>CM075877.1:25456237-26056237 GCA_038021265.1 Cyprinella venusta
AAAATGGAGGCTCTAGACCCTTCCAGAGCCGAGATATCGGATGTCAAAGTTTTGACCTGAAAAAAAAAACATAAGGGGTAACACTGTCGTTTTTGGCCGAAATTTTGACCCCCTCCGATATTCTTGAAACTCTGGAGTCTGACAGAGGGCCACGAGTCTTCGACCAGCGCGCAAAAATGGAGGCTCTAGACCCTTCCAGAGCCGAGATATCGGACGTCAAAGTTTTGACCTGAAAAAAAAAACATAAGGGGTAACACTGTCGTTTTTGGCCGAAATTTTGACCCCCTCCGATCTTCTTGAAACTCTGGATTCTGACAGAGGGCCACGAGACTTCGACCAGCGCGCAAAAATGGAGGCTCTAGACCCTTCCAGAGCCGAGATATCGGACGTCAAAGTTTTGACCTGAAAAAAAAACATAAAGGGTAACACTGTCGTTTTTGGCCGAAATTTTGACCCCCTCCGATCTTCTTGAAACTCTGGATTCTGACAGAGGGCCACGAGACTTCGACCAGCGCGCAAAAATGGAGGCTCTAGACCCTTCCAGAGCCGAGATATCGGACGTCAAAGTTTTGACCTGAAAAAAAAAACATAAGGGGTAACACTGTCGTTTTTGGCCGAAATTTTGACCCCCTCCGATCTTCTTGAAACTCTGGATTCTGACAGAGGGCCACGAGACTTCGACCAGCGCGCAAAAATGGAGGCTCTAGACCCTTCCAGAGCCGAGATATCAGATGTCAAAGTTTTGACCTGAAAAAAAAAAACATAAGGGGTAACACTGTCGTTTTTGGCCGAAATTTTGACCCCCTCCGATCTTCTTGAAACTCTGGATTCTGACAGAGGGCCACGAGACTTCGACCAGCGCGCAAAAATGGAGGCTCTAGACCCTTCCAGAGCCGAGATATCGGATGTCAAAGTTTTGACCTGAAAAAAAAACATAAGGGGTAACACTGTCGTTTTTGGCCGAAATTTTGACCCCCTCCGATCTTCTTGAAACTCTGGATTCTGACAGAGGGCCACGAGACTTCGACCAGCGCGCAAAAATGGAGGCTCTAGACCCTTCCAGAGCCGAGATATCGGATGTCAAAGTTTTGACCTGAAAAAAAAAACATAAGGGGTAACACTGTCGTTTTTGGCCGAAATTTTGACCCCCTCCGATCTTCTTGAAACTCTGGATTCTGACAGAGGGCCACGAGACTTCGACCAGCGCACAAAAATGGAGGCTCTAGACCCTTCCAGAGCCGAGATATCGAAGGTCAAAATTTTGACCAGAAAAAAAAAACATAAGGGGTAACACTGTCATTTTTTGTTTTGGCCGAAATTTTGACCCCCTCCGATCTTCTTGAAACTCTGGACTCTGACAGAGGGCCACGAGACTTCGACCAGCGCGCAAAAATGGAGGCTCTAGACCCTTCCAGAGCCGAGATATCGAAGGTCAAAATTTTGACCAGAAAAAAAACATAAGGGGTAACACTGTCATTTTTTTTTTTGGCCGAAATTTTGACCCCCTCCGATCTTCTTGAAACTCTGGATTCTGACAGAGGGCCACGAGACTTCGACCAGCGCGCAAAAATGGAGGCTCTAGACCCTTCCAGACCCGAGATATCGAAGGTCAAAATTTTGACCAGAAAAAAAAACATAAGGGGTAACACTGTCATTTTTTTTTTTTTGGCCGAAATTTTGACCCCCTCCGATCTTCTTCAAACTCTGGATTCTGACAGAGGGTCACGAGACTTCGACCAGCGCGCAAAAATGGAGGCTCTAGACCCTTTTAGAGCCGAGATATGGAAGGTCAAAATTTTGACCAGAAAAAAAAACATAAGGGGTAACACTGTCATTTTTTTTTGGCCGAAATTTTGACCCCCTCCGATCTTCTTCAAACTCTGGATTCTGACAGAGGGCCACGAGACTTCGACCAGCGCGCAAAAATGGAGGCTCTAGACCCTTCCAGAGCCGAGATATCGAAGGTCAAAATTTTGACCAGAAAAAAAAACATAAGGGGTAACACTGTCATTTTTTTTTTTTTGGCCGAAATTTTGACCCCCTCCGATCTTCTTCAAACTCTGGATTCTGACAGAGGGCCACGAGACTTCGACCAGCGCGCAAAAATGGAGGCTCTAGACCCTTCCAGAGCCGAGATATCGAAGGTCAAAATTTTGACCAGAAAAAAAAACATAAGGGGTAACACTGTCATTTTTTTTTTTTGGCCGAAATTTTGACCCCCTCCGATCTTCTTCAAACTCTGGATTCTGACAGAGGGCCACGAGACTTCGACCAGCGCGCAAAAATGGAGGCTCTAGACCCTTCCAGACCCGAGATATCGAAGGTCAAAATTTTGACCAGAAAAAAAAACATAAGGGGTAACACTGTCATTTTTTTTTTGGCCGAAATTTTGGCCCCTCTCCGATCTTCTTCAAACTCTGGATTCTGACAGAGGGCCACGAGACTTCGACCAGCGCGCAAAAATGGAGGCTCTAGACCCTTCCAGAGCCGAGATATCGAAGGTCAAAATTTTGACCTGAAAAAAAAAACATAAGGGGTAACACTGTGATTTTTTTTTTTTGCCGAAACTTTGACCCCCTCCGATCTTCTTGAAACTCTGGATTCTGACAGAGGGCCACGAGACTTAGACCAGCGCGCAAAAATGGAGGCTCTAGACCCTTCCAGAGCCGAGATATCGAAGGTCAAAATTTTGACCAGAAAAAAAAACATAAGGGGTAACACTGTGATTTTTTTTTTGGCCGAAATTTTGACCCCCTCCGATCTTCTTCAAACTCTGGATTCTGACAGAGGGCCACGAGACTTCGACCAGCGCGCAAAAATGGAGGCTCTAGACCCTTCCAGAGCCGAGATATCGAAGGTCAAAATTTTGACCAGAAAAAAAAAACATAAGGGGTAACACTGTGATTTTTTTTTTTGGCCGAAATTTTGACCCCCTCCGATCTTCTTGAAACTCTGGATTCTGACAGAGGGCCACGAGACTTCGACCAGCGCGCAAAAATGGAGGCTCTAGACCCTTCCAGAGCCGAGATATCGGACGTCAAAGTTTTGACCTGAAAAAAAAACATAAGGGGTAACACTGTCGTTTTTGGCCGAAATTTTGACCCCCTCCGATCTTCTTGAAACTCTGGATTCTGACAGAGGGCCACGAGACTTCGACCAGCGCGCAAAAATGGAGGCTCTAGACCCTTCCAGAGCCGAGATATCGGACGTCAAAGTTTTGACCTGAAAAAAAAACATAAGGGGTAACACTGTCGTTTTTGGCCGAAATTTTGACCCCCTCCGATCTTCTTGAAACTCTGGATTCTGACAGAGGGCCACGAGACTTCGACCAGCGCGCAAAAATGGAGGCTCTAGACCCTTCCAGAGCCGAGATATCGGATGTCAAAGTTTTGACCTGAAAAAAAAAAACATAAGGGGTAACACTGTCGTTTTTGGCCGAAATTTTGACCCCCTCCGATCTTCTTGAAACTCTGGATTCTGACAGAGGGCCACGAGACTTAGACCAGCGCGCAAAAATTGAGGCTCTAGACCCTTCCAGAGCCGAGATATCGGATGTCAAAGTTTTGACCTGAAAAAAAAAATATAAGGGGTAACACTGACGTTTTTGGCCGAAATTTTGACCCCCTCCGATCTTCTTGAAACTCTGGATTCTGACAGAGGGCCACGAGACTTCGACCAGCGCGCAAAAATGGAGGCTCTAGACCCTTCCAGAGCCGAGATATCGGATGTCAAAGTTTTGACCTGAAAAAAAAAACATAAGGGGTAACACTGTCGTTTTTGGCCGAAATTTTGACCCCCTCCGATCTTCTTGAAACTCTGGATTCTGACAGAGGGCCACGAGACTTCGACCAGCGCGCAAAAATGGAGGCTCTAGACCCTTCCAGAGCCGAGATATCGGACGTCAAAGTTTTGACCTGAAAAAAAAAACATAAGGGGTAACACTGTCGTTTTTGGCCGAAATTTTGACCCCCTCCGATCTTCTTGAAACTCTGGATTCTGACAGAGGGCCACAAGACTTCGACCAGCGCGCAAAAATGGAGGCTCTAGACCCTTCCAGAGCCGAGATATCGGATGTCAAAGTTTTGACCTGAAAAAAAAAACATAAGGGGTAACACTGTCGTTTTTGGCCGAAATTTTGACCCCCTCCGATCTTCTTGAAACTCTGGATTCTGACAGAGGGCCACGAGACTTCGACCAGCGCGCAAAAATGGAGGCTCTAGACCCTTCCAGAGCCGAGATATCGGATGTCAAAGTTTTGACCTGAAAAAAAAAACATAAGGGGTAACACTGTCGTTTTTGGCCGAAATTTTGACCCCCTCCGATCTTCTTGAAACTCTGGATTCTGACAGAGGGCAACGAGACTTCGACCAGCGCGCAAAAATGGAGGCTCTAGACCCTTCCAGAGCCGAGATATCGGATGTCAAAGTTTTGACCTGAAAAAAAAAACATAAGGGGTAACACTGTCGTTTTTGGCCGAAATTTTGACCCCCTCCGATCTTCTTGAAACTCTGGATTCTGACAGAGGGCCACGAGACTTCGACCAGCGCGCAAAAATGGAGGCTCTAGACCCTTCCAGAGCCGAGATATCGGATGTCAAAGTTTTGACCTGAAAAAAAACATAAGGGGTAACACTGTCGTTTTTGGCCGAAATTTTGACCCCCTCCGATCTTCTTGAAACTCTGGATTCTGACAGAGGGCCACGAGACTTCGACCAGCGCGCAAAAATGGAGGCTCTAGACCCTTCCAGAGCCGAGATATCGGACGTCAAAGTTTTGACCTGAAAAAAAAAAACATAAGGGGTAACACTGTCGTTTTTGGACGAAATTTTGACCCCCTCCGATCTTCTTGAAACTCTGGATTCTGACAGAGGGCCACGAGACTTCGACCAGCGCGCAAAAATGGAGGCTCTAGACCCTTCCAGAGCCGAGATATCGGACGTCAAAATTTTGACCAGAAAAAAAAACATATGGGGTAACACTGTCATTTTTTTTTTTGGCCGAAATTTTGACCCCCTCCGATCTTCTTGAAACTCTGGATTCTGACAGAGGGTCACGAGACTTCGACCAGCGCGCAAAAATGGAGGCTCTAGACCCTTTTAGAGCCGAGATATGGAAGGTCAAAATTTTGACCAGAAAAAAAAACATAAGGGGTAACACTGTCATTTTTTTTTGGCCGAAATTTTGACCCCCTCCGATCTTCTTCAAACTCTGGATTCTGACAGAGGGCCACGAGACTTCGACCAGCGCGCAAAAATGGAGGCTCTAGACCCTTCCAGAGCCGAGATTTCGAAGGTCAAAATTTTGACCAGAAAAAAAAACATAAGGGGTAACACTGTCATTTTTTTTTTTTGGCCGAAATTTTGACCCCCTCCGATCTTCTTCAAACTCTGGATTCTGACAGAGGGCCACGAGACTTCGACCAGCGCGCAAAAATGGAGGCTCTAGACCCTTCCAGAGCCGAGATATCGAAGGTCAAAATTTTGACCAGAAAAAAAAAACATAAGGGGTAACACTGTCATTTTTTTTTGGCCGAAATTTTGACCCCCTCCGATCTTCTTCAAACTCTGGATTCTGACAGAGGGCCACGAGACTTCGACCAGCGTGCAAAAATGGAGGCTCTAGACCCTTCCAGAGCCGAGATATCGAAGGTCAAAATTTTGACCAGAAAAAAAAAACATAAGGGGTAACACTGTGATTTTTTTTTTTTGGCCGAAATTTTGACCCCCTCCGATCTTCTTGAAACTCTGGATTCTGACAGAGGGCCACGAGACTTCGACCAGCGCGCAAAAATGGAGGCTCTAGACCCTTCCAGAGCCGAGATATCGGACGTCAAAGTTTTGACCTGAAAAAAAAACATAAGGGGTAACACTGTCGTTTTTGGCCGAAATTTTGACCCCCTCCGATCTTCTTGAAACTCTGGATTCTGACAGAGGGCCACGAGACTTCGACCAGCGCGCAAAAATGGAGGCTCTAGACCCTTCCAGAGCCGAGATATCGGATGTCAAAGTTTTGACCTGAAAAAAAAACATAAGGGGTAACACTGTCGTTTTTGGCCGAAATTTTGACCCCCTCCGATCTTCTTGAAACTCTGGATTCTGACAGAGGGCCATGAGACTTCGACCAGCGCGCAAAAATTGAGGCTCTAGACCCTTCCAGAGCCGAGATATCGGATGTCAAAGTTTTGACCTGAAAAAAAAAACATAAGGGGTAACACTGTCGTTTTTGGCCGAAATTTTGACCCCCTCCGATCTTCTTGAAACTCTGGATTCTGACAGAGGGCCACGAGACTTCGACCAGCGCGCAAAAATGGAGGCTCTAGACCCTTCCAGAGCCGAGATATCGGATGTCAAAGTTTTGACCTGAAAAAAAAAACATAAGGGGTAACACTGTCGTTTTTGGACGAAATTTTGACCCCCTCCGATCTTCTTGAAACTCTGGATTCTGACAGAGGGCCACGAGACTTCGACCAGCGCGCAAAAATGGAGGCTCTAGACCCTTCCAGAGCCGAGATATCGGACGTCAAAGTTTTGACCTGAAAAAAAAACATAAGGGGTAACACTGTCGTTTTTGGCCGAAATTTTGACCCCCTCCGATCTTCTTGAAACTCTGGATTCTGACAGAGGGCCACAAGACTTCGACCAGCGCGCAAAAATGGAGGCTCTAGACCCTTCCAGAGCCGAGATATCGGATGTCAAAGTTTTGACCTGAAAAAAAAAACATAAGGGGTAACACTGTCGTTTTTGGCCGAAATTTTGACCCCCTCCGATCTTCTTGAAACTCTGGATTCTGACAGAGGGCCACGAGACTTCGACCAGCGCGCAAAAATGGAGGCTCTAGACCCTTCCAGAGCCGAGATATCGGATGTCACAGTTTTGACCTGAAAAAAAAACATAAGGGGTAACACTGTCGTTTTTGGCCGAAATTTTGACCCCCTCCGATCTTCTTGAAACTCTGGATTCTGACAGAGGGCAACGAGACTTCGACCAGCGCGCAAAAATGGAGGCTCTAGACCCTTCCAGAGCCGAGATATCGGATGTCAAAGTTTTGACCTGAAAAAAAAAACATAAGGGGTAACACTGTCGTTTTTGGCCGAAATTTTGACCCCCTCCGATCTTCTTGAAACTCTGGATTCTGACAGAGGGCCACGAGACTTCGACCAGCGCGCAAAAATGGAGGCTCTAGACCCTTCCAGAGCCGAGATATCGGATGTCAAAGTTTTGACCTGAAAAAAAACATAAGGGGTAACACTGTCGTTTTTGGCCGAAATTTTGACCCCCTCCGATCTTCTTGAAACTCTGGATTCTGACAGAGGGCCACGAGACTTCGACCAGCGCGCAAAAATGGAGGCTCTAGACCCTTCCAGAGCCGAGATATCGGACGTCAAAGTTTTGACCTGAAAAAAAAAACATAAGGGGTAACACTGTCGTTTTTGGACGAAATTTTGACCCCCTCCGATCTTCTTGAAACTCTGGATTCTGACAGAGGGCCACGAGACTTCGACCAGCGCGCAAAAATGGAGGCTCTAGACCCTTCCAGAGCCGAGATATCGAACGTCAAAGTTTTGACCTGAAAAAAAAACATAAGGGGTAACACTGTTGTTTTTGCCCGAAATTTTGACGCCCTCCGATCTTCTTGAAACTCTGGATTCTGACAGAGGGCCACGAGACTTCGACCAGCGCGCAAAAATGGAGGCTCTAGACCCTTCCAGAGCCGAGATATCGGATGTCAAAGTTTTGACCTGAAAAAAAAAAACATAAGGGGTAACACTGTCGTTTTTGGCCGAAATTTTGACCCCCTCCGATCTTCTTGAAACTCTGGATTCTGACAGAGGGCCACGAGACTTCGACCAGCGCGCAAAAATGGAGGCTCTAGACCCTTCCAGAGCCGAGATATCGGATGTCAAAGTTTTGACCTGAAAAAAAAACATAAGGGGTAACACTGTCGCTTTTGGCCGAAATTTTGACCCCCTCCGATCTTCTTGAAACTCTGGATTCTGACAGAGGGCCACGAGACTTCGACCAGCGCGCAAAAAATGGAGGCTCTAGACCCCTCCAGAGCCGAGATATCGGATGTCAAAGTTTTGACCTGAAAAAAAAACATAAGGGGTAACACTGTCGTTTTTGGCCAAAATTTTGACCCCCTCCGATCTTCTTGAAACTCTGGATTCTGACAGAGGGCCACGAGACTTCGACCAGCGCGCAAAAATGGAGGCTCTAGACCCTTCCAGAGCCGAGATATCGGATGTCAAAGTTTTGACCTGAAAAAAAAAAAACATAAGGGGTAACACTGTCGTTTTTGGCCGAAATTTTGACCCCCTCCGATCTTCTTGAAACTCTGGATTCTGACAGAGGGCCACGAGACTTCGACCAGCGCGCAAAAATGGAGGCTCTAGACCCTTCCAGAGCCGAGATATCGGATGTCAAAGTTTTGACCTGAAAAAAAAAAAAACATAAGGGGTAACACTGTCGTTTTTGGCCGAAATTTTGACCCCCTCCGATCTTCTTGAAACTCTGGATTCTGACAGAGGGCCACGAGACTTCGACCAGCGCGCAAAAATGGAGGTTCTAGACCCTTCCAGAGCCGAGATATCGAAGGTCAAAATATTGACCAGAAAAAAAAACATAAGGGGTAACATTGTCATTTTTTTTGGGCCGAAATTTTGACCCCCTCCGATCTTCTTGAAACTCTGGATTCTGACATAGGGCCACGAGACTTCAACCAGCGCGCAAAAATGGAGGTTCTAGACCCTTCCAGAGCCGAGATATCGAAGGTCAAAATTTTGACCAGAAAAAAAAACATAAGGGGTAACACTGTCATTTTTTTTTTGGCCGAAATTTTGACCCCCTCCGATCTTCTTCAAACTCTGGATTCTGACAGAGGGCCACGAGACTTCGACCAGCGTGCAAAAATGGAGGCTCTAGACCCTTCCAGAGCCGAGATATCGAAGGTCAAAATTTTGACCAGAAAAAAAAACATAAGGGGTAACACTGTCATTTTTTTTTTGGCCGAAATTTTGACCCCCTCCGATCTTCTTCAAACTCTGGATTCTGACAGAGGGCCACGAGACTTCGACCAGCGCGCAAAAATGGAGGCTCTAGACCCTTCCAGAGCCGAGATATCGAAGGTCAAAATTTTGACCAGAAAAAAAAAACATAAGGGGTAACACTGTGATTTTTTTTTTTGGCCGAAATTTTGACCCCCTCCGATCTTCTTGAAACTCTGGATTCTGACAGAGGGCCACGAGACTTCGACCAGCGCGCAAAAATGGAGGCTCTAGACCCTTCCAGAGCCGAGATATCGGACGTCAAAGTTTTGACCTGAAAAAAAAACATAAGGGGTAACACTGTCGTTTTTGGCCGAAATTTTGACCCCCTCCGATCTTCTTGAAACTCTGGATTCTGACAGAGGGCCACGAGACTTCGACCAGCGCGCAAAAATGGAGGCTCTAGACCCTTCCAGAGCCGAGATATCGGACGTCAAAGTTTTGACCTGAAAAAAAAACATAAGGGGTAACACTGTCGTTTTTGGCCGAAATTTTGACCCCCTCCGATCTTCTTGAAACTCTGGATTCTGACAGAGGGCCACGAGACTTCGACCAGCGTGCAAAAATGGAGGCTCTAGACCCTTCCAGAGCCGAGATATCGAAGGTCAAAATTTTGACCAGAAAAAAAAACATAAGGGGTAACACTGTGATTTTTTTTTTTGGCCGAAATTTTGACCCCCTCCGATCTTCTTCAAACTCTGGATTCTGACAGAGGGCCACGAGACTTCGACCAGCGCGCAAAAATGGAGGCTCTAGACCCTTCCAGAGCCGAGATATCGAAGGTCAAAATTTTGACCAGAAAAAAAAAACATAAGGGGTAACACTGTGATTTTTTTTTTTGGCCGAAATTTTGACCCCCTCCGATCTTCTTGAAACTCTGGATTCTGACAGAGGGCCACGAGACTTCGACCAGCGCGCAAAAATGGAGGCTCTAGACCCTTCCAGAGCCGAGATATCGGACGTCAAAGTTTTGACCTGAAAAAAAAACATAAGGGGTAACACTGTCGTTTTTGGCCGAAATTTTGACCCCCTCCGATCTTCTTGAAACTCTGGATTCTGACAGAGGGCCACGAGACTTCGACCAGCACGCAAAAATGGAGGCTCTAGACCCTTCCAGAGCCGAGATATCGGACGTCAAAGTTTTGACCTGAAAAAAAAACATAAGGGGTAACACTGTCGTTTTTGGCCGAAATTTTGACCCCCTCCGATCTTCTTGAAACTCTGGATTCTGACAGAGGGCCACGAGACTTCGACCAGCGCGCAAAAATGGAGGCTCTAGACCCTTCCAGAGCCGAGATATCGGATGTCAAAGTTTTGACCTGAAAAAAAAAACATAAGGGGTAACACTGTCGTTTTTGGCCGAAATTTTGACCCCCTCCGATCTTCTTGAAACTCTGGATTCTGACAGAGGGCCACGAGACTTCGACCAGCGCGCAAAAATTGAGGCTCTAGACCCTTCCAGAGCCGAGATATCGGATGTCAAAGTTTTGACCTGAAAAAAAAAAACATAAGGGGTAACACTGTCGTTTTTGGCCGAAATTTTGACCCCCTCCGATCTTCTTGAAACTCTGGATTCTGACAGAGGGCCACGAGACTTCGACCAGCGCGCAAAAATGGAGGCTCTAGACCCTTCCAGAGCCGAGATATCGGATGTCAAAGTTTTGACCTGAAAAAAAAAACATAAGGGGTAACACTGTCGTTTTTGGCCGAAATTTTGACCCCCTCCGATCTTCTTGAAACTCTGGATTCTGACAGAGGGCCACGAGACTTCGACCAGCGCGCAAAAATGGAGGCTCTAGACCCTTCCAGAGCCGAGATATCGGACGTCAAAGTTTTGACCTGAAAAAAAAACATAAGGGGTAACACTGTCGTTTTTGGCCGAAATTTTGACCCCCTCCGATCTTCTTGAAACTCTGGATTCTGACAGAGGGCCACAAGACTTCGACCAGCGCGCAAAAATGGAGGCTCTAGACCCTTCCAGAGCCGAGATATCGGATGTCAAAGTTTTGACCTGAAAAAAAAAACATAAGGGGTAACACTGTCGTTTTTGGCCGAAATTTTGACCCCCTCCGATCTCCTTGAAACTCTGGATTCTGACAGAGGGCCACGAGACTTCGACCAGCGCGCAAAAATGGAGGCTCTAGACCCTTCCAGAGCCGAGATATCGGATGTCAAAGTTTTGACCTGAAAAAAAACATAAGGGGTAACACTGTCGTTTTTGGCCGAAATTTTGACCCCCTCCGATCTTCTTGAAACTCTGGATTCTGACAGAGGGCAACGAGACTTCGACCAGCGCGCAAAAATGGAGGCTCTAGACCCTTCCAGAGCCGAGATATCGGATGTCAAAGTTTTGACCTGAAAAAAAAAACATAAGGGGTAACACTGTCGTTTTTGGCCGAAATTTTGACCCCCTCCGATCTTCTTGAAACTCTGGATTCTGACAGAGGGCCACGAGACTTCGACCAGCGCGCAAAAATGGAGGCTCTAGACCCTTCCAGAGCCGAGATATCGGATGTCAAAGTTTTGACCTGAAAAAAAACATAAGGGGTAACACTGTCGTTTTTGGCCGAAATTTTGACCCCCTCCGATCTTCTTGAAACTCTGGATTCTGACAGAGGGCCACGAGACTTCGACCAGCGCGCAAAAATGGAGGCTCTAGACCCTTCCAGAGCCGAGATATCGGACGTCAAAGTTTTGACCTGAAAAAAAAAACATAAGGGGTAACACTGTCGTTTTTGGACGAAATTTTGACGCCCTCCGATCTTCTTGAAACTCTGGATTCTGACAGAGGGCCACGAGACTTCGACCAGCGCGCAAAAATGGAGGCTCTAGACCCTTCCAGAGCCGAGATATCGAACGTCAAAGTTTTGACCTGAAAAAAAAACATAAGGGGTAACACTGTTGTTTTTGCCCGAAATTTTGACGCCCTCCGATCTTCTTGAAACTCTGGATTCTGACAGAGGGCCACGAGACTTCGACCAGCGCGCAAAAATGGAGGCTCTAGACCCTTCCAGAGCCGAGATATCGGATGTCAAAGTTTTGACCTGAAAAAAAAAAACATAAGGGGTAACACTGTCGTTTTTGGCTGAAATTTTGACCCCCTCCGATCTTCTTGAAACTCTGGATTCTGACAGAGGGCCACGAGACTTCGACCAGCGCGCAAAAATGGAGGCTCTAGACCCTTCCAGAGCCGAGATATCGAAGGTCAAAATTTTGACCAGAAAAAAAACATAAGGGGTAACACTGTCATTTTTTTTTTTGGCCGAAATTTTGACCCCCTCCGATCTTCTTCAAACTCTGGATTCTGACAGAGGGCCACGAGACTTCGACCAGCGCGCAAAAATGGAGGCTCTAGACCCTTCCAGAGCCGAAATATCGAAGGTCAAAATTTTGACCAGAAAAAAAAACATAAGGGGTAACACTGTCATTTTTTTTTTTTTGGCCGAAATTTTGACCCCCTCCGATCTTCTTGAAACTCTGGACTCTGACAGAGGGCCACGAGACTTCGACCAGCGCGCAAAAATGGAGGCTCTAGACCCTTCCAGAGCCGAGATATCGAAGGTCAAAATTTTGACCAGAAAAAAAAAACATAAGGGGTAACACTGTGATTTTTTTTTTTTGCCGAAACTTTGACCCCCTCCGATCTTCTTGAAACTCTGGATTCTGACAGAGGGCCACGAGACTTCGACCAGCGCACAAAAATGGAGGCTCTAGACCCTTCCAGAGCCGAGATATCGAAGGTCAAAATTTTGACCAGAAAAAAAAAACATAAGGGGTAACACTGTCATTTTTTTTTTTGGCCGAAATTTTGACCCCCTCCGATCTTCTTGAAACTCTGGACTCTGACAGAGGGCCACGAGACTTCGACCAGCGCGCAAAAATGGAGGCTCTAGACCCTTCCAGAGCCGAGATATCGAAGGTCAAAATTTTGACTAGAAAAAAAAACATAAGGGGTAACACTGTGATTTTTTTTTTTGGCCGAAATTTTGACCCCCTCCGATCTCCTTGAAACTCTGGATTCTGACAGAGGGCCACGAGACTTCGACCAGCGCGCAAAAATGGAGGCTCTAGACCCTTCCAGAGCCGAGATATCGGATGTCAAAGTTTTGACCTGAAAAAAAACATAAGGGGTAACACTGTCGTTTTTGGCCGAAATTTTGACCCCCTCCGATCTTCTTGAAACTCTGGATTCTGACAGAGGGCAACGAGACTTCGACCAGCGCGCAAAAATGGAGGCTCTAGACCCTTCCAGAGCCGAGATATCGGATGTCAAAGTTTTGACCTGAAAAAAAAAACATAAGGGGTAACACTGTCGTTTTTGGCCGAAATTTTGACCCCCTCCGATCTTCTTGAAACTCTGGATTCTGACAGAGGGCCACGAGACTTCGACCAGCGCGCAAAAATGGAGGCTCTAGACCCTTCCAGAGCCGAGATATCGGATGTCAAAGTTTTGACCTGAAAAAAAACATAAGGGGTAACACTGTCGTTTTTGGCCGAAATTTTGACCCCCTCCGATCTTCTTGAAACTCTGGATTCTGACAGAGGGCCACGAGACTTCGACCAGCGCGCAAAAATGGAGGCTCTAGACCCTTCCAGAGCCGAGATATCGGACGTCAAAGTTTTGACCTGAAAAAAAAAACATAAGGGGTAACACTGTCGTTTTTGGACGAAATTTTGACGCCCTCCGATCTTCTTGAAACTCTGGATTCTGACAGAGGGCCACGAGACTTCGACCAGCGCGCAAAAATGGAGGCTCTAGACCCTTCCAGAGCCGAGATATCGAACGTCAAAGTTTTGACCTGAAAAAAAAAACATAAGGGGTAACACTGTTGTTTTTGCCCGAAATTTTGACGCCCTCCGATCTTCTTGAAACTCTGGATTCTGACAGAGGGCCACGAGACTTCGACCAGCGCGCAAAAATGGAGGCTCTAGACCCTTCCAGAGCCGAGATATCGGATGTCAAAGTTTTGACCTGAAAAAAAAAAACATAAGGGGTAACACTGTCGTTTTTGGCTGAAATTTTGACCCCCTCCGATCTTCTTGAAACTCTGGATTCTGACAGAGGGCCACGAGACTTCGACCAGCGCGCAAAAATGGAGGCTCTAGACCCTTCCAGAGCCGAGATATCGAAGGTCAAAATTTTGACCAGAAAAAAAACATAAGGGGTAACACTGTCATTTTTTTTTTTGGCCGAAATTTTGACCCCCTCCGATCTTCTTGAAACTCTGGATTCTGACAGAGGGCCACGAGACTTCGACCAGCGCGCAAAAATGGAGGCTCTAGACCCTTCCAGAGCCGAAATATCGAAGGTCAAAATTTTGACCAGAAAAAAAAACATAAGGGGTAACACTGTCATTTTTTTTTTTTTTGGCCGAAATTTTGACCCCCTCCGATCTTCTTCAAACTCTGGATTCTGACAGAGGGCCACGAGACTTCGACCAGCGCGCAAAAATGGAGGCTCTAGACCCTTCCAGAGCCGAGATATCGAAGGTCAAAATTTTGACCAGAAAAAAAACATAAGGGGTAACACTGTCATTTTTTTTTGGCCGAAATTTTGACCCCCTCCGATCTTCTTGAAACTCTGGACTCTGACAGAGGGCCACGAGACTTCGACCAGCGCGCAAAAATGGAGGCTCTAGACCCTTCCAGAGCCGAGATATCGAAGGTCAAAATTTTGACCAGAAAAAAAAAACATAAGGGGTAACACTGTGATTTTTTTTTTTTGCCGAAACTTTGACCCCCTCCGATCTTCTTGAAACTCTGGATTCTGACAGAGGGCCACGAGACTTCGACCAGCGCACAAAAATGGAGGCTCTAGACCCTTCCAGAGCCGAGATATCGAAGGTCAAAATTTTGACCAGAAAAAAAAAACATAAGGGGTAACACTGTCATTTTTTTTTTGGCCGAAATTTTGACCCCCTCCGATCTTCTTGAAACTCTGGACTCTGACAGAGGGCCACGAGACTTCGACCAGCGCGCAAAAATGGAGGCTCTAGACCCTTCCAGAGCCGAGATATCGAAGGTCAAAATTTTGACTAGAAAAAAAAACATAAGGGGTAACACTGTGATTTTTTTTTTTGGCCGAAATTTTGACCCCCTCCGATCTTCTTGAAACTCTGGATTCTGACAGAGGGCCACGAGACTTCGACCAGCGCGCAAAAATGGAGGCTCTAGACCCTTCCAGAGCCGAGATATCGGACGTCAAAGTTTTGACCTGAAAAAAAAAAAACATAAGGGGTAACACTGTCGTTTTTGGCCGAAATTTTGACCCCCTCCGATCTTCTTGAAACTCTGGATTCTGACAGAGGGCCACGAGACTTCGACCAGCGCGCAAAAATGGAGGCTCTAGACCCTTCCAGAGCCGAGATATCGGACGTCAAAGTTTTGACCTGAAAAAAAACATAAGGGGTAACACTGTCGTTTTTGGCCAAATTTTGACCCCCTCCGATCTTCTTGAAACTCTGGATTCTGACAGAGGGCCACGAGACTTCGACCAGCGCGCAAAAATGGAGGCTCTAGACCCTTCCAGAGCCGAGATATCGGATGTCAAAGTTTTGACCTGAAAATAAAAACATAAGGGGTAACACTGTCGTTTTTGGCCGAAATTTTGACCCCCTCCGATCTTCTTGAAACTCTGGATTCTGACAGAGGGCCACGAGACTTCGACCAGCGCGCAAAAATGGAGGCTCTAGACCCTTCCAGAGCCGAGATATCGGATGTCAAAGTTTTGACCTGAAAAAAAAAAACATAAGGGGTAACACTGTCGTTTTTGGCCGAAATTTTGATCCCCTCCGATCTTCTTGAAACTCTGGATTCTGACAGAGGGCCACGAGACTTCGACCAGCGCGCAAAAATGGAGGCTCTAGACCCTTCCAGAGCCGAGATATCGGATGTCAAAGTTTTGACCTGAAAAAAAAAAACATAAGGGGTAACACTGTCGTTTTTGGCCGAAATTTTGACCCCCTCCGATCTTCTTGAAACTCTGGATTCTGACAGAGGGCCACGAGACTTCGACCAGCGCGCAAAAAATGGAGGCTCTAGACCCTTCCAGAGCCGAGATATCGGATGTCAAAGTTTTGACCTGAAAAAAAAACATAAGGGGTAACACTGTCGTTTTTGGCCGAAATTTTGACCCCCTCCGATCTTCTTGAAACTCTGGATTCTGACAGAGGGCCACGAGACTTCGACCAGCGCGCAAAAATGGAGGCTCTAGACCCTTCCAGAGCCGAGATATCGGATGTCAAAGTTTTGACCTGAAAAAAAAAAACATAAGGGGTAACACTGTCGTTTTTGGCCGAAATTTTGACCCCCTCCGATCTTCTTGAAACTCTGGATTCTGACAGAGGGCCACGAGACTTCGACCAGCGCGCAAAAATGGAGGCTCTAGACCCTTCCAGAGCCGAGATATCGGATGTCAAAGTTTTGACCTGAAAAAAAAAAAAACATAAGGGGTAACACTGTCGTTTTTGGCCGAAATTTTGACCCCTCCGATCTTCTTCAAACTCTGGATTCTGACAGAGGGCCACGAGACTTCGACCAGCGCGCAAAAATGGAGGCTCTAGTCTAGACCCTTCCAGAGCCGAGATATCGAAGGTCAAAATTTTGACCAGAAAAAAAAACATAAGGGGTAACACTGTCATTTTTTTTTTGGCCGAAATTTTGACCCCCTCCGATCTTCTTGAAACTCTGGATTCTGACAGAGGGCCACAAGACTTCGACCAGCGCGCAAAAATGGAGGATCTAGACCCTTCCAGAGCCGAGATATCGAAGGTCAAAATTTTGACCAGAAAAAAACATAAGGGGTAACACTGTCATTTTTTTTTTGGCCGAAATTTTGACCCCCTCCGATCTTCTTGAAACTCTGGATTCTGACAGAGGGCCACGAGACTTCGACCAGCGCGCAAAAATGGAGGCTCTAGACCCTTCCAGAGCCGAGATATCGAAGGTCAAAATTTTGACCAGAAAAAAAAACATAAGGGGTAACACTGTCATTTTTTTTTGGCCGAAATTTTGACCCCCTCCGATCTTCTTCAAACTCTGGATTCTGACAGAGGGCCACGAGACATGGACCTGGGTGCAAAAATTGAGGTTCTAGACCCTTCCAGAGCTGAAATATTGAAACTCAAAGTTTTGACCAGAAAAAAAATGACAGTGTTACCCCTTACGTTTTTTTTCGGGGGGTGAAAAATTAAGTTTCTCCAATCTTCTCAAAACTCTGGATTTTTATAGAGGGCCACGAGACATGGACCTGGGTGCAAAAATTGAGGTTCTAGACCCTTCCAGAGCTGAAATATTGAAACTCAAAATTTTGACCAGGAAAAAAATGACAGTGTTACCCCTTACATTTTTTTTCGGGGGGTGAAAAATTAAGTTTCTCCAATCTTCTCAAAACTCTGGATTCTGATAGAGGGCCACGAGACATGGACCTGGGTGCAAAAATTGAGGTTCTAGACCCTTCCAGAGCTGAAATATTTAAACTCAAAATTTTGACCAGAAAAAAAATGACAGTGTTACCCCTTACATTTTTTTTCGGGGGGTGAAAAATTAAGTTTCTCCAATCTTCTCAAAACTCTGGATTCTGATAGAGGGCCACGAGACATGGACCTGGGTGCAAAAATTGAGGTTCTAGACCCTTCCAGAGCTGAAAAATTGAAACTCAAAATTTTGACCAGAAAAAAAAATGACAGTGTTACCCCTTACGTTTTTTTCGGGGGGTGAAAAATTAAGTTTCTCCAATCTTCTCAAAACTCTGGATTCTGATAGAGGGCCACGAGACATGGACCTGGGTGCAAAAATTGAGGTAGACCCTTCCAGAGCTGAAATATTGAAACTCAAAATTTTGACCAGAAAAAAAAAATGACAGTGTTACCCCTTACGTTTTTTTTCGGGGGGTGAAAAATTAAGTTTCTCCAATCTTCTCAAAACTCTGGATTCTGATAGAGGGCCACGAGACATGGACCTGGGTGCAAAAATTGAGGTTCTAGACCCTTCCAGAGCTGAAATATTGAAACTCAAAATTTTGACCAGAAAAAAAAATGACAGTGTTACCCCTTACGTTTTTTTTCGGGGGGTGAAAAATTAAGTTTCTCCAATCTTCTCAAAACTCTGGATTCTGATAGAGGGCCACGAGACATGGACCTGGATTTAAAAATTGAGGTTCTAGACCCTTCCAGAGCTGAAATATTGAAACTCAAAATTTTTATCAGGAAAAAAAATGACAGTGTTACCCCTTACATTTTTTTGGGGGGGTGAAAAATTAAGTTTCTCCAATCTTCTCAAAACTCTGGATTCTGATAGAGGGCCACGAAACATGGACCTGGGTGCAAAAATTGAGGTTCTAGACCCTTCCAGAGCTGAAATATTGAAACTCAAAATTTTGATCAGGAAAAAAAATGACAGTGTTACCCCTTACATTTTTTTGGGGGGGTGAAAAATTAAGTTTCTCCAATCTTCTCAAAACTCTGGATTCTGATAGAGGGCCACGAAACATGGACCTGGGTGCAAAAATTGAGGTTCTAGACCCTTCCAGAGCTGAAATATTGAAACTCAAAATTTTGAAAAAGGAAAAAAAATGACAGTGTTACCCCTTACATTTTTTTTCGGGGGTGAAAAATTAAGTTTCTCCAATCTTCTCAAAACTCTGGATTCTGATAGAGGGCCACGAGACATGGACCTGGGTGCAAAAATTGAGGTTCTAGACCCTTCCAGAGCTGAAATATTGAAACTCAAAATTTTGACCAGAAAAAAAAATGACAGTGTTACCCCTTACGTTTTTTTTCGGGGGGTGAAAAATTAAGTTTCTCCAATCTTCTCAAAACTCTGGATTCTGATAGAGGGCCACGAGACATGGACATGGGTGCAAAAATTAAGGTTCTAGACCCTTCCAGAGCTGAAATATTGAAACTCAAAATTTTGACCAGGAAAAAAAATGACAGTGTTACCCCTTACATTTTTTTTCGGGGGGTGAAAAATTAAGTTTCTCCAATCTTCTCAAAACTCTGGATTCTGATAGAGGGCCACGAGACATGGACCTGGGTGCAAAAATTGAGGTTCTAGACCCTTCCAGAGCTGAAATATTGAAACTCAAAATTTTGACCAGAAAAAAAAAATGAGAGTGTTACCCCTTACGTTTTTTTTCGGGGGGTGAAAAATTAAGTTTCTCCAATCTTCTCAAAACTCTGGATTCTGATAGAGGGCCACGAGACATGGACCTGGGTGCAAAAATTGAGGTTCTAGACCCTTCCAGAGCTGAAATATTGAAACTCAAAATTTTGACCAGAAAAAAAAATGACAGTGTTACCCCTTACGTTTTTTTTCGGGGGGTGAAAAATTAAGTTTCTCCAATCTTCTCAAAACTCTGGATTCTGATAGAGGGCCACGAGACATGGACCTGGGTGCAAAAATTGAGGTTCTAGACCCTTCCAGAGCTGAAATATTGAAACTCAAAGTTTTGACCAGAAAAAAAAATGACAGTGTTACCCCTTACGTTTTTTTTTCGGGGGGTGAAAAATTAAGTTTCTCCAATCTTCTCAAAACTCTGGATTCTGATAGAGGGCCACGAGACATGGACCTGGGTGCAAAAATTGAGGTTTTAGACCCTTCCAGAGCTGAAATATTGAAACTCAAAGTTTTGACCAGAAAAAAAAATGACAGTGTTACCCCTTACGTTTTTTTTTCGGGGGGTGAAAAATTAAGTTTCTCCAATCTTCTCAAAACTCTGGATTCTGATAGAGGGCCACGAGACATGGACCTGGGTGCAAAAATTGAGGTTCTAGACCCTTCCAGAGCTGAAATATTGAAACTCAAAATTTTGACCAGAAAAAAAAAATGACAGTGTTACCTCTTACGTTTTTTTTCGGGGGGTGAAAAATTAAGTTTCTCCAATCTTCTCAAAACTCTGGATTCTGATAGAGGGCCACGAGACATGGACCTGGGTGCAAAAATTGAGGTTCTAGACCCTTCCAGAGCTGAAATATTGAAACTCAAAATTTTGACCAGAAAAAAAAATGACAGTGTTACCCCTTATGTTTTTTTTTCGGGGGGTGAAAAATTAAGTTTCTCCAATCTTCTCAAAACTCTGGATTCTGATAGAGGGCCGCGAGACATAGACCTGGGTGCAAAAATTGAGGTTCTAGACCCTTCCAGAGCTGAAATATTGAAACTCAAAATTTTGACCAGAAAAAAAAAGGACAGTGTTACCCCTTACGTTTTTTTAGGGGGGTGAAAAATTAAGTTCCTCCAATCTTCTCAAAACTCTGGATTCTGATAGAGGGCCACGAGACATGGACCTGGGTGCAAAAATTGAGGTTTTAGACCCTTCCAGAGCTGAAATATTGAAACTCAAAATTTTGACCAGGAAAAAAAATGACAGTGTTACCCCTTACATTTTTTTTCGGGGGGTGAAAAATTAAGTTTCTCCAATCTTCTCAAAACTCTGGATTCTGATAGAGGGCCACAAGACATGGACCTGGGTGCAAAAATTGAGGTTCTAGACCCTTCCAGAGCTGAAATATTGAAACTCAAAATTTTGACCAGGAAAAAAAATGACAGTGTTACCCCTTAGATTTTTTTTCGGGGGGTGAAAAATTAAGTTTCTCCAATCTTCTCAAAACTCTGGATTCTGATAGAGGGCCACGAGACATGGACCTGGGTGCAAAAATTGAGGTTCTAGACCCTTCCAGAGCTGAAATATTGAAACTCAAAATTTTGACCAGAAAAAAAAATGACAGTGTTACCCCTTACGTTTTTTTTCGGGGGGTGAAAAATTAAGTTTCTCCAATCTTCTCAAAACTCTGGATTCTGATAGAGGGCCACGAGACATGGACCTGGGTGCAAAAATTGAGGTTCTAGACCCTTCCAGAGCTGAAATATTGAAACTCAAAATTTTGACCAGGAAAAAAAATGACAGTGTTACCCCTTACATTTTTTTTCGGGGGGTGAAAAATTAAGTTTCTCCAATCTTCTCAAAACTCTGGATTCTGATAGAGGGCCACGAGACATGGACCTGGGTGCAAAAATTGAGGTTCTAGACCCTTCCAGAGCTGAAATATTGAAACTCAAAATTTTGACCAGAAAAAAAAATGACAGTGTTACCCCTTACGTTTTTTTTTCGGGGGGTGAAAAATTAAGTTTCTCCAATCTTCTCAAAACTCTGGATTCTGATAGAGGGCCACGAGACATGGACCTGGGTGCAAAAATTGAGGTTCTAGACCCTTCCAGAGCTGAAATATTGAAACTCAAAATTTTGACCAGGAAAACAAATGACAGTGTTACCCCTTACATTTTTTTTCGGGGGGTGAAAAATTAAGTTTCTCCAATCTTCTCAAAACTCTGGATTCTGATAGAGGGCCACGAGACATGGACCTGGGTGCAAAAATTGAGGTTCTAGACCCTTTCAGAGCTGAAATATTGAAACTCAAAATTTTGACCAGGAAAAAAAATGACAGTGTTACCCCTTAGATTTTTTTTCGGGGGGTGAAAAATTAAGTTTCTCCAATCTTCTCAAAACTCTGGATTCTGATAGAGGGCCACGAGACATGGACCTGGGTGCAAAAATTGAGGTTCTAGACCCTTCCAGAGCTGAAATATTGAAACTCAAAATTTTGACCAGAAAAAAAAAATGACAGTGTTACCCCTTACGTTTTTTTTCGGGGGGTGAAAAATTAAGTTTCTCCAATCTTCTCAAAACTCTGGATTCTGATAGAGGGCCACGAGACATGGACCTGGGTGCAAAAATTGAGGTTCTAGACCCTTCCAGAGTCAAGTCAAGTCAAGTCAAGTCACATTTATTTATATAGCGCTTTTCACAATACAGATTGTATCAAAGCAGCTTCACAGTGATAACATGAAAGTAGTACAACACAGATCGATAATATTGTTAAATATTAAATAATCCTAAATAATCCTAAATAATCCCGACTAAGCAAGCCAAGCAACCAGAGCTGAAATATTGAAACTCAAAATTTTGACCAGGAAAAAAAATGACAGTGTTACCCCTTACATTTTTTTTCGGGGGGTGAAAAAATAAGTTTCTCCAATCTTCTCAAAACTCTGGATTCTGATAGAGGGCCACGAGACATGGACCTGGGTGCAAAAATTGAGGTTCTAGACCCTTCCAGAGCTGAAATATTGAAACTCAAAATTTTGACCAGAAAAAAAAATGACAGTGTTACCCCTTACGTTTTTTTTCGGGGGGTGAAAAATTAAGTTTCTCCAATCTTCTCAAAACTCTGGATTCTGATAGAGGGCCACGAGACATGGACCTGGGTGCAAAAATTGAGGTTCTAGACCCTTCCAGAGCTGAAATATTGAAACTCAAAATTTTGACCAGGAAAAAAAATGACAGTGTTACCCCTTACATTTTTTTTTTCGGGGGGTGAAAAATTAAGTTTCTCCAATCTTCTCAAAACTCTGGATTCTGATAGAGGGCCACGAGACATGGACCTGGGTGCAAAAATTGAGGTTCTAGACCCTTCCAGAGCTGAAATATTGAAACTCAAAATTTTGACCAGGAAAAAAAATGACAGTGTTACCCCTTACATTTTTATTCGGGGGGTGAAAAATTAAGTTTCTCCAATCTTCTCAAAACTCTGGATTCTGATAGAGGGCCACGAGACATGGACCTGGGTGCAAAAATTGAGGTTCTAGACCCTTCCAGAGCTGAAATATTGAAACTCAAAATTTTGACCAGAAAAAAAAAATGACAGTGTTACCCCTTACGTTTTTTTTCGGGGGGTGAAAAATTAAGTTTCTCCAATCTTCTCAAAACTCTGGATTCTGATAGAGGGCCACGAGACATGGACCTGGGTGCAAAAATTGAGGTTCTAGACCCTTCCAGAGCTGAAATATTGAAACTCAAAGTTTTGACCAGAAAAAAAATGACAGTGTTACCCATTACGTTTTTTTCGGGGGGTGAAAAATTAAGTTTCTCCAATCTTCTCAAAACTCTGGATTCTGATAGAGGGCCACGAGACATGGACCTGGGTGCAAAAATTGAGGTTCTAGACCCTTCCAGAGCTGAAATATTGAAACTCAAAGTTTTGACCAGGAAAAAAAATGACAGTGTTACCCCTTACATTTTTTTTCGGGGGGTGAAAAATTAAGTTTCTCCAATCTTCTCAAAACTCTGGATTCTGATAGAGGGCCACGAGACATGGACCTGGGTGCAAAAATTGAGGTTCTAGACCCTTCCAGAGCTGAAATATTGAAACTCAAAATTTTGACCAGAAAAAAAAATGACAGTGTTACCCCTTACATTTTTTTTCGGGGGGTGAAAAATTAAGTTTCTCCAATCTTCTCAAAACTCTGGATTCTGATAGAGGGCCACGAGACATAGACCTGGGTGCAAAAATTGAGGTTCTAGACCCTTCCAGAGCTGAAATATTGAAACTCAAAATTTTGACCAGGAAAAAAAATGACAGTGTTACCCCTTACATTTTTTTTCGGGGGGTGAAAAATTAAGTTTCTCCAATCTTCTCAAAACTCTGGATTCTGATAGAGGGCCACGAGACATGGACCTGGGTGCAAAAATTGAGGTTCTAGACCCTTTCAGAGCTGAAATATTGAAACTCAAAATTTTGACCAGGAAAAAAAATGACAGTGTTACCCCTTAGATTTTTTTTCGGGGGGTGAAAAATTAAGTTTCTCCAATCTTCTCAAAACTCTGGATTCTGATAGAGGGCCACGAGACATGGACCTGGGTGCAAAAATTGAGGTTCTAGACCCTTCCAGAGCTGAAATATTGAAACTCAAAATTTTGACCAGAAAAAAAAAATGACAGTGTTACCCCTTACGTTTTTTTTCGGGGGGTGAAAAATTAAGTTTCTCCAATCTTCTCAAAACTCTGGATTCTGATAGAGGGCCACGAGACATGGACCTGGGTGCAAAAATTGAGGTTCTAGACCCTTCCAGAGCTGAAATATTGAAACTCAAAATTTTGACCAGAAAAAAAACCCGACAGTGTTACCCCTGTCGTTTTTTTTTTTTTTTTTTTTGGTGCGAAAAATTAAGTTTCTTCAATCTTCTTGAAACTCTGGATTCTGATAGAGGGCCATAGGACTTAGACCTGAGTGCAAAAATGGAGGCTCTAGACCCTACCAGAGCTGAGATATCGAGATCCCACGTAACATTTAGCCAGTATAAATATCTCAACATCTGAGCTCTGGAAGGGTCTAGAGCCTCAATTTTTGCACTCAGGTCTAAGTCCTATGGCCCTCTATCAGAATCCAGAGTTTCAAGAAGATTGAAGAAACTTAATTTTTCGCACCAAAAAAAAAACAAAAAAACGACAGGGGTAACACTGTCGTTTTTTTTTTTGGGTCGAAATTTTGAGTTTCTCTGATGTTCTTGAAACTCCGGATTCTGAAGCGCCGTCCCAAAATTCCACCGTCCACGAACCCACTATTTTCATAATGGCATAAATGCTACATGGGATCTCAATATCTCAGCTGTGGAAGGGTAGAGGGGTATTGGACAAATAGTGGGTACGCCGACAGTGGAATTTTGGGACGGCGCTTGGTGCTACGGACCCCGGGGGGCTTCCTGAGTGCGGTAAAATAGTTTTTTTTTTCATGACAGGAACTGCAATTAAAATGTCAATCAAAAACACTACCCGAATACTCATTCAATAGATTGCCGGTGGGTCCGCGTCCAATTGCAGCATATTGAATGAACTGCGGAAAAACTTTAAATAAGACTTGCTTAGGTCCTCTGGGAGCCGCCACAGACAGCACACTGCATGCTGGAGGGTAGAGGAAGGAAAATAAATGGTAAATGGACTGCATTTATATAGCGCTTTCATAGACCCAATGGCCACCAAAGCGCTTTACAATTTGCCTCACATTCACCCATTCACACACACATTCATACACCAACGGCGACGGCAGCCATGCAAGGCGCCATCCAGCTCGTCGGGAGCAGCTGGGGTTGGGTGTCTTGCTCATGGACACCTCGACACTTGGTCATGTGGAACCGAGGATTGAACCACCAACCTTTCGGTTTGTAGACAACCCACATGAACCACTGAGCCACTGCCACCCCAGATGGTGTGAACTTAAGTGCCTATGCATCTGACTGCAGGCCCACGCTATTGATGCTGCTTGTGTTGAAGTATTAGTTTTCATATCTTTATAGCTGGACACGTACAACAACTATATTCACATCACAGCATATTAAACATGGACATGTATGATACGGTTGTTGCCTCATGAAGTAAACAACCCCAATATTTTATTTTAAATGGACAACTTGAGATGCAAATGCTTCTTTCAAAACGAAATAATTGCTTTTCATTCATTAACTCTAAGCTACTCACTACTGGATTAAAGGTTCATTCAGTGGGTGCTTCTTAATAAGGCTGCATTCTGGTGAGGCTTGTTAAAGTTGCTATCTATAGTCTTTTCTCCTATTGTGAGGTGCGAGTAAAACTGTTTCTCGGACAAGAGAAATGTAGGGCAATGTATGGCAAGCCGTTTTAGCTTAAATTGTATCCAACCTTACTCGTCATTATTGCATTTTTACCAGTGAGAATTCAATTAGAGAGCTTTACATTTTAATTCCTATTAGTAGTAATTACAATTATAGAGCTATCTAATTAAATTCTTACTAATAACAATTACAATTAGAGAGCTCTATAATTCAATTTTTACTAGTAAGAATGTAATTGCAGAGCTCTGCAATTGCATTCTTACTAGTAAGTATTGAATTAGAGAGCTATCTAAATCAGTTTTTACTAGTAAGAAGAATTACATTAAAGAACAAGTTCGGTATTTTACAATTAAAGCCCTGTTTTAAGATCGTCCCTGATGAAATAGAATAGTTATGATTGTTTTTGGGACAAATGCTCCTGTCACGAGGATTTTTGGATTCTGTGTTAGTACCCCCCCACCTTTACAATGAAAGCATAGGTGCACTCGAACAATCATTCATAAAAACGCATAAAACTTTAGTTTACAAAGACGTGAAACTCACCGAGTGGTCTGGGGTGTTCACTGATATGCTCATACAAAAATCGTTGCAAAAGATGCTTTCCAACAGGTTTTATCGTAGTTTTTGTCCAAGTTCATTTTACTTCCTATTTTCGGTTGAAGTCCACAGTAGTCAATTGTCGAGTTCACGTGCGCGATCATTGGTAACTTGATAACTAAGGATCGCGCACGCAAACTCGACAATTGACTACCGCACTCAAGCCAGTTTCATGTCATCAGGAGATGATGCTTCTCAGTTAAGGTTTTTTATTAAACATTACAAGGGCACATGAATATAAATATGCACCGATAAATCATATCAATTCCATAAAAAATAAGAACAGTCAATTTTGATTTTATGGTGATTAGAATGATCTAGTAATTGTACCATGAAGTGTACACATTACATAAGGTTTCACCCACGTGGTCACACCACGATAATGCTATTAAAATTAAAATAAATAAAATACTTTTAATATGAACTTTTACTTTGTATTTACTGACTATGACCAAATGTGTGGTGTGGATTAACATTACGGACAGTTAGCATAAAAGGAGTAGTTCACTTTTTTTTAAAAAAAATTGCTGATAATTTACTCACCCCCATGTCATCAAAAATGTCCATGTCATTCTTCTGTCGAAAAGAAATTAAAGTTTTTGATGAAAACATTCCAGCATTTTTCTCCATATAATGGACTTCAATGGGAACCAAATGGGTCAAGGTCCAAAAGACAGTTTCAGAGCAAACTGTTCAATGGGCTTTAAACGATTGCAGACGATAAAAAAATCCCCTACACTATTTTTTTTTCTTTTTTCATATTTTATTCCATTGTTTGTTTAAATTGTATGTTTTATTTTGTTTCTAAAATTGTGAAGCGCTTTGAGATACTTTTTAAAGGCGCTATATAAAATAAAGTTTATTATTATCATAAAAAAGGGTCTTATCAAGCGAAATGGTTGCTCATTTTAAAAAAAAACAATAACAAAGTTTAAGTTTTAAAAGCTCAAATGGTCGCCTTGCTCTGCTCTGTTCTGTGATGCACGTAAACTAGTTCTGTATGTTCCATGAGGCCTGAGAAGTTTGGAAGTTTAGTAATAATGTGCATGAATGAATCTTTCAAAATAAGACCAGTGACACATTTCAAGGCAAATACATTATGTGTATTTTTACATTGCACAAAAAAAAGCACAGAATCAGCTGCAGAAATGCTCTTTTTATTAAATACTTTCCAGATCAAGTTTCAATAATAACAAAGCTATGATAAAGACCTACTAACATTCAGACAAACACTTGATAGTTGTCATTTCATGGTTTTATTAAATGTATGATCATGCAAAAATCCAGCATCCATGTTTAAACTCCGAGTATATACGAAGCCCAATAGTATACTATTACAATGCAATAGATTTACTTAGAATGAGGGGAGCATACCAAGCAGAGGCTTTTGTTTTATATATTTTTCACTATTTTCTAATTTTTTTTTTTTGCTTTTTCATATTTAATATGGTACATCACTTATAATTCCCAATGGAGTGATTTTCATGTCGAGATGCAAATACTATGAGAATTTTTTTCCCTTTTTTATTAAGTAAACACAGACAGTGAAAAAAAAAGTGTCCAAGAAAAGTACACATGCATATTCTCTGGTTTATTTAAACTGCGTGTTCATAGGACGGGTGGGCCAGAAGACTCATACATCTGCCTGACTGAGCTTTCAGGGGTTGGGGATTTATTTTGCTAAATCTACCAGTCCCTTTCATTTTCATGGAGCTGAAGATGTCGACGACCATGTAAAAGGAACTCTTGGATGGGTTTAAATAAAAATGCAAAGAATAAAAAGCGTACATCTAGTTTGGCCAGGCAAGGCAGCAGTTCCCCATAGCACAAACAAAGGAAAAATGACAAAAAATAGCAATAAAAAAAATGCAAGAAATAAGCGCGAGACACAAAGCGGACATGAAAACAGCATCACATACAATCTGACAGCATCACTACTTACTTACTTAAAAGACATTGTCATTTAGGTGATAAACGCGCGCACACACACACACAAGTGCAGAGGTACAGTCCTGATATGTCACAAAGCCCAGCACACAATGAGGTGTGCCAACACTACATGTATTTACAGACCGTTACAAAAGACTGATGTGTTTCAAGGAGACGGGGTGAACTCGTGGTTTTGCTCGTTGTTTTTTTTTCCCCACACGTAATATATTGCGTCAAACGAAACTATACTAAAATCTATCTAAAGACAAAACCGTAGCAGTGATGAAAAGCATCCGTGCAACTACAGACTCAACAGATTAATCACTTGCAAAAAACCAAACCCTCACTTCTAAGTTAAGTAACAGTAACACTAAAACCGAGTTTAAATAGTCAGTGCCATAAAGCCTGCGTAATATAATTTGTGGTGAAATCTAACAAACTGCTGTGAATTTCAATTGTACAAACATTAAAACTGTGATTTTAAACAACGGAACTGTGGCAACTGGTTTTTTTCCACACCCGCTCCTTGTGATGGGATGAACTGAATGGCATGTATTTACAGAGCACGTACACCCCCATCACCGACATGACAACACTGAGGACAGGGTGAGTTAGACAGTCCAACATTACTAAAACAACTACGTGTACAATGCAGCCGAGTGGTGGAAGAAGGGATGGCGAGTCAAACGCTGAAGCTACTTTCATCGTGATGCGGTTTGTAAAAATGACTAGTCCTCCTTTGAACTCAAACCTGACGAGTTTGGAAAATGGGAATGAAGTTCATGTCTATCACAGTACATCCTGCCTGTGTGTATAAAGGCAGTGGTTTGTCTATGGCGCTAATAACAGGAAGGGCAAATCTACTGGTCAGCGTTTAGCTGTGTGCTGTTCACTTGGGCTTTCGTCATATTAAATCTAAATGGAGGATTCAATTTATACAAGTTCCAATCGCACACACACCCATGCGAACATACCGAGCGCGATCAGGAACGACGACATCCTTCCCTAAACCTGGATGGTGAGAGTTCATACCTCCTTTAAATATATCTGTATATCTTTACATGTTTATTTAGATTAACTTAAAAAATAAAACAGTCTTAAAAATTCTAACTGAACATAAAATACTTGTTACAGTCCAAGAAAAAAAAAAAAGAAGAAAATCAAATAAGAGTTCCACATTAACACAAAAGATTACTAAAACCTGGGTGGCGCAAACCTTCTCTTAGACCCAAATTACATAAAAAGCCAACACCGAACAGAAACACTCCTTAAAAAGACTAAAAACTACACTTTGGTTCTTTTTTGATATGAAGAACTTCTGCTCTCAGATTAGACAACACCTTCCCTTAATTTTTCATATAGTTTTGTTTCCAAAAATCTGCAAAGTATACAAGAATGATTGTGATGACAAACCTGTAAACTTTAGAAGCTTTTGGGGTGCTAGTCCATTTTGTGATTTTTTTTGTTTGTTTTTTTGAAGTTCAGCCCCCCACCCAGCCAACTTACATAAATGCTTTTTCAAACTTGATTGTAGCTTCTGGTTCAGCTAGTGATTTTTACAATGTACAGTATATTTATGAATTCATAGACCAGTACTTACAACACCTTCTGAACATCTTTAACGGGCAAAAAAAAAAAAAAAAAAAAACGAAGATGGTTTCCGTGGGAAAAGGACAAAACAGCACCCCCATGTGGGCGTCAGATACATGCACCGTCCCTTGGGTCGGGGCCACGGCCGCGGCCAGCTCCCATTGGTCAAAGATTGGACAGGATAGGTGGTGTTGACAGTTGAACTGGATGTTGTCAGAGTTCCTCACTGGTGTGTCTGTAACTTTAAGAGCTGTCATCCAGCTGGCCTTCACATGCCCGTCCAGCCACAAAGAAGAAACATTCCCATTATCTCGAGAATCCAGGTAAACTGAAAGAAATAAATCTTTCTTTTAATGGAAATGTGCATCATCAGTCTTATGCATAGTATTTTACTTCCTTCAAGAGATTGCTTTCCTAAGTTTTTTTTTTTCATTTCAACACCCTCAAATTGTTCCCAACCTTTATGAGTTTCTTACACACAAAACAGATATTTTGAAGTATGTTGGTTATCAGACAGTTGACAGTAACCACTGACTTCCATAGTAGAAAAAAATACTCAATGGGTGCTGATTACCATCATTCTTCAAAATATCATATTATGTGTTCAACAAAAGAAAGAAACTCATAAAAGTTTGAAACAACATAAGGGTGAGTAAATTATGGAAAAAAAAGTTGTTTGGGTGAACTACCAATTAAATCAGGCACATTTTTCACATTAGCTCAATTTCAGGGTCTATTGTTGGAGTAGTTCACTTTAAAAAAAAAAACTTTTGCTGATAATTTACTCCCCCCATGTCATCCAAGATGTCCATGTCATTCTTTCTTCAGTCGAAAATAAATGAAGGTTTTTGATGAAAACATTCCAGGATTTTTCTCCATATAATGCACTTCAATGGGAACCAAATGGTTCAAGGTCCAAAAGACAATTTCAGTGAAAACTGTTGAAAGGGCTTTAAATGATTCCAGACAATGAATAAGTGTCTGATAAAGTGAAACGATTGCTCGTTTTAAAAAAAAAAAAATTAAGTTAATTATAAGCTCAAATGGTCACGCCTTGCTCTGTTCTGTGATGCGCGTTCTTGACTCATGTTCAAACTCATTTCTCAAAATGAACAAATCTTTTTTCGTGTCATTTGGTTTATTCAATGAACGAAATTAACGAGCTGACTCAGGAAAAGATTAGTTCATCAGATTAGCGACCATTTGAGCTTAAATTTGTTATTTTTTTTAAATGAGCGATCAAGTCCATTATATGGATAAAAATCCTGGAATGTTTTCAACAAAAACCTTAATTTCTTTACGACTGAAGAATGAATGACATGGATATCTTGGATGACATGGGAGTGAGCAAATTATCAGTAAAAGTTTTTTTAAAAGTGAACTATGCACTTTCAAAGCAATCAGCCTTCTGTGGAAATTACACATGGCCAACCTGAACCAGCTGCAAAATCTGCATGATGAAATCCTTCGCCCTCGTGTGAAAGTCTCATCCATGTGGATTTCTATTGTAATTACTTGATTTTTCCCACAAAAATTTGCACAATTATAAATGTGACTGCACCTTTAGAGGATTTTTTTATTGCGAATGGAGTGTTACCTGTCCTGTGCAGTTCACTGTAAGGGGGCGGCTGGTGCCCCTGAGCAGTGGAAGTGGACGTTAAGCCACTTGCTTTCACGGCGGTGCCACACACGCGTCTCCTCCGACTGGCAGCTACGCGGGCGGCCCTGGCTGTCGATGTACTGCGTCAGCCGGATGTAAGCAATGCAGGCAGCGTCCTCCCCGATGAGATGAACGTGAGGATTGAGAATAGTGGTGTGCACGGGCTTGTTGTTCTTACTCAACACTGTAGGAGTCAAACACATTCAGTTATGGTCAGTTATTATTTTTGCAACACATTCATTCTCATCCTTTAGCTAGATGACACCATATGACATTTCGTCGAAATAATACGCACATGGCACCCTTTAGAGTCAATATAACACACACTGTTATGGGTAGGTTTAGGTCTGGGGTAGTGTCTGCGTCTCATATTGATGCTAAAGGATGCCAGTCACCAATGCCGACGCCTTGGGTTCTGGGTGATATATTGACGTGAAAGGGTGCCATGTGTGTAGTATTTCGACTAAATGTCATATGGCGTCACCTATATGACGCCAAAGGATGAGAACGGGCTCGATTTTTGAGGAAAAGCAACTATACTTGTAGTTAGACATCACTCACAGTGCTCAAAGTAAAACTTGTGGAAGTCCATCCCCTCGACCAGGTTCCCCAAAGCTTCAGGCTCAAAAGAGGTCAGACCAGGGTCACAGATTCTTCTGTGGTACATAAGAATGTTTACAGTGAAGCGATTTAATTGGAGTCAGGATACAACTGGATATCACCAGCATTTCATGGCTAGATACAATATTCTCTCAACAATAACAGGAGCATCTGTTCACAAACTCTTGATCAGCCTGGGAATTCAGCTCTTTCAGACCAATATTTTATAGGTATGTTTGTACATTTTTTAATATAAAATGCACCTTAAAGCCTTAAATGCAAACAATGACCTACAATTTTCATAGTATCTTTGTTACAAAAGTGTAGCAGTCAGGTGCAGGTGGGCTGTACTTACGTGTATGCTTCAAAGTCTCCATTGTTGACAGCTTCGATCAACTGCTCCGTGATCTTTATAATCTCCTGCTTACGAGCTGCTCGAACAGAACGGGTGAAAGATGAGGGATGATGGAGGGAGAGGAAATGAAATGATGAAAAAAAAAACAACAGCAATAGAAAGTTAATAAGCACAACCTGCTCACAGTGCAGACACCTGCGAAAATGTTATATTAAAGAGATCGTCCTCTCAAAAATGAAAATTCTCTCATTATTTGCTCTCATGTCATTCCAAACCGTATGACTTTAATTGTTCTTCAGAACACAAATTAAGGTCTTTTTGATGAAATCTGAGAGCTTTCTGCCCCTATTTTGGCAGCCACACAACTACCACTTTGACGCTTCAAAAAGTTCATAAAGAGCAGCGCATCAGGCAGGTTAGGTTGGGCTTCTGGTCATGTTGGCTGATCAATGTTTATTTGTTAATAAAAGCCTAATTTAAATCTGTTCATCATGTAAAGAGATCCCAGAAAATGTGGACTAAACAGCTCAATTCATATGAATTAGTTTTAAGATCCCTTTATGAACTTTTTGAAGCATCAAAGTGCTAATTCCAGTGACAGAAAGCTCTAAGATTTCATCAAAAATAGTTCATTTGAGTTAAGAAGATGAATGAAAGTCTTATGGGTTTGGAACGACATGAGGGTGAGGAATTAATGACAATTTTCATTTTTGGGTGAATATCTCTTTGAGGCCTACTGACACCAAGAGTGAAAGTGACATAAAACTACAATCATAACTCAAATTTATCAGTCTGTAAAAAAACAAAAAACAAATAAAATGTGTTGAAAATACTCAAAAATCAGCTTTCACATTGATCTAAAAAGGCAGTTCTGGTCATATGACATAAAAGCTTGTATCTTATTGGTTGGCGAGTTTTGGTGCGGTCACGCCATGTCATAGAACTGTAAATACTTAATGACAAACTGGACGTTCTACTTTTTCGTTAGACTGGACATCAGACGTTTTCACCTTCCTGCATTTATACATTTCTATGGCAACACTATTATTGTCAAAAGGAATCCATTTAATATTTTAATTGATAGACAAAAATATAATAAAACAAGTCACAGTCGTTATCCAAAAGCCTTATTAATAAACATTTAAAGTTATGTAGTAGGACATTAGACACGATTATCCAACTCTTTTCTAGAAACAGTAAAATCTATTGTATGTCTTCTGTTTATTTTCAAATTAATCTTGCTTTATTAAGGCATTAGTCAATGATCGGAAATTACTGAAGTGTTTCAGAGTTTCAAATTCTTGTAATAACGGTAATTCTGACAAGACGTGAATATCTATTTTTCCACAGAGAAAAAAAAGAGAATAAAAATGTGCACATTTTTTAACACTATGTGATGGGGACAATACAATGCATATTTTTAATATAAATGCTTGAATTTGACATAAATAAATAGGCCTTTATAGTGTGTAAATAAGATGCATTTGTATTAACACATTATTTGTTAAACTACTAAAAACCAGTCACAACCTTGACTAGCACAATACAAACTGCCCACTGTGACATCTGATATAATGTCACTAGCTAAATCTATTAGTATGAAGAATCTGATTTCCTGTTGATAACCTGTGTGTGTATGTGTCCTGGTCTACCCCACACACTTACACTGAGCTGCAGACACACTCGCTGTCATACCGCCGACCCCATGGACTGAGGCACAGGGGGCAGAATGAGTTCGCTCTAACTCTGGACATGAGGCATATTCTGAACTGTTCCATGCCAAGCGTTTAACGTCATGCACGGGGACGGCTGCAACACACAACGCGGCACACGCAACAGTGAAGTGATGATGCATGCAGAAAGAGAGAGGACGCATGAACACATGAATATGAAGTACAACGTCACATATCTTAGATCACACAAAATAAACAATTCGATCATCCTTTTTTGCATCCACGGGATACAAAAGGAGAATATTTATGCAGCTCTTTTTCAAACCATGAAATTATACCTATAAAATTATATTTATAAAAATTATAAAATTACTTTTTTGGAGCCTCCCAGTTCCTGGTCACTTTTATATGAAAAGATCAGCATGAATATTCGGTTAAATTTCTCCTTATGTGTTTATTTGGGTTTGGAACAACATGAAAGTGAGTAAATGATGATAGAATTTAAATTTTGGGGTAAACAATTCCTTTAATGCCTTAAATAAAATTGTATACAATATAGTCATTTTGCTGTACTTCATAAACGGTGTTAGAATGGAAAAAAGAATGAAAAAGTTTTAAATGGAATTATGATGTTCAAAGCAAGTCAAGAGACAATGAACTGATCACTTATGAAGGAACAGGAGGGAGGGTGGAGGAAACTGCTGAAGACAGATGTTAAAAGAAGAGAGAGCAGGTGTGGATGATGTGTTGCAGCTGCAGTGTTTCCTGGCTTGGACACAGGATCAACTCAATTTTTGTTTCTTATACCATTACTCCTCTCATATGTTATGTTATTCATGGCCAGCCACTTACCAGAAGCCTTAACTCGTATGTGTCAGTTTCAACTTTTTTTGTTCATTTAAAAATAGTAAAATAATTTTATCAGCATCCCATTTGTTAAAGTAGTTCACTTTAAAAAAAAAAAACTTTTGCTGATAATTTACTCACCCCCATATCATCCAAGATATCCATTTCATTCTTTCTTCAGTCGAAGAGAAATTAAGGTTTTTGATGAAAACATTCCAGGATTTTTCTCCATATACAGTAATGCACTTTACTGGTAACGTTCATTTTGATCAGACTCGTTCATCAAAATGAACAAATCTTTTCAAAAACAAATCTTTTGAATCATTTTGATGAACGAGTTCGAACAGGAGAGTCACAAACGCATATCACAGAACAGAGCAAGGCAACCATTTGAGCTTATAAAACTTAAAATTGTTTTTTTTTCTTTTTTTTTTTTTTTAAATGAGCGATCGTTTTGCTTGATAAAACCCTTATTCGTCGTCTGGAATCGTTTAAAGCCCTTTGAATTGTCTTTTGGACCTTGAACCTTTTAATTACCAGCAAAGTGCATTATATGAAGAAAAATCCATACTTTCTTTTCGACTGAAGAAAGAAAGACATGGACATCTTGGATGACATGGGGGTGAGTAAACTATCAGCAAAAGTTTTTTTAAAAGTGAACTACTCCTTTAACATTAATCTATATTATCCATATACAGTAATGTATCTGTGTTATGTCCACAAACTGCCCACTAGCTTTTCCCCCCAACTGGATTTTAAAATGCTGTGGTTCAAATTGGGATTTAAGATTTTTTTTAATGTTTTTCAAGAAATCTCTTACACTCACCAAGGCAGCACTTATATAGGACCAAAAATCATATCAGTACATTTTTATTTTGGTATATTTTAAAGTGTGATTTTTTTCTGTAATGGCAAAGCTGAATTTTCAGCATCACTACTCATGATCCTTCAGAAATCATTCAATTTATTAAAAGATTTATTATTTATTAATCTTACTAACCCAATACTTTTTGAAAAGGAGTTTATGTAAATGACTTTGTCTTTTGGCCAGTTGAAGAAATATAATACAATTATTTCAAATTAAAAACAAGCATTTGAATTCATAAAGAACTATATAAAAAGCACTATTTCACTAGATACTCTATTTCAGATTTTTTAAGGTCAGCAATACATTAGAGACTGTATAGAGTAGTTTCTCATCAAACAGTGACAAATGAAATCGGAGTTGCAACTGTGCATATTAACGTTTACGACGTGTGCAAGACTTTAATCACAATCGGGGAGGAGAATTTAGGAAAAATCAGTAGAAGAACATCTAAAGGGTCAATCTAGCTACTAAAGGGCATGTTCTGCCACTTTACAACAGTACAGTTAAGTAGCATGCATCAGGGGGTGAATACATTAGTGAGCAGAAAAGGGGATCATCAACTGTGACATACTGTTCTACAAATAAAACAAGTGACCCATTTGATAGTATACTAAAGGGCAGAAAGGCTGGAGTTGTGGGGGTGGGGTGGGACAAAAAGGTCTCGACTTGAAGGTTTGAGGGGGAGATTGAAGGTGCCCAGGTGGTACGAGAGGATCTTGACTTACTGGCAGGAGAGCCCAGTGGCGAAGCCACCAGAGCGGGCGGCTCTTCCCCGGCACTGCACTGACTCATCACGGCACTGTCACTGCTCGCTCCCTGCGCACTCTCGGCTGGCACATACCCAAAACCACACGACACCAGGAGGAAAAACACACACATCTCTCATGTCCTTCACCAGCCGAAACAAACTAACACAGACACCACACCAACGCTGGCACGCAATCATGACTAAATAGCTTAACGGTCACGAAGACGCTGAATGGGATGCGTTTAGATGAGCTGTTCTCGATAAAAGCAGCACTGTGTTTATGGGAGCAGGACTACAGGTGATGATCCTGGATTTTCCAGCCGAGTTATGAGTGATGGTGTGACGCAGGTCTGCATCTATGGGGTGTGGTGAAGCGGAGTCGTGTTTGTTGTGCTTGGACAACAGCGCCTCTCAGAAATTGTTTCTCCAGGCTCCGCGCCAATTTCCTGTCCTCATCACCTAACCTCAGACGTGACGGAGCTAATGATAAGGCTCTTTAAGCTGCTATTGTCTGTTCAGGCTCGGAGTGAATAAGGAGAGGAAATGAATTCGAGCCTGGCCCTTTTCGTGACAGAAAACTGTATCGGCGAGAGTCCCTCGGGAAAAACAGTCCGGTTCACAACATGCTAATGAATTTACAAGACACGGCACATCAACAAACATCTAAATAAGTGGGGTGAAAAACACAGGACACACACACACACACAAAAATCTACAAGGAAACCTACTGAGAGACTGACAGCTTAAAAACAGATGTATATATTTAAATTGGATTCAGACGTTCTAATGTGGCTGCAAATTCAATGACAAACTGCGTGAGTGATCTGACATAGAAATGCTTATTAAAGCCCTAGTCAGATGGGACTAGTTTTCTCTGAGGACGTTGTGTTTCACAGATGTACTTTGCAATTTCAATTTGTTTAATTTGAATTAAACATGTCTTTGTTTTTCCTCACATGACTATCACTATCAGTTCAGAAAAATCTAATCCCATCCGGATAGAAATGTTTGTGAATGCTTTGGGGATTTTTTTCACAATGAATTTGCCCTCATTTACTTTGCTAGCTAAATCTGTCAAGTGCACCTTCACTATGGACATTTTCGAACATTGTATCTCTAAATTAGCAATTTAGCTGTAAACCAAAAGGGTTGTGCCATCATGCATGTTAATGTAAAGCACAATCCATCAAACCCCGTCTCAATGCCCTCTACCGTAATGCCCTCTCCTTTCCATCCGGCAGCATGAGTTCATGGCCCTGCCTTCAAATCACAAAGCTTCATGGGTCTCCACAGGCTCATGTTTCATATTTCAAATGGCTGTTGACTGATGCGAGATGTATATTGTTCAATCAAAGGCCTTTTTGGGACTGCAGTACCGGAAGAGTTCGGAGAGGAGAGGGATTACCCTTTTGACACGAGCACCGGGAGCTGGAACTCCCTCGTGCTGAAGGCATGCAGAGAACAGGAGAGAAGATCTGTGTACCTTTCCTACCTTTCATATCCTCTTCCTCAGTGGTGTTACAGCTCTCTGTGGAGCCCTGAGGACAGAAACAGAGACAGACAAGGAACATACAAGACAAACAAAACATGATTCATGAAGGAAGTGTCATGAATAGCATTAGGCTATGGTCTCTGAAATAAGTTTCAGAATTAGGGGTGGGAATCTTTAGGCACCTCACGATTCAACTCAATGTTCTTGATTCAGAGAGTGACTCTTGATACATCTTATATAATATAAAAGAAAAATATAAAATAGGTTTTGATTCAGACAGCCATTAAAAAAAACTTTTTAGCAACAATACAGTCCCATAGTCTTGCCTAAGTTATACAATTATCATTAGTAATATATTATATTATCATTAATAAAACTTTGATCAGCCCAGATTCATTTAGAAAGAACTGTAATCCTGTAATTTGTGAATTGTATGTGGAAAATTATACCTTGGGGCCATCGGCAGGGTTGTGCACAACTGTAGTTTGTGGCTCCTGTAAAATGTAACAAGACTTTGTATCATGATTAAAGTAGGTAAGACTCATCCACATCGATCTGGTTAAACACAACCTTCTCAAGGAATACACACGCATAGTTTTAAAGCTGAGACACAAAACAAGGATTCTGAGTTCACATATTGATCAAAACAGACACTTTTTTATGTGGAAATGAACATAAGGTTGAGGTTCCTGATGAGTTTGATGAACACACAGAAGAACTCACTGCAGAAAAAAAACGACCACACGTGTACACTTATACAAATAATAAATGGCATGCGTCACAAAGATCTAAAGATGCAGTTCCTCAAATTAAACTACAATTTTGCCAGAACCACAGGGATAGAGAATCATAAATGAGTTAAAAATCTGGCTTGAATCAAGCAATTGCTAAATGTTTCCTCTGATTAATTTCCAGTTATTAACCCCAAATTTACCCATTTCCCCGAAACTGACCCATTTGAATCCTTAAAATATTGAACAATACTTCATAGCGCGTATTATTATTCTAATTGCCGTTTCTGGGATCTTGTATGTTTCATATAGCCCAGTGGTTGCTAGCTGTCCATCAGCACTGTGAAGGCCTTTGGAGGCCTCAGGAGAGGTCGGGGGTTAACTTGTGCTCTTAATGGATTGTTTTGGAGGTCCCAGGATACTCTTTGCTCAGCTATTTGGGCAGTCGAGCAAACAAGGCCCATCTGACGTGTCAATCCGCTCTCCTTTTCTTAAATCTCCAGGGGACACTCCTAGTTTCCAACATGGCCAAACAACTGACAGCTTTATGTGTGGGACACTGCATCTTTACCGTGACTGGTTTATGCACTCTGACTCATTACCTAGTTATTTGCTGGAATCCATACATTTATGCTACTCTGTATGGTGCCTTGGCTCAAATTGTAGTCTTAGGCCATGTGTCCACCAAAAGGTTTTTAGCCAGATGAAAATGCCAGACGCTCTGCTGAAAACGCCTTGCTGTGGATGCTTGAGAGCACTATGGCAACACAGTGTTTTTTTCAGAAAAATGATACAGAATATCCGCAGCAGTTTACTTGTAACTGATTTTGCAGATAATTTGTTTCATACTCAATTTATTTTTCATCCATTTTGTTCGGTTAGCTTTGCTGATGTCGTTTTACAGAAAGAATGTTGTTACATTTAGCCCCGCCCCTCCTCCACAGTGATTTGACAGTTGAGTAAAAAGTGACAGTGATGAGCGCTACGTTTTATCCAAAGTTGAACATTTTTCAACTCTTGGTGACCAGTAAAAAAACACTGGGCGGTTGGGGTTTCAGAGTGAAAAAAAAAAAACCGCTCAGTGCCTCGTTATGATAGCGTTTAAAAAACGCGGCGCTCCCATTGAAAACAATTGAAAACATACGCCAGTGGAAAAACACAGTGGTGGACACATGGCCTTATAAAGGTTATTTTTCAGCAACATGTATATACAATAAGTGCAATGTCAAAGACAAACTCGTCCAATGACTAGATTTGGTTTGTAGGTGTAAACGCCTATAGAGGCAAACAAGAGGAGTGCAGAAGGACATAAACCATCAGATTACGGACAAGAACAAATCCTTATATGTTTATAAAACACCACAATTATGTGCACCAGGCGAGCTTTGAAAGGACTCCAAAACACACATAAGGGAGGAATGACATCTACTACACAGCAAACTACAGGTCTGATGTATTTAGTACATGCAAAAACTTCTGACATGCACCAAATACAACTTCAGAAGAAATATATTATGGGATACGGTCAAATGAGTATATGCGTTACAAAGAGTGTTGAATGTAGATGAGGTACCATCGGTGTAGAAGAGGCCGAGTTGCTTTCTTTCATGGCGTTCACTACAGCGCTCACTACACTGTTTTTAGTGTTGTTTGTCTGGGGCTGAAATAGAGAGGACATATACAACTTTCTTTTCAGAGAGATGACATCACTAGGGAAATGACCTGATCGGATGGGATGGCAGTTAAAAATCACACAGATGAATAACATACGGCAGGAAGATGACTGTACAGAGTTATCCATCATTCAGACAGAGGGCGACATTAGTAATGGACATTTCATGGTACCTTATAGCTGTAGTCAAAATCATTATAATACAGTCTGATAACTAGATCCGCTCAGGCAAAACATGGGTTGTACAACTGCTAATTTGCAAAATAACCTCAGAGCGCAAGACGACAGCAAACAGTCTACTGCTTAAGGGTACCAATGTACTTTGACTAAATTGTGGTGATTGAATTAAAACCAGTTCAATAGCACAGCAGTAGAGATGGACACCTCAAAAGGCTGCAGGAGAGATGAAAACATCGCAAACTCCACAAGAACGTCGGTTTATAAGGGTCATTTTACCTTGACTCCATCTGCCTTTTTGTTGAGTAAACTTTTGCATGCTGTAGGGAACAGAAAAAATATAAATTACTACATACAGTGTGTGTGACAAAACCAGCAGACTGCTCACATCTGCACATATTTCAAATAAATCCCATTTAAAACATTTAACAAACTGCTGACTTGCATTCCATCATTCATTTGCATACAGGGTTTGGGAGGTAATGCTGACTAGAATCATTTTTCACCACAGGAGAAATTTCTCACTGATCTTTATATATCAGTTTAAGAAATATGAAGCTTTGGGAGAGGAAGGTAAAAAGGATGTAACTTATAAATAAATAACTTACCGCAAATGAGAAATTCATTTTGATAAATTAACTTTAAAAGGGTCATATCTTTCAAATTTCCCTCTGATCTTTAAACGGATACTCCACTTTTTTTGGAAATAGGCTCATTTTACCACTCCCCCAGAGTTAAGCAATTGGGTTTTACCGTTTTCAAATCCATTCAGCCGATTTTCTGATATTTAGAAGAATATCAGTAACCAGACAGTTTCTGGTCTCATTGACTTCCATAGTAGGAAAAAAATATTTATACTATGGAAGTCAATGAGACCAGAAAATGTCTGGTTACTGATATTTTTCTAAATATCAAAAAATCGTCTGAATACATTCAAAAACGGTAAAACCCAACTGTTTAACTCTGGGGGAGTGGTAAAATGAGCCTATTTCCAAAAAAAGTGGAGTATCCCTTTAAGAGAGTTTGCTAAACTACTTAGTACTCTATGAAAACCTCTTCAACGCAAGCAACTTCAAACTCAAACTTTTCACCAGTGAGAAAAAAGTTAGTTTATTCAAACTCAACATTAGAAATAATTAGCAGATCTCTCTGATTACTTCATTTGTCACAATTAGAAATATGCATAAATATGCAAAACGTTTTTAGTTTTTTTACAGTAAATAATTATACATTGTTACAAATGATGTCTATTTCAAATAAATGCTGTTCTTTTGAACAGAAAAGAATCCTGATTATTCAGTTATTCATCAAAGAATCCTGATTAATATTTTTTATGGTTTCCACAAAAATATTAATCAGCACAACTGTTTTCAGCATTGCAAAAAGTAAGAAACGTAAAAAACAAAATACAAAAAAAATCACTGAAGTAATAGCTGCTGAAAATTCAGCTATGCCATCACAAGAATAAATAACATTTTATGTAAAGTATTAAAATATAAAATACATTTTTAATATTTATTTTTTATTTTTAATATAAAAATATGAATAATATTTTTAATATTTTAATATATCACAGCTGTTTTTAAAGTATTTCAATCAAATAATGCAGCCTTGGTTCTGCATAAAATACATTAAACATTTTACGGACCTCAAACTTTATTCATAAATACATATAAAATCGATAAGTAGGTCCAGGAAAGTACAAAGTGTTTCTTAAAGGGGGAAAAAATAATTCCATCTTAACGGTCATAAAAAACCTGGGTAATTTTTATGGCCATTTCGGTGAGAAAAAAAAATATTATTATTTTATTATTATTTTTCTTTTTTTACTAATATTATAAGAGAGGGAGAGAGGATGGATTTTTTTTTAAAGTGTGATATAACCCCTTTAAAATTAACTAACTGCACAGACTTGGAATAAATTACCCATTTTATTCCATTTTTCACCAATCTCAAAGCAGATAAAGAGAATGAATTTGGTCTCCATTTGCGAGCGCAGACATAATGAGGGGAAAATCATGGCTAATGTATGCAATTGATTTTTCCTTTAACTGCAACTGTTATTTCCCAGAGGGCATGTTTGGGAGGTCTTGAGTCAGTGTAGGGGAAATGCCCTCCGATACACTTCAGATTCCCACAGAGAACAATCAAAAGATTTGTGTAAGACCTATAAAACCTCAATCATGGAAGAAAAAAAAAACACTAAATACTCAGGTTTCACAATCGGTATTCCTGTTAAAAGCCTTACCTTCAATAAACAAATCGGAAGAAAAGGTTGGCAAGGTTAAGACAAAACCCCATTTAGAAGCAGAGAGGACAAGCTGGAAGTTAGCAGGCATTGTTTGCATTGCAGTCCTGTTTTCATGCTTCACTAATTATGAGGTGAGAAGTGTTGGTGGATGCAATTCACCATACGGTCAGCCATGCAGTACCAACGGGATTACGAGTCCCATAATGCAATGCACTGATGAAGGATTCATAAAGCTAGACCTCAACTCATTACCATTCCACTGTCTCTCACATATCTAACTACGTGTATGTCTCATAGGATTCACAGACTGTGACTGGGAAAGCTGAGCCAGCAGTCTTCAGTTATACAGCGGAACAATCAGATGGATATGGGACCCCAGGACGGCCACGCTGCAGTCATACCACGATTAATGCTGAGTGGAAATAAATTATATAAGGAGGAAGAAATTAACTCATTTTCAAACAAAGTGCAGTAACCTTCTTTGATAGATAGCATAATTATACTATGCAATGTGGCATCCTAATGCAGTTTAAATAACAGGGGTGAATATATTAATCAATAAAATTTCAATCCCAGACTTGAATTAACTGCTTATAATTGCATAGGGCATTTATTGTGTACATTTTTCAAAAGATTATCCATTATAAATATCCACCAAATCCATATCAGCAATCTACATCTTTTGCACGTTTAATTGTCCCGCCACATTTTAAGCATCCGTTTCTTTAATATTCATAACAAAATGATTGTGACCAAATTTCAAAGGAAAATAACGTCATCAAATTCAAAGTAAATATTCACACCCCTATTAAATAATGCTTCAAGCTTCAAACGAGTAAAAAGGTCTTTAAGGCAGCAGATTGAGCTCGTAAAATCAACAGCCATTACACATTCAATACACCTTTAAATCAGACCTGTGCAAGCAACAAACTATGTATTATAGATTTAACAGGCGACAAAGCAGACATACTAACATGCCATATCTTCATAATCTATTGGTCAGTAAGTCTTAGCTTGGTCATTAAATGAAAAGCTCTTAAAAAAGAATGAAGAAAAACATTGATGAAATGTCATTACTGGTTATTGGTTAACATCGTACATTTTCAACTTGAGGACTGGCTTTAACAACAACAGAATATAAAGAGTTATGAACACTTACAGTACTAGTTGAAGCCAAGAACTGATGGAGAGCATTGATTGGATGGCTCAAAAGAACATTAAAGGAATATTCCAGGTTAAATACAAGTTTTGTATTCAAAAAAAAAAAAAAAGAATGGGAGTGTATACATTTTAATTGAGATTGTCTGTAGTAATTGAGGCCATGGATGCTGTACATAGAGGTAAAATTATAATTTTATACATTTTAATTGTCAAACAGTGAGCCAAGAGTGCATTTTCCTTACAGCATCCAGGTTGCATACTAGTTTAATGGGAATGCTAATGAGTAGCTTTCTATAGCTCCTTGGAGAATTTTATGGATAGAGAAAATCCTGCAGAAAGAGTAAGAGAAGTACGTTGTGTGCTATTCTGAACAGATCCTATTTCTTCTGAAACAACCAAAACAGTACATATTAACAGGTTCAACGAGACAACGAAGAGCTCTTGCTTGTTTCACATAAATCCTGAGGGATCTGCAAGGATCTGATCTTTTCTTAAGTGTTCTCCTTTGCCCATTTTGTACATATGGAGTATTCTCACCATGACGGCAGCTGCTCAGACACAGCTTGTTGAAGATGACAGCTGGCTGAGATTTACTGGTTCTGACAGACAGCTGTCCCAGACTTGGGTAAGAGTGTAACAACTCAATTTGATCAGACAACACAACTGGAACCAGAGACGTTCTCTCCATTTTCTCCTGACTCAGAGACACTGTGAACAGTGTCGTCCATCTGCCCTCCAGCGGGCCTCCTTCCCCGCAGACCACCTGGCTCTCACCGGACAAGTGTGCCAGCTACATCGGGTCTGACGACTGGCAGCAAGCCAACCCCGCTCCTGCCCGTCCATGTAGTTAAGCCCCTGCGCTCTTGGCGAGGGGAGGAGGAAGAGTTGAAAGGAGAGTGGTAGGGCAATGGTGGCTTGGCTAGGCTGCACAGGTCTGCTTTAGTTAATGACACAGGACACAGATCTAAGAAGCCCCAAACCTCCATCCCATCCAAACCTCATTATTCAGCATGAGGTGGAGAGCACAGAAGCGAGCTGAGGACAGGCACCTGACCGGGGTCCTGTATCTTCAGCTAAAGCAGACTTCACTTAAAAGCCATTTAACCCAATAGCACAAAACACCAGAAAGCTGAACAGCAGGGAAGGAGGGAGTCAAAAAGAGCTGAAGCAATTTAACCGAGAGGAACAGAGCGAGAAAGACAGAGCGAAAGAGAAAGTCTAATCAAAGGAGAAGCAGCGGCATTCGCGTTTTTAACTCCATGCAGACGATAATGCATGCCAGGTCTCGTGGTGGCGAATCGTTAACATGAATGTAGCGCTGTGGTATTGATTGGATTGGTTTGCCTAGAGCTACTGTGTGTAAACTGAACTGGGGATAGTTGCACGAGATTTGTTCACGCATATATAAAAAGAGCCAATCTATGGCGACGGATAAACAAATTGACTTTTGGAGAGATGAACAAAAGGTAAGATAATTCAAATGTTGCTATAAGAGTCATTCTCAAAATATGGGAACAAATAATGATCAGTAAAGAATGATTTTTTTAAAAAGTTGAATTTGACAGATGCCTAGTAGGAATTATTCTTTAATTTTAACGATCTATGTCATTGATTAGACCCAGATTAGAGGTGGGAAGATAACTGAACCTGCTCTAATACTTTTTACAACTTGTCAGGGTTAAAAGCTAGCTAGAGGAATGCAAAGTTACATGGCCAAGTAATAGCAAAGCAAAGTAAAACATGGCTGAAAAAAAAATGACATGCTAATCCATAAACTCTTACACATTGCTCAAATGTATGACGTGTATGTGAGACATGGAAACTATCCTTTTAAATGTGAGAACTTCTCCAAGACCATAAAGCAGATGTTGTTCATGAGAGTGAAGACTGAGGTAAACCAAATAATGTATGCAAGTGATGGCAAGAAAGGCAGGTTTCTCATTGGGTGCATGCTGATTGGATAGAGCAAGAGGGAGGAGGGCGGGGGTTTGAGAGAATTGTGGAGGGGGCTCGCTGGTCCCCCTGGTGGCGAGGTGAGGAGATGCACTCTCACATACCTTCCTGTGCAAGCGCGGCAGTGCTTGTGGTGGGAGCAGCAGGGCTGGTATGCTGCCGGCCCACTATTGGACAGAGAGGCGTTGAGTTGGGAGAAGCTATGGAATTTTTTTCAAACCCTCTACTGATCAAGTTATCTTTGTTTTGCTTTTTATAAAGATTAAAGTTCTAGAGCAGGGTTCCTCAAAACTCGGTCCTGGAGGGCAGCTGTCCAGCAGATTTTAGCTCCGACACTGATCAAACACATCTGAGCAAGCTAATCAATGTCTTCAGGGTCACTAGAAACTCAGAGCTAGGTGTGTTTGATCAAGGTTGGAGCTAAACTGTGCAGGACAGGACCCCTCCAGGACCGAGTTTGAGAACTCCTGGTCTCTAAAATCAAGCTAAAGCTCTCAAACCTGCGTTATGAAAGACATAAGATATACCTGCACAAATCTGAGTAAACATTGTCTGTTCAGACAGTAAACTGCGCAAATGTTAACTTAACTAAACAAACGGAGAAGAAAGTTATAGATATTCCTCTACTGTTTTCCTTGAGCCTCAGAGAGAAATCCTTAACAGCTCAAAGAAACCAGACTTGGAGCAGAACAATTTAATATTATATATGTATATACTTTTCCTTCCATTAAATTACTGAGTCAGCCTTTGGAGATCTTTTTTTTATGATGAAAACTGGAGCAAGAGTTCAAGAGGTGGGCCAAGTTCATGACTTTGCACTTTCCTACCTGATCCCAGGAGAATGAGGGAACTCACCTGAGAAGTTTCTAGAAACCAGCATAGTAGTAAGAATGGCTCCCTGAACAAAGACAGAGAAAAATCGAGTGTTTAGTCCATGGCAACAGGACTTTCAGCACTAATTACCCAAGGGATGAAGACTGGAGATAGTCTACTGACCCTTCAAACCCATTCCGTACCTTGAGTTTTCTGCGGGCATTGAACTTGCGCAAGCACTCCACAGTCTCTTGGCGATGCATCATGGACGCCACAGTGGACCGTTGCTGAAACGAGCAAAAAAAGACAAAGAAAAAAAATTGCACATCAGCATCATGGAGGTATTTGAACCAATTAAAGGAATGGTCCACTCAAAAAAGAACATTGTTTTATTATTTACACTCCCTCATGTGGTGCTGTAAGAAATGTGTTCTTCTGTGGAACACACAATGGGTTATTTTCACAATACACTGTGAATTGTATTATATTGTATATATACCCTTTGCCAATTCAATGAATGGTGAACTTTCAGACTTCAAAAAGAATGCAAAAATTGTTGTATCTGAAGTCATACAATAGTTTTGCGTGAGGAACACAGCTTATTTTCATATATAAGTGAACTATTCCTTTATGGCTCTTATTCTGACCTAACTGAGAGCTCAAATATGTGGAAAGTGACAATGTGAAAGGCTGCATTTCACATTAAACTCAATCAATTCTTTCTTGCTTGCGGCTTGTGGTAAATTAAGTCTTCAGCAGAGATAACTTACGCAGACCCATGGGTGCTTGAGGGCCTGCTCTGCAGTGATTCTCTTAGCTGGGTTGATGGTCAGCATTTGGTTGATGAGGTTCTTGGCCTCGGGGGTGACCGTGTCCCACTCCGGAGAAGGAAACTGCAGGGGAAAGAATCACGAGCGAGTGTTAGATATGCAATCTAAATGCAGGAGAATGCCTAGAGAGCTTTTCACACCACAATACCTACAGACACACAAACAGAGCTGTCTGCATTGAGGCCTAATGACATTAAACCTGTCACAAGGCAGCGTACAGGATTCAATGAGTCACGCCAGTCAGTCCTCCTACAGTCGGTCTATTCGGCACGGCTGGTGCTCGAAACATGTTGCTTGCGCATTTCACACCTCATGGCTTCATTGCAGCCCGTAACTAGAGAAAATTGCAGTTGTAATTAGCCAATAAAAAGCTGTGTCTGTATCAGTGTTGAATGTGTGTCGCACCTCCTCTTTCGTACCAGGAGATCTTAATGTGGCTGTTACAAATCCTTTGTCTGTTCCAAGAAAACCTTGGGTAGGTTCCAGGAAGTATAATTTGTTTGCGCATCAAGCTGTGTTGCATCAGCTAAAACGAGCATGTGGATTGTACTTAGAAACACTGCAGGTGCTCATAAGCCCTTACACACACTGTTTCATCTGTGCTTTTGGCTCAGGGCATTGCTAAAACATGTCATGGGTGGGGCGTTTTTGCACTGTCGTGCGCTGCTTCAGCAAAGACGGCCACTCGGGGCTGCGGACGGTGCACTCAAATGTGAACCCATGGCCGGAAGGCGCAGTGACAGACGCTTTTAATGGATGATGAGGCACAACTACACCTCATTGATTGTGATCACATGACGAAAGGTTACAAACCAGAGAAGCTCACGGTAAGGTTCCTGTTCTTGATTCTTACGGCATATACTGTGGGACAACAGCAATGGGTCAACCCATAGAGATTTGGATTAAGATTTATGCCGTTACTGGATGTTATTTACTTTACACGTGATAAAGAAAAATGCAAAACAATAAAGAGTGGGATAAGTCAACAGAAGGAATCATTCGATCTGAATTTAAAGCCAGAACTATCTTTATAATATTGATTGTCTTCTGTTATAGACTACCAAAAGTAGTCAAAAGTTTGCAAAAGTCAGTAAGATTCTATTAAGGATGCATTATTAAGGATGCATTAAATTGGTCAAAACTTAGAATAAAACATTAATAATGTAAAAAAAACTATTTCACTTTGAAGTTTCTATTCATCAAAGAATCCTACAAAAAAGTATCAGTTTCCATGAAAATGATTGCTATTATTGATGATATTGAAAATATTCCTATCATTGAAAAGAAATGTTTCTGAACACCAAATCTAGAAATTTTGACCAGTATAGTATTTTTGCATTAATTATTCATCATATAACTTGATTTCTGTATCCATTCCAAAAACTAAGAGAAAACAGTCAAATTGGAAAACCCATTTCATAAATCTTTATCTTCATTGACTACACTATACAATACCAGGCAATACCACATTATTATATAAATCAGGGGCCCATGCTCAGCTGAACATTTCCTTCTCACATGAAATACAATGAAAATATTATGAACATATAATGAAAATTATTTGACTCTGAACATCAATAATGATTATTTTAATGCATAAGCAAGCATCATAAGAGAGTATGCAAAATTTGGAACTACACTTGTACTGTGTGAGCAGTCATTTTACCATCAATATGTTCTTGATATTATCTATTTTCTGGTTGGGTTTTCAGCAAAAATTAACTACATTGTTTATATATTTTTTGCAATAAAAGATTTGTCATTTCGCCCTACCCTGAGGTGAACTGACCTGGCCTGACACTGTGACCACCAAACCCATCTAACAGTGTAACTCACATTCACATTCACAACAAGCCACAATCATATCATCTCCTCCCTTTTATTTGACACGTACATTTTAATAGAATGAATATCTCTCTGGGCAGTCATTCACTCCATGTCCTGCTAAATACATCTGAGGGTGTGAGACGGTGATGCAATTGATGGACAATTTAAAAACGCACCACACACACAAGCGAACAAACAAACAAGCACATACACTCTGGGACAAGGCAGTTGTTTCTAAGCAAAGCCCATCTCTCTGCAATGCGTCAGGGAGGGCCTGACAATCAATAACAGCACCCGTAGTTCGAAATCGCACCCAATCAGAAATTAAACAGGCAGTTGGACCACAGAAAGTGTTGCAGAGACCTTGCGACATCTGTTGCAATCAAAAAAAAATGCTGGAATAATTAAGCAATGAGCTAGAATTTTATTTTATTATTTATATATTTTTAAATTAATTTTTAGTTAAAAAATATATAAAATAAATAGAAAATAGACTGAATTCGATAAAATAAAATAAAATATATATATTTTTTTATAAAACAAAATTAAATTCCAGCTCACTGATTAATTGTTTGAGCATTACTTGATCACGTTATATTTTATTTGTGTCTTCAGGCTTTAATAAATCTTATTTCTACCTCTTGGCCCATTATTGCCACTATTTTAAACATTTCTTGCACAGCTCTGCCTCCATGAATTTTATTCCAAGTGATTTCACAAATGTTGACAGGAAACAGTGTTAACTGTATCCTTCTGGGAAATTCCAGTGATTTTCTGAAAGGATGTAGAGGCCTTGAGATGTGCGGTCTAATATTAAACAACTTATTTATGAAACGACTATATTCACATAGACCGGACTAATTAGCAACAACCAAAAATATGATTTAAAAGTAAAACATGGCCTCAAAAATTGATGCAAATTTGACTGAAATGTGGCCAAAGTAAATATGCAAGGCAACAAGAGTGAATGCCACCCTTTTAAAGACTTGACGGTGCAATCAAAGACCAATTAGATGAAGGGTTTTTTCGACAGTGAGAGAGTGTGGCCTCATTGGACGACAACTGTACTTACGTCATAAGCCCCAGCCTTGATCTGCTGGTATAACTTGTGTTGATCTTCATCCCAAAATGGAGGGTAGCCCACTAGTAGAATGTACAAGATTACACCTGTAAAAGACCGACAGATAGGGAAAACAAGAGAGAAAGACACAATTACCTCATACTGTTAAATATTTCATTCTGATTGGCTGACAGACATTCCAAGGATTTTTCAGCATGGTTATGAAGTTGTTCCACTGATTGCATTACAGTACGTTATACCATGGTCTGTCAGAATACTCCATTCTAATTGGCTGGAAGGTGTGTGTTCAAATGTAATGCACAGGTAGTTCCAGTTTCATTGAAGCACACATGCACACATAGAAAGAAAGAGAGATATCTATGTTCCACACACAGAAACATTCAGGAGCACAGAAACTTGTCGTCAATGCTGCCCCAGGACTTATAGAAATAAATTAGCTTCGTTACTGAATCGCTACATTATATTACTCAGCAAAGAGGTGGTAAAGTTGCCGTTTTTAAAGTTATTTAACTCAGCTTCATAGCACACATGCAGGTAAATCTTTGTTACCTGTCTCAATAATTCATTCAAATTAATTTTATAATTCAATCAAATAAATATAATCATACTACTTTATCTCAGTGTCAGATTTAAAACATGCCGAATGCTATGAACTGTAATTAAATGAACTGTAATTTTAACCCTTACAGTCAAATGGTTCAAACATTTAACTTGTTAGTGTTGGGCAAGTAACCATGGTATAAGCTGGATAATCCAGGGCTAGATGTGCATTACACAATTTTAATGCACAGCGAGTTAACCTCCTACTGGATTGTTGTGAAATACAATTCATATGACAAAGCGAAATCATATTTATTTGACTAGTACCTTATGTAAAAAGAAAGTGTAGCTGGTTGGCTGCATGTGAACCTGACGTATGTCCCAGTGTTCACTCATTATTTGCTTCATTAAAGCGTGTATTGCAAAAGACTGTGTTGACAGACAGGTCCACAGAGCATCTGCACTATATTTTCTGCTGAGTTCAGCATGCGATGCGCATCAAAAATAAGCTCGCCACTGAAATTCTACTTCCAGTGCTATGCAGCATGACACACTCGTGCAGTGTGAATACTGCAACCTGTTAATATGGGAAGCAGTTCAAGCAGACTGAATATGCAAGAGGTCTGATGATGAAGGACCCAGTTGAAGACTCACCACAGGCCCAGATGTCCACAGGTTTGCCGTAGGGATCCTTCCTCAACACCTCTGGAGACAGGTAGCCAGGTGTGCCAGCAAAACCTGAGACAAAAGCAAACAAGTTGAAAAGTGACTATTCTTCACAATGAGTATAAGATAAAGTGGATGCAAATTAAAGATTCCTGTAGGCAATGTAGCTCAGCAAATTAATATTCACTGAAATGCTAATAATTCCAAGCATGTGTGTGTGCATGGTTCGATGGATTTTTCCATTCGCCAGAACCATTCAGAGCCAAAATGATGATGTGCTGAGATAGCTTAATCCCTCCAGCATTGGAAAGGCTGGAAAAAGGTGGGTTTTTTAACAGCAGCCCACTGTGGTAAAATCATTCTGCGCTGTACAATCATATAGCTTTATAAATAACAAATATTCCACCCACAGGGCTTTTCTCTTCACAAAGCTAGGCATACTTCAGTCAGCACAAGATGATTACCTATTTGAAACTAAAGAAAGCTGTACAGATACTTGATTGGCCCTAAAGCGGAATGGCAGCAGAATTACTCAGCCGCCAGTAGGGGGCCACAAGTCCTGAGTGAAGCATGCTTGGTGATTTAATCCAGGAAAGACAGCTGTTGAGGGACATTTTCAGAGTTAAACGATATTTCACACACCGACAGGAATGATGTGTGAAAGCGAAACATGAAATGGGCAAAGATTGGCATTTAGCACTGCCAGAAAATAAACCTTCACAATCCATTTGAGGCTGCACGTAATAGAGCGGGAAATGTCGGAACATCCTTTTAAGATAAACTGAATGAATTTTATGAGGGAATCAGCACAGTTCTTTAGGGAAAATGTCCTCACAAAGACAGTAAATCCTGTAAAATTGAATACACTAGGACTAAAAAAGAAGGTATAAATGCCCTTATTAATGAATGGCCAAAACAATAGGCCTATTTTAATTAGTGAATGCTAAGGCAATCATTACTTTTACTTTTGCCTATCAATCACCCAAAAAGTTTTGGGGTAAAAATATAATTTTAAATGTAAAAATCCCCAAAGGTTGTAGGAAAAAGATTTGGATAAGTGTAGTAATTCATCTCTAATTCTGCACCTCACACAAGCTTATATTTGTGAGGATGTCAAGAGAATTGTGAAGTCAAGAGATATTTACCAAACCAGGCCTGCTGATCTCCCTGCACCTCGATGGCCAGCCCAAAATCTGCCAGTTTCACTGCCGCTCCTTTCATCTTACTGGCCAACAGCAAGTTCTCGGGCTGAGGAGGAAAGCAAATAATGATTTTAACACACTAAACCCAGCAAGCAATTATGCGTTTAAAAAACGTCTAATAGCCATCCAAACACAGACCTGATGTCTAGGCTAAAAGAAGGCCAAATTTAGGCAGTCAGAGAAAATTGAATAGACATCTAAGAACATGTCAAAGAAATGAAACCAAACACCTTGTAATCACTGTTGACTTTGCTTACATGATGGAAAGTTATTTTAGCCAAAACTACATGCAACCAAATTCAAGGTTATTTTGGCTAAAAGTGGGTTACTCATAGACGGACTACATTGGGCCTATATAGTTAACCTAGACGGTGAAATGACAGCTATTGCTTGCAGGAAACACTCACAAACATTTCAAATCAATTGCAAATAGAGGTTAAAAAGATATTTTGGGATTGACTGTGCCAAGAGTGTGGCGGGAAAGCTGGGACAGTTTACTGGTTTTGAGATGTTCACACTGACAGCAATTTGCAGCATCAAAGCAACCAGACATCACTTACTATATTTATAAACTGTATATACACACACATATATTTATACATAAATAGTATATATTCATTATGATTTAGTATTCAGTTTCTATATTTTTAAACAATACAGTTATGAGAATACAAGAATTGTTATTTTTAAAACTAAAATTAATAATTGGTTTAATCTAGTGTAATAATACAATTATATAAAAAATTAGGATATCCAGCAGTAGGAAAACATACAAGACCAACAACACCAGCCACTTTGCAACCTTCAACACAGTCAGTGTGAACAGTGATTAAAGAGAAGAGCATCCCCAGCAGATGTGCAGATGAACAGGTGGTTTCACTATTCCAGCCAAACCAGCTCAGTAGGATAGGACAGATTTTGGGGGTCAACGAGCTGTCCTCAGGTAATTGAGTTTATACACAGCTTATAGGTTAAGCACAACTGAATAGAGTTTTCTTTACTACAACAATTAAGCTGAGCAAATATTAGAGTGGATTTCCTGTGGTTTTGTCAGTGCACCAAATTTAATAATCAAACACAAACATGCATCAATATACAGGAGCTTCAAGTACACACCTGAGTGAAAAGACCCAGAAAGATATATTAGGCAGAATGGAAGCCTTTCACACTAAAATATAGGCTGGAAAAGTTGATTTCCTCTCCAGTTCTCGAATATACAACTCGATAGGCTTGATTTATTAGCTACCGCAAATATATCTTCTAAATGCGCAGAGTTCACACTCTAGTTCTACATTCAAGCACAGAATTGAAATTCATCTGTTATGAGGATGCAGGGAAATTGATGCCCATAGGTGTGAATCTCTCGCTCTCCCTCATTAAATGCGCAGACTACAAATGAGGGATGGTGAGACTCGAGGTGACCCCTCCCACATCCCTCCGTCTCTCCAGCAATACCAGCAACAGTTGTCGTATCACGTTCTTCGCTATGGCAACCAGCCTGGGCACATCTCTGCTGCTCATCATTGGGCTCACATACACATGGGGGAGGGCAGTGTATGTGACTAATGCACAATAGGAGGACGTGATAAAACTGTGCGTGTCTGTTTGCATTATCAAAGACACTGGCACTGTCAAGACAACATATACACACACTCATTTCAAACATTCGCACGCACTGCAGTGGAGACACAATGTGTGTGTGATGTTTATGCATGCACTTGATTCATATGGTAATATGATGAATTGTTTTAACCAGTACTATTAAAAAAGAGAATTATTTCGAACAAAGATAATCCTCTGTAAAAAAAAGTTCTAGTATGTATTTGAGCATTTGAACTGTAGAGAAAACACCAGAACTACAGATAAGTAGTTCAGTTAGTTAAAGTCATCTTTGATTAACCCTCTGGGGTCTGCTATCACGCCGGCGTGACAAGCTCTCTTTTTTCCTGCAAAAGAGACTTACATGTGTGATCTTACATATAAGTGTTGTACATCATTAAATCATGTTATTCTAGTAATTCAGCACTTGTGGGTAGTTCGGTAGAATTAAATGTCCTTATTCCTTTATATCCACTGGAATCGCGTGTGATATCTGTCTCTTTAGAAATCGAGACTTACTTCATACCACTGTGATGTTGAATGTTTGCACTCATCCATAAACATTATTAGATCCATCAGCTTGACAGCAAGTCCCATCATTCAGCTCATCACCGTGTCATCAACCTACTCCTTTGTTATTGTTGGAAACTGCGCACTCTAGTGGCGAAAAAATCTTACATATTGTACCTTTCAGTGTCTATTTTTTTGTGGATACTCGCAATAAAAAAATTATGCTTTTTGTCAAATAAAGAAAAATAAACACTGTGCGAATTTTGCCTTCTCTCTGTCAGTGAAGTTCATTCTGAAACTGTCCGAAAATGAACTGTAACTAAGTCAATAGTTGTCACACAGGCACAAAAGATCTTTCGTTATGAAGTGGAAATTCTCTGCTTTTAAATTAAGTAATTTTTTATAAAAAAAAACAAATATTCTTAGTTTATGTAATCTGTATAAAAAGAGAGAGATATCAGTCTTTTTCCTTTCAGCTAATTATAGCTTATTACGTGTTAATGTGATATGTTATGTGACCACTTAATTATTCATGAGGGGTAGGGCCGTTCACACCCCCACGCAATTTGCTTTTCCAAACAAACAAATGTTTTTCACAATTTAAAACTATCTATTGTTTATGTAAATGATTAGGCAGGATGATTTTAGATCGTTTTGAAGCAAAAACTCTAGGCCACAACATCCATTAGTCAAAAGTCTTGTGGACAGATATTTAGAATGTGGTTTTTGGCCTTATTTTAGAAACTTTAATTTTTAGTTGTTTTTTTTTTTTCAATAACCATTCATAAACAATATTCTCTCAAAAATACAAACATGTACATACATGTTGCTCACATATTATGGTAGCCCTGTAAGGGTAATTTCACCTGTCCCATTGATCTGGCACAAATGTCAGGGCATGTCAAAACATTTAAAGGACCTTAAAAACACCTTAGACTCAGAGGGTTAAAATGAGGGGAATTATAAACAAGAGCAGGAATATTGTTGTATGTGTATATCTGTGTGTTTGTGTGGGACAAGGCATCAACACAGAAATCCTCAGAGATGGCCCGTGTGCCATGTGTGGGGTTGTCGTGGCGATTGACTCTCGCTCACCTTAAGGTCTCTGTGCACGATGTCATGCTGGTGAATATGATTGACACTCTCCAGGATCTGATTGATGCACTGGCTGAAAAACAGAATAATAAATCAATCAGTGGCAGAGAAAGATCATAAGAATAAGTGAGGGGGTGAGATAAGGCTGAATATTGATATCATAATATAACTCAACTCAACTAAAGTCAGCTTCCTTATATTTACATTCCTTTTCCCTCTAAAAGGTAGTTTTTCACAAGTTTTTTTTTCTTTTTTTTGTTGTTTTGAGAACTTGACAAATTAATTGAAGTTCATAACATCAATCTGTTAATTAAATTAAACTCTTGAAATTGATTACAGTAAAGTTATTCAACAGCCTGTGTTTGACAATTCAATTAAGGAATTAAATTAAACATGACTGGATGATTGACACTACATATGCACGTACTACTGCTTCTTTAGCAGAATTTGCCAAGTCATGGGTCAAGTGTAATGTGACTGAGGCACATAAGATGAGCAGGGGATTGTGGGACAGCTGAGGTGAGCGTTACTCTTGGAAAAGCACCTCACTCTCAGACAGGTACACACGTTATCTCATCCCTCTTAAAGTAATCTTCTAACCAGGAGGACAGATGAAACAGAATGAGTGTGTGTGAGTGTCTCTCTCTCTCTCTCTGTGTGTGTGTGTGTGTGTGTGTGTGCGCTGCTTTAGTGTCACGGTGCAAAAAATACTTAGTATTAATGTGAAATTATGCATGCCTTTCTTTAAATTCTTATTGAGCTTATTCTGAGTAAATAGAATAGATGATGACTAGGTCATGACTGTGTACAATCAACTTCTCTTCATAGGTCACTTGTAGTATTTAGCAAAGCAGATGAATAGCTTTATAATATAATATAATATAATATAATTAGGGCTGTTAAACGATTAATCGCGATTAATCGCTTCACATCACGACACTATATATATATAAATACACACACATGCTTGTATATATTTAAGAAATATTTTCATGTATATACTGTATATATATTTATATATAATTTATATTATATATAAATATAAATATTTTAAATATAAATAATTTTTTTTCCTTAAATATACATGCATGTGTGTGTATTTATAAATATACAAAATAATTATACACAGTATGCCCACAAACTTTTACTTTGGATGCGATTAATCGTTTGACAGCCCTAAATATAATATAATATAATATAATATATTATAAAATGTTATAATATAATATAATCATTATATATATATATATATATATATCACCGCTAAACCACAGCTTATTGCTTTAATATAATATAGATATTCACCATTTTTAAATATTCAATTATATTAAATTATATAATAATGTTAAATTATATGATATTGAAAAGTGCAGACTTATACCCAACTAGGCGACAAGTTTCCAGTTACAAGAAAGATTGAAGACCATAGATCTATAACCTGTCACTTTACCATGCTTGGTTATGGCATGCCACAAGGAATAAGGGAATAAGAAAAGTGGATTACACGAGATTGAAAAAGACTGTTGAGTATATTAATGTTAAAATAGCACACAGACGCTATTTGGCCAAATTTGGTTATTTTAAGCCCAGCATTTCATTTTCAGGACAGCACAAATCCCACTGGACACAAAATACCTGTCTCTCTGTATCTCTCTCACAAACACACACACACATTTTTTTACTTAGTCTTTTCCTATGTAATATCAAAGCTTAGATGCTAAACTGGATGCAACTCTTGTAAAGCAAATTTACCATGAAGTCCCATATGAGCGCATTAAAACACAGCTAACTGCTGGAGGGTGTTTGCGTTGGATGCCTGGGGCTTCTAACTTGGAATCAAGAGTCCCTCAGAGACTTACACACTCGCTGCTGGTTCCTGAAGACACTGTTCAAACCGTGTAATTTCTGTGCCAATCTGGGAAACCTGTTTAGACCGAATCTTGGTTTTAGCAGTTCAGTGCTGCTTTTGTTAGTGTTGCAGAAATGATGCACTCAAAAGGAGGGGCCAACTGAGGGCAACACGATGGGTTTGTGCGGCACCTGTTGATTGCCAGTTCTGCAACTCCACCATCATTAAAGGCTCTCAGTTTTTCTGAACAAAAGGGAACGTCCACTTTGTGCTTTTGAATCAGATGTGAGTGTGTGTGTGTGACCTGCTCACTGCAGGCTGCAGCACAGTAACCACAGCAACAGTAAATTGGAGAGCCCACCTTGCGTCAGCTTCACTGTAATACTCTCTGGCGACGATGTCCTCAAACAACTCCCCCCCAGTCACACTGCGGAAATAGAGAGGAAAAAACCCCAGTGAAACAAGGGATGAGAGAGAGTGGAGAGTGTGCTGGGTTTTGGGCTAATTTGGTCACCAGAAGGAGGCAGAACCGACATTTTATACTTCCGTTAACATGATCGCAAATGTATGTGATGCTGCAGTAAAACTTGCATGGCCCAATTACACTTTTCATATATGTATATTATGTATATGGTATTTTATCCAAAACTGGTAAATCTGAGAACCGTTTGAATTGCAGTTATGCAAAAATGCAACACTTGGTAGAAAATGAGGAAAATAAATATCAGGGGAAAAAAAAAAACAACAACACTTTTTTTTAAAGAAAAATTAAAACAACAACAATTAGAATAATAATAACAACAATTACAACAAATAAATAATTAAATATAACAATAGTAATAAATATTTTAATGAATTGACATTATATAACCCAAAATTATTTGAAGTGCAATAAAACTAATAAAAAAATAATTAAGTAATATTATAATACAATACTTAATTCTTATAGATAGAGAAAAGGAGAGTGAGAGAGATTATACATAATTGTTTTAAATGTTCTATTAAAATAATCCTATAACAATAATAATCACTGTTTAACAGTAGTAATAAATATTTTAAAAGTATCAACAATAGTAATAAATCAACAATAGTAATAAATATTTTAATGAATTGACATTATATGACCTAAAATAATTTGCAGTGCAATAAAAAAAAAATAATTAAGTAATATTATAATAAAAATACTTAATTCTTATAGATAGAGAAAAGGAGAGTGAGAGAGATTATACATACTTGTTTAAATGTTCTATTAAAATAATCCTATAATATTAATAATCACCAACTAATCACTAATTTCCAACATTGATATTAACAATCTGCATCTGTCGAATGATTTCTGAAGAATCATTTAAAAAACATATAAAAATAGAAAACTAATTATATTTTACAATTGAGTATTTCTCTTTATTTTTCCTTGGTGAGCATGAAAACATTTTTTTAAAAATCATACAGAGCCCAAACTTTTGAACAGTATTCAATATTTATTGAGAATATTATGAAACAAATTTAGCTTGTATCGCCAACTCACAGTGGTTACCATGGTAAATTGTGAGGGTGGCGAGCAGTTGAAGTGCACGAGACATGTAACAGGAACTCAGCATTTGTTCCAGAGTTCCACAAAGACACCTACAAAAATCAAAGTGCACTGAACTCTGGTTAAAACCAGAACAACTATCTTGACAGTACTAAATCGTACTTTTATGGCCACCCAGACATGTCTGCCCATCAATTCTGCAGCCAGATCCCATCAAATTGAAGGATATATTTTTGACACCCGGGAAGATGCATACGAGGTTGTTCTTGTCGTACATATTTCAGTTGCTTTTATCTGCCTGCAGCAATGGGGTTTCAGACATGATTCATTGGAACAAAATGTCTTGGGTTTGATAACTTGTCCATGCTTCTTCAAAGAGCAGGAAGCCTCTTACAACCATTGAGAGTTACAAACTTACCTGAAGACAGAAGCTATGTTATTTTTGTATTATTTATTTACTAATACAGTATTTGCTCATTTTGTTTAATTAAATGAGGATTCGTTTTAGTCAGAATGCTGTCTTAGAAGGCAGTTACCTACATAGGTAGTGAGGTAACCTTTTGGAACAGAGCCCTTTCTTATTATCATGTCTCAAGTTACAATACAACATGTACCGTGTGTGTGTGTGATACTCACAGGTCAAAGACCAGGTAATGGAAGCCTTCTTCTGAAATACTTTCATGGAGCCGAACTAGGATTGAAAAGACAAAACAAAAGAATCAGCATTAAACAATGTCAGACACAGAGATAATGCATTATGAAAGCAAATGTTTTTAATGAGAGGGAAATCCTGAGCATTCCTCGCTCCATCACACAGCGTTCATGAAAACATCTGATGAGAACATACAGCAAACATCCAATTGCATGCTATTATGGTGACACTTACAATTATGAGCCACGTTTATAGACTTAAGATAACCATAATGAGCAAATGGCGAAATTAAATAACACAAAAAGAATCCATCGAAAAGAGAGTATTCGGATGACAAGCTCACTTATGTGCACAAGCAGTGTGTCACGTAGACAGCGACACACACCGAGTGTGTCGGGGTGGGGGGGTGTATTGGGAGAGAGAGAGAGAGAGAGAGAGAGAGTGAGAAATAAAGAAAGACAGAGTTGAGTAAACACTGCCCAGAATAGCAGGAGCCTTATGAGTGTGCTTAGAAAAAGAGCAACATTGCAACTAGAGGAGGAAGAGAAAAAGACAAAGGGTAAATAACAGAGACATTGAGGTAAATCTGTTGGAATATACATATATTAGATAAATTCACTCTACATTATTAGACAAATGCAGTGAGTCAATAGTCCTTAGTGTGATTGTTTGACAAGCAAGGCCCAAGCCTGTTGACACTGGTACAGCAAACATGAGCTGCTATCATGCCAATAATTACAGATGCTCAGGTTTAATTAAGTCCTAAACATTCAGTCAGAGGTTAAATACCATGTAAATGGACATCTGCACACATTTAACTTGTGTAAAATAGGTATACCAATATTCACCATGAAACAAGGACTGGGAGCAACTGAAGTTTGATTGGATGGAAACCATAGACTGTAAAAAAAAAAATGGATGACACCCTTCTCTCTCTTCCATTGGTGAAAAGTGAAGCCACCAAAGTCCTAATATGGCGCTGACATCTTGCGCATATTTGGGACCTGATTCTGCGCAGTGGTGAGCAGGAAGTAAAGCCGTGATATCAAGATCCCACCCACAATTTTGTTAATACAAAATTTGTTAAATAAACTTAGAGCTGTCAAAAGATCAAGAAATATTTTCATGTATATACTGTATATAGATTAATATATAACTTATATTATATATAAATATAAATATTTTATATATAAATAATATTTTTTTCTTAAATATACATGCATGTATATATATATATACAAAATAATTATACACAGTGCACCCACATATATTATGTAAACACAAACTTTTAATTTGGATGCGATTAATCGCGATTCATCGTTTGACAGCCCTAGTAGAAATTAAAGTTGAAGCTCCAATCTCCTGCCAAATATCCCCAAAAAAAATCCTTTGGTGCCTTGGCGACTACTTCGTTTAGAAAAGCTGTCAATCATAATGCCACATTACCATAACTAAGACCAAACTTATTAAAAAAAAACAAAAAAAAAACGAACACTTAAACTTAAATCAGCGTGAAACTAGCTAAAATGACAGAATACACTTGACTTCACTTATCAGCACTTGTGCACACTAAAACTTGTGCATTTGTCAGCAGAGCTGTCTATTATTATTAGAACAAATAGTTGTTTGGCAGCATTGACTTCCATTGTAGGAAAAAAAAAACTATGGAAGTCAACGGTGCCAACGATCCAATCATTCTTTAATATCTTCCCTTGTGTTCAGCAGAAGAAAGAAACTCACACAGGTTTGCAACAACTTGAGGCTGAGTAAATGATGACAGAATTTTAATTTTTGGGTGGAGTATCCCTTTATTGATGCTAGAGAACATTCTACAAAAAAAATATGTAATACTTGCTGAGTGAGGGAAAGAGAAAGGAGATGCACATTAGTGTGTGCCAGTAGCGCCATGAGCACTCAGTCCTCTCTTCTCTTTAACCTTTCAGACTGTCTCTCTCTCTCTCCATCTCTCTTCCTTCATTGGCTCTATTGTTCAGCACTTATGTGCAGCCCAAGCAGAAAACATGACAAGCTGTCCACTTGAGGAGGGACAACAGGAGGGAAAGTAAAGGAGAGAGAAACAGATACAGGTGATGGAGCAGGAAAAAGGAGATGGCATCGCCTGAGGCGGGGAACTGAGACCAGAATACAAAAACACATTGGATGGAAAAATAGCTAGAGTGGAAAAAAAAAGATGGAGGAGTGAGAAACAGAGAATGGAGGAGAAAGACACTGGACAGAGTGTGAATCCGAGGTCAATGTGGGACTACTTTAAAAGGTGTGCATTATGCCAGACAGTAGAACTACATATCAGTAAAATACAGAACTGAAATATAACGTTATATAACCAAAAAACTATAGAATAAATAAACCATACACAAATACATACATACATACAAGGGCTGTCAAAATTAATCTCTTATTCGTGCAAATGCTTTCAAATTATTCAAGAGTGACAAGACACTAAAGAAAACTAAGTTCCTCCTGTCTGTTTGGCACAAACATGACTCGTGTGCCCAGTTTGTCCTTGTATCACAGTCTTAAATTATTTAAAGTCTTAAATGAACGTAAAGAGTTGTGAGAACGCGTGTTATATATTTTGCGTCATGGGTAGGTCTTAAAGTGATGCCTTACTGAGCATAAGAGACTTTCAAAAATATAAAACAAATCTTGCTGACCCCAAACTTTTTAATGGGACTGTAAATTTAATCAAATGCATTCAAACTTTTAAATTGTGGTGTACAAGTGAGTTTGTCCCAGTGAGCATCTGCAGCTGTGTGTGTGTGCGTGTGTGTGGCTGTAATGACTAGGACTGAATTAGGCTGAAGTATTTTTCACACAATCAGGCAAAAGCAATAAACCATATCTCAGGGATTTCATAACTTCTTGTGTTAAGTCTTGAGTTCCTTACTAAAATCACCAAGTTAGTTATTTAGTGGCAGTGTACATTAATCAACATTCCCAAATGTACACGTACCCAAATGAGCCCGAAGGCTGGTTTTCATTTGTACCAAATAGATAAGACGGGATTCTAGAGCTGGATGTTTCTGTAATACAGCCACAGGGGTATAAATATGTAACACAATACAATTAATTATCTAAGTAATATAACAGAATGTATCACAATGTAGAAAAATAAAGTAATAAAGAACATGGTGTATAAGTTAATAACAATGATCCAAGTATAATTCCATTGAGACCATTTCTTATTATTTAATACCTGATGAACACAAACAGAAAAAATGAGATTAATTACAATGAACAAACCTCTAATGCATCTTTGGTGGTATAAACAGCACAGTAAATCGTCTTACACCTCACACACTGTCATAGTGCCTCAACCAGGTATGTTTTTCTTCATGTTCTTCGTGGTTTTCTTCCACTCTCTCGCCTCTTCTATTGCTGTTCTGAACTCATTGGCAATAATGGTGGTATTTGGACTGAACCGCTGCCCACCAGCATCTCCCACCTCAGCACAGTTATTTATAGAGCTCCACTCCTCTTCTATCCCTCTCCATCCCTCTGCCTTCACCTCTTTCTTCGTCGTCATCGTTCGCATCTCTATGGCTCTGCTCTCGATAGCTCAGTTGTTTTCTCCTCATTCTATCGATCAGTCTCCCAATTTCTGTCTCCAATCCTCCCTCTAATTCCCTCTGTGTCTTAATTTTCATTCTCTTTTGCCATTTATGAGTTAAAATTTTCCTCTCACAATCCTTATTTTGTTCTATTGTTCATCCGTTCCTTTAGACAACGACTTTCGGAAGAGGCTGTTCTGCAGGACACATTATTTTTGCTGCAAAAATACTTCAGCCTAATTCAGTCCCAGTCATCACTACCACCACACACACCTGCAGATGCCCACTGCGACAAACTCACATATACACCAACATTTAATAGTTTGAGTAAATTTACAGTCCCATTCAAAAGTTTGGGTTCGGCAAGATTTTTTAATGTATTCAAGTTATTTTCAAATGTAATTTATTCCTATTGGGGCAAAGCTTCAGTGTCACATGATTCTTCAGAAATCATCCTAATATGTCGATTTGGTGCACAAGAAAGATTTCTTATCATTATCAATGTTTAGAACAGTTGTGCTGCTTAATATATTTGAAGAAATCATGATGCAGTTTTTCCAAATTCAAAAGAACAGTAGTTATTTGAAATAAAAATCTTGTATAACAATGTAAAAGTGTTAATGTCTGTGTTAATGTAAGTGTTAAACTGTTATTTTTAATCACTTTAATGTGTGCTCAAGTATTCATTTCATTCAAAAATAAATGTATTGAACCAAAACCTTTGAACAGTAGTATGCGTTTTGTAACTAAGACGCAAAGGCTTCAAGATTAGGTATGTAGACATATACACATTACAAAACTATTTTTAAAGGATGAGATGGACTAGAAAAGCATAGAGTGCACATGAAGCGCCCCATGATGCACCCTTATGATGTTTGTTGAGTGAATCAGCAGAGCTGGAATCTAGACAGAGGGGTTGTGAACTTGAAGCTCACATATAAAATAGTTGTTTGTTTTTTTTGGACCCATACTTCAAATTCTCTCATTTAATAATACCGATAAAGGATCCAGTCTCTCTAAACCCCAGCTTTCCAACTCTGCTCTGATTGGTCAGATGACCTAGTCTGCTGTGATTGGTCTAACTGCTTAAAGCTTGTCGGAAATGAAACAGCCATTCCCATATCTGAATTTCAGCTCTAGAGGCTTCCTTAGAGCTTGATAAAGTGATAAAAAACAGTACCAATGGCGTCAGTTTTGGCATATTCATTTGAGAACTAATTAATTTTAGAATTGATTTTAATTGAGATTAAACAGCCATATTAGACTGCATGAAAGGTAATTACTGAAAGCATAATGGGGGACTTTAAAAAAATAGTCATAATACAAATTAAACTCACCAATATTGGGGTGTTTGAGTAGACGACAGATTCGGGCCTCACGCTCCAGTTTCTGATGATCTGCAGAGGACAAAGAGGGGGAGGAAAGCAGGTTAGATATTTGAGGTGGCTGATGACTTGTTCTCACAACTATAAAATGAGAAGAACACTTCAGCTGAGGTGCGAACAGTGCTGTCCTCTCCTCTAAGAAGACAGAACTTTCACACAGGTGCCATAAATGTGACCAGCAGTGCTGGGGAGGTAAGGGAGGGATAAAACGCAATCTGCTCACTCAATAACTGAAATTTAGAACATTATTTGAACTAATAAAAAAATTAAAATAACATAAGATGCGCTATATATGCAGAAAAAAATAACAATATACTGATATACACTGGATTGGCATAATCAATAATATACCTATATATATATATATATATATATATATATATATACACCTATATATATATATATATATATATCTATACACACACACACACATACATATATATATATATATATATATATATATATATATATATATATATATATATATATATATATATGTTAGGGATGCACCGATATGAAAAATGAAAATTTTGGCCGATACCGATAACCGATAAATCTTTATATTTGAAAGCTGATGACCGATATATCGGCCGAAAAATTTAAATTTTTATCTAATTTTGAGAGCCTGATTACAAAAACAAAAATCTCAGAATTAAATCCATGTCCCAAGTGCATGATTATAATGATGTTCTCATTATAGTGTTGTATAGCCGATATGACAGATTTGCACTGCACATGTTGTACCGAACCGTATTTTCATTTTTTGAAGAGATTTCAATCACATTTCAAGGAATTCAATCACATTTCAAGGAATTCAAACACATAAACAGTGCTCAACAAGTGTCTCAGCTGAAGGGAATAATACATTATTTATCGGCTTTAATATATCGGACAAATTTTCTTACCAGGCCGATAACGATAACATTAAAAATGAACATATATCAGCCGATATCGATATGCTGGCCAATATATATCGTGTATCCCTAATATATATATATATATATATATATATATATATATATATATACACACACACACACATACATATATATATATATATATATATATACACACACACACACACATATATATATACATATCTGTGTGTGTGTGTGTGTGTGACTTTGCTCCTGTCATGATAAGATACTGTAAAATTTGTTGGAGTGGGGGTAAGGTTCAAGCTAATCTAGGGCTTATTACTGAAACATGTAATATGCTTGTGTGAGTTTGAAGGATGAATGTTATGTAAAATTAAACAAACAAGCCCAAGGGCTCATTTCCTCACACTTGCAACATACACACCACAAGCGTGGGGAGTCTAAATAGCAGCTCAATGTCTCGACTGGGGTTTATTCATCTTCTCGATGTAAAAATCACCCACTATGCACTGCTGGAAGCCTATAAAATTGGATGCGATTCATATTTTAGAAAATAATAGGCTTAAAAGTCAAATAAACAATGTTTTGACAGATTATATTCATACAGAAGGCTATGCAAGCTTTCATATTTTGCTTCTTAGCCATTGCAGATCAAATATTAAAACTTTAACTAATATTCTTCATTTTAAGTCATTTTAAAGAAGATCAATTTGTTTTTAATAAAATTTATAAAATGCCACACTAGCAAGCAGTTTTCTTATTTTTTGCATAAATACAACATTTTGTTAAGTTATCTTTTGACAAAGGCTTAAGAAAACTACATTTCAAAACAATTTCTCTAGTGTACACAAATCTGCTTTAAACTGAGCTTGTCTTTAATCCAGACAACAAGACAAATATAATCATGTAAATATCAGGGCCATCTCAAAGGTCTCAGACAAGCCATGCCCTAAAATGAACTTGACGTGATTACTCTGCAGTCGCCACGTACAGTACATAAAACACCATCACATCCAAACCTGCCACTTCTGAACTTCGTCCCTAGAATCAATGTCATTACTTAAGCACTCAGACGTGGAGTGACAACTGTACTATGAACGCGGCCAGTAGATGAACATTACAAAACTCATATGATGTTAGTGCAACCGGCATAGACAGCGTTTTTTCACAGAGTAATACAGTCAGCTTTCATTCACCCAGCTCTGCGCAATAAACACATCAGCTTGAGTCAGCCTGCAAATAATAACACTGTCTAAGAAGTTGACATGCTTCCTCAATTGGGTCATGGGGACTATACGACCCCAATCGACTTAAGTCGATTTTTTACTTAATAAAAAAAAGGTTCCCTTCATCTCAGTGGAATAAGATTGTGACTTTTCATACATTATCTATCTATACACACACAAAAAACTGGGCTTGATTAGGTTGTTCTGGAGGTATGTAAAAAAAAAATGTTTACACTTCTGGTCTTCGGGGTCAATATGACCCCACATTGAAATGAATGGGAAATGTGAAAAAAACTAAATATATTTTCTTCATGTGTCAAGAAAACAAAAATCCAGCATAAATCTGAAAATTTTTACACAGAAATGAAGGCCTAGTACTAGAGCATAAATGCAGTGTCATTCGCAAGCTAATGGTGTAGTTGAGGAATTATGTGGTATATGGATACAAAAGTACTTTATATCTCAAAAAAAGCATTAATGAATAGATGAGAAGTAAACAAAAAAAATGATATATTATTTGTATCATTAAAAATGTATATTTTTTGTACAATTACTCAATCAATTGTTGGGGTCGTATAGTCCCCGAAGCCCAGAAGTGTATACAGGAAACGAAGACCATGTGAAGGTTAAGCAAGACATTGTGACAAACAGAGTCTAGTGAACTTCATCTTGACGTAAAGACGGTTCCAAAATGTAGGCGGCATAAAATACACCTTATTTCGCTCAATTATAGGGAGAATTGCACTTATTCACAGAGAGGTCAATTCCCAGATGCGCAGCATAAGGTGTATTAAGGTGTATTTTATGCCGCCTACATTTTGGAACCGTCTTTAGATCAAGATGAAAATAAATCTAATTCATTCAATTAAAAAAAAGTATCAATGAAAAATGTCAATCTCACAACAAAAAAAGAAACATTTGCCCAATATTTGTGCGTATTTTTACGAGCGTGTTTCTGCAACAAATATTTCTGTTTAAAGCGTCAAGCTATGCTAATGTCTCCCCACATCCTTTGTGTGATCATGCTATCTGGTCAAGAGGATCCACAAAGGAATCCAGGTCGACATTTGTTAAGACATCTGCTTTACAATGCTTATGATAAACATTACAATGCTCATGATAACGTTTGTTAACTCTACAATAAGTAAATCCACTTCACCAGCTAATTACTCCCCAACAGCGATGCCATAGAAATATACAGAGCGACCGCAAAAACGGAAGTTCAAAGACGATATTCTAAAGATGACGGCGCCCACATTTCTCTGGTGCATAAGGTCTATAGAATGACTATGATTCTGTCCAATTGTTACTTTTTATAAAATGGCACATTTGAAAGGACATAATACAAAACACCCCATCCAATCAACTTAACAAGCACAGCAACTGGAAGATAAGTGCCATTTTTGATTCGGTTGTTGGTTTGATTGCATGTGTTATTACACACATATCCATTATAATTTTCCACATATTGTGATGTCTGTGGTCCATAACTCCTGATTTTTATCTTTTTCTGTGCCCTATTATATCTTGATGATAATCTTTCTCTGAACTAGATAGACTTTCACACACAACCACGCACGCACGCACTCACACACGTGCAGTGCACACACAAACATGCACACACACGCACGCACAGCAGACATGCTCCAAGCTAACAGGATTACATCCTCTCCCATCTTGCCCTGTGACCCAGTAGAAGATTAACCCTTAGCATGCCGCTGGCACAAATACGGTTTTCCTCTACACCCCTTTCCCTGCTGGCCAACACTGACCACACACACTCCAACCGCAGAAGCAGAAGAGTGCCAAGATGGCACCAAATCCCTGTTAGTGTTACTGGATCAGCACAGAGACAATGAAAATATGATTCTACGAACTGGCAACTGAAGCAAATAGAAAACTAGAAACATTGATATGAGGACGAGATGGCAATATAGCTAAAAATATATAAATGGAAAACAATTTTTTTATTTATATTTTCACACACACACACTGATTCTCCACATTCTAGTTCTCCATGTCTTGTTTATAAAAAAAAATAACAGCCATAAAGAGAGATAAATTTAGGAGAGCAGAATTTAAGATTACTATCTATAAGAATGAGCTGGTTTAGTATTAAGGGAGCTTTAAACTCTAGATCCTTCATGATATTTATACGTTTACATTCATGGTAGTCTGTTTCATAACTAAAAATATACAAGATACGAGAGCTGCACAATGCTGGATAAATTTAGAAATAGTTTCCAATTAAAGATACGAGAATATTACATTCTCCACGATTCTGAACAGATAAAATAACATGTAGTTTACTAAATTTACTAGAGTTTCTGATAAAATAATAAATATTCTAAAAATGATTAATTAAATTTGAAAGTATTAATATATTTTTAAAAATCAGTCACTTATAAATACTTGTTTCATTAATGGATGAATCAGCCTTTTAACACATCTCTTGCATTAATGATTCAATGACAAATACACATTTTTAAGTCACTTAACAACACTTGAGAGCATTGCGTGAACGCAGACAAATCAAAAAAATCAGTGGCACTGAACGCAGCTCGACAACAGAACCGGAAGACAATATAATGCTGAATAAAGTCGTAGTTTTTGTTATTTTTGGACCAAAATGTATTGTTGATGCATCAAAACATTGTAACTAACCCACTGATGTCACATGGACTACGTTGATGATGTCTTAATTTCCTTTCTGGACAAGGACAGTATACCGTACATACATTTTTAATGGAGGGACAGAAAAGTCTTAAACATTGTTCCGAAGATGAACAGAACTTACGGGCTTGGAACGACATGAGGGCGAGTCATTAATGACATAATTTTCATTTTTGGGTGAACTATCCTTTTAAGGCAAAATAATACATTCAATGACAAACATTTTTAAATATATTCTACTGTTAAGTTTCAGTTCCAAAATTAACTAGAGAGGAAACTCCCTTGTATGTTACAGAGAGACACAGGAGCGTGGTGCCATCAAAACTACTTCAGTTTCACTACGGAAGATAACGCACTCTCGTGCTGGAGTAATTGTATTACAGACACTCACATCCCTCTAATCTGATGCATAATTAAACGCATGGTAGAGATAGGAAAGGCCCTCTGTCCTGACATTCTGTGTAAAGGGTGAATAAGAGCAGGACAGACAGGAAGACAATGGGGGAAATGGGAGCCACTGAAAGGTTACAGAGAAGAAGCCAAGCAGTGGAACAAAAACACCACACTAACCCTGCATTGAAAGATATTGTCGTTTCTAGTTTTATATTTGCTTTAATATCAAGTCCATTGATATTTTGCACAGAAATAAAAAAATCCTGTGCCAAATGTACTTTATTATGACATTTAGTCAACCATGTCCTGTTTTTGTTTAGTCAAAGAAACTTCTCTCAAAAATTAAAACAAGAAAAATTCCTAATATGTCTATTCCTATTATTCTCTATTAAAACAACAGAAAAAAACAAACAAAAAAAATGTTGTATTGCAGAGGTAGCGTAAGTGCATTCATTCAGCAACCCCAACACCAAACAATATAGTGGAGATCCATGTTTGTATTTATTACAGTTCATACTTCATAACTGAAGGTTTGATCACAGATTTAGTTGCAGCAAACAGTGTAAGTGGCTCATGACAGAACACAGCCTGACTGAATTACACTTTCATTTCAGCAGAATATCTCAATTGAGATCGGCTTACATGTTTGTCTATTTCCAGATCATCCGAGCTTCTTCTGCAATGTAGAGATAACGCGAATACATGGTTCCCAGATTGCAAAGATTAAGTAAAACACATCAGAAAATGTATCCTTTTAAGCAGAAAAGCTCTGATTGGGGATTTTAAACTCTTGACAACTGGCAACCACAAACATCTCTACTCACTGAAAACACAAAAAAGGTATTATACCTTTCTAAGATAACTTTTTGACCTTCAACCTTTTTTTTGACCTTCCAAAGAAACATTTATTTGATCTTCCTAAGGCTGACGAACTTAGAGTGTATTTTAAACACAGTTTCTTAACAATAAAACCCAAACGTTTATCTGTGCACTGCATATTTTATGGAGAACAGCTTGTTTACTGTAGCTTCTGTAAGCTCTTGCTTTTGTAAGGCTGTTCCCCACTCCTTCCTTGGGAAAATTAACCATGGTTTAGTGATCAATTATTGTTTTTATTACTTTAGTTTAATGACAAATAACATGAATGGTGGATAACATTAACGAAAAATATCACTCTCTTTGCAAAGTCTGCGCATGAAATCAGTTCTGCATGATCCGTTCTCTTGTTCGTTAACATTGTCAGGGTCTGAATTGGGCTTGAATTGGTTTGAAATTGACACCATCATTAATATTTACATCTGAGTAGAGTTTGCAGTAATGGGCAGGCGGGGCATTTCCAAAATGATAAATTTATGAAAAATAATGCATTTTTATATTCTAGTGCACCCCAAAAACAAAACCAAGACTTCATAAAAGTGCATAATAGAACCCCTTTAAAGTTAACCAAAAAAAAAAAAACATTTTACTTCCGCAATGTGAAACAGCATATTCAAAAATTAGAATCTGCATTGGTAAGGGTCTTCACTACAACACTGAGCAGCCAGCAATGCCAGTTCATCTAGTAATCACTTATGCACAATCACACACCTAGACATGCACATCTGCTCCAATAAAATGGAGTGTTTCCTTGTGTACAAACAATCTCTGGGTCTTCTTCTCCTGAGGAAAAACAAAAAAATGTAGCCACTGTCGTGACTTTGGATCTTACATACATAAGCACTCATCCAAAAATCCCTAATCTCAACCTCAGACAACATGCCCATTGATTCGTAACACACACAACTTCCACGTTTCAGTAGCGCAAATAGTAAAGCATGCTACAAGCAATGCAAAGGTCAAAGGTTTGATAACTAGACAATGCATGAACTGATAAAAGACAAAAAAAAAGAAAGAAAAAAAAAAACACCACCACAGTAATACCGGTAATAATGACCTCACCTAATTATCTCATCATTTACATGGTCAATTTTTTTTTTTTTTTTATTTAAAAAAAATAATAAATTTAATTCAATTTTTAAATATGTAAAATATTTTTTTAAAAAGTCACATCCCATTTCTCCTCTCCAAGTACTTCATGTCATAATAAATACAAAAAGGTAAAAAATATATAATGTACACTACTTTAGAACAACAAACTATTCTGCTTGATTTTTGAGTAATGTGAAATAATATATAATTCTTTTAGAAAAGCTGAAAATGTATGTTCATTGGTTTATACATTTTACATAGCCTCTATAGAGCATTATCATTTAAATTATTTTTTATTAAATTGTTATCATATCATTTCAGACAAACCCACTTCTAAACATAAAAGCATAAAAGTAAATGTGCTTGGTCACTATACATGTCAGACAGACGGTCTCTTCCTATCTAAGTGGGCAGATCTTGACCAGAATAAACTGCAGTGTGGACTAAATCTTATGTGGTCTAGTCAAAGGTCTGATTATATGTGACAAAGCAAGCACTAATGTCATAATGTCCTATCGAATCAATTTCAGAAAAAGAATCATCTAAAAAAAAAAAAGGCATTAAAAAGCATTCTGCTTTCATTTGAGCTGGCAAGGATGTTTCCCAACCTGCGAACAACATTGATAAAAGCCAAATTACAGCAGTTTCATGTTCCGTGACTTGTCGAGATAATGCCTTCATTAGGATGCCAGAGGGAAGGAGGAGGAGCCGAGAGGCAGTCGACTGAAGCGAGCGCATCACACATACACACAGATGCACAAGTGTACGCGTACACACGCACATATGTAACCCCCCTCCAAAAAAGGCTCCTTCCTAATATGAATACGGATGGTGCAATGTTTAAATGCTCCATCACCCGTACCATTTAGAGACGGAGTGTGAGTGTGTGTGTTTGACTTAGTGTCGGTGTCAGTGTTTTGCTTTATTGTGCTGAAGCTCAGAGATCCGTGGGCTCAATTACTGGCCCACTGAGAGGCACTCCTGTGTTTGTCGCAATCAACAAAACTGCAGCGGCCAACAGAAAAGAGCAGGCGCAGAGAAGCACAGACCCGCAGGGACACGGGTCTGGACCCAGAGCGCAAATCAGTATGAGCCTGGACAATTAATAGCCTGTCAATATCTGCTAGAAGTAAGCTGGTCACTGCAGCTCTTCCACTTTCTAAATGATGAAATGACAATTTTTTTCCAATGACTAATGTTAAATATGACGAGAAGCCATTGTGTTGAAGGATCAGCACCAAGCAAATAATATCAGGCAGACTTCGAGTTTAGAGTTACAGGAAATACTCTGTTATGTGCATTATATGTTGAATTTTGTATTTAGAACTGTATTTTTAAAAAATCTGATGTTCAGCTATATATATATATATGTGTGTGTGTGTACATATTCCAAAGTTACTCAGCATTTTCAGTGACCACAATTTTGACATCGATACCATGGGGAAAACTATCATAGATTTATCTTGAATATTATCACAAAATTTGGCAGCAAGTGTATTAGGCTCAATTTAGGTAGGCTTTATGAAAGAGTGATGGCTTTATGTGCATTATGTTCAATATACACAATTCCACGCTATATACCAACAATATTCATCCAGAGCAAACTAAACGAGTGTTTCGGCTCACTGTCGGAGAGATAAGAGAGCGAGAAAGCCCAGCTATTGTGTATTTATTCTGCAGAAAATTGGTATCGGAAGCATTTCCGATATTTCAGTATCGATATGTATCGAAAAATATAATTTGACAACATTACATTGCGCTTACCGGTAGTTTATTATTTCAGATGCCATTTTAAAAGGCTACTATTAAAAAAAATGTACATATTATATAGAAAATTCAACCCGCCAAGGTGGCTAGTAGTGACTAAAATCCACACCGCTATTTCACTCTGAAATTCACTTTATGAAAATAAATGTTCATGTTAAAAATGTTCAATAAAATTTCATATTCAGTCCAAGCTATTTTCATTCATTATTAATACTACATGCTGTATACTGATGTCAGCAATTGCATAATGCAATTCTAAAAGGTATAAAGAAAGCTGCACCTGGATGTAACAGAGCAAAGAGCGATGTGTCAATAAACTAAAGTCATTTAATGCTCTGTGCTCTGGGACTTTCTTCACCGGCAGAGGGTGAGGGTTAGGTCAGTTGGTTTTACTTAAAAAAAAAAAAAAACCCTAAATCCAGGCCAAATCCATGCTGGGCACAATGCCAGTCTTCACAACACTCACCATACCAAGCACAACCACATGGACACACATGCCAAGTCCCCAGACTGAGTGAGTGAGTGCCACACACCATGATATGATGTATGCGTTTATCTGATGACTTTATTAGACTGTATTAATAGTGTGAGGGGAAAAAAGGACACAATAATCCCTTTCACTTTGAAGTAGGTCACAATACGTAAGAAAATATCTGCCACTTCCGTTCTACTGTAACTGCGCTGTTACCCCACCATTTAATTAGACAAAAAAAGGTGACATCTACGAATAGCAATTTCGCATTTAGCGAGGAATTCATTAGAATTAAATAAAATCATGTGATCAAATGTAATGGTTATAAAATCTTATTTCATTACTTCTTTAATGGACATGATTTGTGAGTCCCGTCGGATTGATTTCCATCAGCAATGAAGCCAACTTCCATCAATCCACAAAGCATCTACGCCTTTGTTATGTTTTGAATATGTGACCTATAGCGGTAAAAAATTACATATTGTGCGGGGACTCAATTCTCAAAACTGCAACTCTTTTTAATAAAAGACAAAACAAAACGTTGAGTGCACTTGAAACTTCACATAGCCTGAATTAATATTCATGAAGCAAGCTATTATTTTAGCGACATGAAGTCACAAAAAACATCATGAGCACTGAGCAGCAGGCTATCAGAATGTATGTGACCCAGACAGAGCTGTCCCTAGGCACTGGCCGGCAAGGCCACTGCATCTGCATCTCAAATCTCCACTGCTACGTCCTCCTCTGTTGCTATTCTGCCCTTCTCGCTTTCAGAATGCACCTCTGACTATTCTGAACTGATATTTTCAACACACGCATGCCCCCTCAGCGCCATTCCTCGGTTCTCTCCATGATATCACTGCTATACCACAGTCTTAAGGGAAATATAAAAGTAAAAACTGTGGGAGAGCATATCAACAGACTACATGAATACATAAAGAAACCTTTCAGAAAGAAAGAATCACTTCTGATTATACAGACAAACATGGAAAATGATATTGAACCTGAGGTAAAAATAAAAGCTAAAGAGCAAGAAATTACTCCCTACTAAGTTAAACTGTAACTAATTTTTATGGAAAATGATATTGAACCTGAGGTAAAAATAAAAGCTAAAGAGCAAGAAATTACTCCCTAATAAGTTAAACTGTAACTAATTTTTAAACTAATTCTCTGACCCTTGAGACCTTAGCCAAATTAAGACAAGCAAGACATTTGCGGGGAAAACTAGGTTAGACTTAGGGCTGTGAAACAAACGATTAATCGCATACTAAATAAAAGTTTCTGTTTTCATAACATATAACACATGCAAATTTTTTCTTAAATATATACATGCATGTGTGCGTATTTATATATACAAAATAAATAATTATACACAGTACACACGCATGCATGTATATTAAGAAATATTTGCATGTATAAACTATGTTTATATATAGCCTAATTTATATTATATATAAACATTTTATATATAAATAACAGTTTTATCTTAAATGTATACGTACATTCGTGTGTATTTATATATACACAAAATAATTATACACAGTCCACACATATATATTATGTAAACACAAACCTTAATTTTGGATGCGATTAATCGCGATTAATCGTTTCACAGCCCTACGATTACTTCCTAGAAGTCTAACACCAAAACAAAAAAATCCTGGCTATGTAATTGTAGTTCCACAATCACGTATTTTCAAAAAAATAAAAAGGAGTTTGTCTACTAAACTTTTTTTTTCCGTTTTAGTCTGGACGGGAGGTGCAAACATAGCAAAAGGTCCCCATTTTTGAACGAAAACGCAGTAGTGTGGACGGGCCTTAAAAGTAAAGTGGGCCAGGATCAGCAGCTCATTTGCATTTAAAAGGACACACAAAAATGGTGTTATTGCTCACACCCAAATAGGGGCTAGTTTGACAAGCTATAATAAATGATCTGTGGGGTATTTTGAGCTGAAACTTCACAAATACATTTTGGGGACACCAGAGACTTATAGAACATCTTGTGAAATAGGTCCACTTTAAATTGAAGTGTTAAAACGAATTAAAACAAATACAAATGAAACATTATACTAATTTTTTTTCCAAATTTACTACAAATTAAACTTAGATTAAATTGAAAAGTGAAAATCTAATAATAAAAGCTAATTTAAAACATAAAAACTAGCTTAAATACAAATACTAAAATAACATTGCCAATGTTATTAATTCCTTTCACAAGTCTATAACATGAGTTTGCAGGTGTTTACAGATATTCAGGTGGCTCCAATGCCTTAGCAATTCCCAAAATCATGGAGTATATCCTTCCTGTTCGTAGCGGCACTAAATGGAATCGCAAATAATTCATAATGCACATATTTTTAACACGTTATCCTCAACACGGACGTCTCTGCACATTAAGCTGGAATAAGAAGTACTTTAACACCAAAAACATTACATTACAAAACAGTAACCGGAAGTGTTTCCCTAGAAACAGCATTTGGACAATGAGCTTCAAAGAATTACACCATCCACAACAGGAATCTGAATCTCCAGGCAGCAGCATCGCATTCAAACTTTCCACAGGGGCTGGCGAAATCATCCGACAAGGGGATTCTGGGTAATGCGGAACTGAGCTCAATGCTCACTGCACCTGTGGTGCAAAACAACGGTAACCAAGCCACGGGAGGTATGGACGTAAACAATACATTCCCAACATACACCTCAGCCTCCGCCGTGGCCTGAGGGGGCAAATTAGAGCAGTTTATTCCCTTTAGACAGAAACTGAAAGCCACGGCTCATCAGAAAGAGCCTCTCAACGAATATTTCAGAGCAGCAGGCAAAGGTGGCGTGCGTCATGTAATGGCTTTTAGCAGCGCATCTCCCTCCCCTCTTCGTGACGTCCCATAACCCCAGGTCATCTCGCACAAGCTATTTAAGCCTCTCTCTCCTCTGACGTTTATGACAGATCTTCTGTTTTCCAAATGCTGCCGTTATTAGAGTCTCTCACAATCGGGGCGGGCCATGGAGGATGGCCTTCTGCGTGTACTAATAAAGAGTCCCAAACCAAACACTTTCCACAACTCTAATTAACAAACCAGTGACTGAATGAAAAGATGTCTTCTTATGTGATAATGAAGGCCATCAATAAAACCAAACCACTCAGTGGTTCCATTTTCAGAGTTGCATGAGTAAATGTGCATCCACTTCATTATAATATGCCGATCTGCTGCTCAAGATCTTTGGTGCTTTATTAATGTTGGAAACAGTTGTGCTCCTTAATATTTTTGTACAAAACGTGACAGTCGTTTTCAGGATTATTTTATGAATAGAAAGTTCAAAAGAACAGAATGTATTTGAAATAAGATTGTTTTATATTATAAAAGTATTCACTGTCACTTCTGATCCTTGATGAAAAAAAGTATTCATTTCCGTAAAAATAAAACCTTAATATAATGATAACCATTATATGTACAGTACCATTCAGTAGTATAAAGTACATTAAATGCAGCTCAAATTGATCAAATATTTAAAAAAAAAGAATATATAAAAAATAAATACAATTACAAAAATGGTTTAGAAAGATAAAATATTTAGTAAAGAAAAACAATTTAAGAGAAAAATAAAATAAAAATTAGTAAAGAAATAATAATAATAATTCAATAAAACCTTGAAAAAACATTAAAAGATTTTTTTTTTTTAAAAAACCTTATCAAAAAAAAATATGTCTTTACCTTAAAAATGTGAATGCTTGGAGCTTATGCTTAGCAGTCGCTATATTCTCCTCCTCATGAAAAAGAGTTCATTCATAATTCATACATTTCTTTAATACATCAGTGTCATTGGGCATAACTGTGTCTCATCAACATAAAAATGATCAAACATTCATCTCATGTTTATGAATAATGTTGCCCTGAGGTCTCATACAAAGTGAAAATACAATGAGATGAGCCTGTCTCCACTCAATGACAATGTCTTCAGGTGTCACAAAAACAGAAAAAGTAAATTGCAATTTTGATCATTATATTCACGTTTTTTGGTGGCTCAATGCAAGGAATATACCGCATCTGTCACCATATGGAGTTGTAAAGGGATTTTTCTTTTTAAACTTTAGGCAAGATTAAGTTCAGACGGTAAAACTGAGGGACACATGACACAGCTGCAAGAATGGATGACTGCACACGGAGTCAAATAAAAGACAAAACCTCACTTGTGTCCACAAACACAAGAGTGAGTGATAGAGAGAGGGAACCATAAGAGAAAGCAGAGCCCAGAGCCAGAAAGACCACGGGCGTTAAATGGGTCAAGGAGAGAGGGATCCAAAGAACATCATGCTAACGCACAACGACACGAGATCTGAAATGAACACAGAGAGAGAAAATATAAGCTTCAACAACAAGCTTGGTGAAGCTACAGCTGATGGAGTCAGTCTGGCCTCTGACCTAATAAAGAACGTCATTTGAACTTTTAATTACAGTATATGCCAGCCAATTAGATTCATGAAATCTCATTTGTCCCCAAGAACACCTTTAAGAAGGGACAGGAAAAAATCAGATACAAATCGCAATATAGTAGTAGGTGAATCTTTATATATATATTATATATATATATACAGCATATATTAGGGCTGTCAAATGATTAATCGCGGTTAATCGCATCCAAAATAAAAGTTGTGTGTTTCCATAATATATGTGGGTGCACTGTGTGTAATTATTTTATATAACAAAATACACACACGCATGTATATTTAAGAAAATATTGTTTATATATAAAATATTTATATTTTTATATAATATAAATCTATATACAGTATATACATGAAAATATTTCATAAATATATTCACAAGCATGTGTGATTATTTATATATATAAAATAATTATACACAGTGCACCCACATATATTATGTAAACACAAACTTTTATTTTGGATGTCGTTTATAATCGTTTGACTTTGACTATTGTTTTTGAAGCTTTGTTTGTGTTTAATGTGTGCAATATAACACGTGTTCATGTTTCACGTGTAAAAAAAAAACAGTTTTTCGCACAATTTACTTATCTGTATCTCGCTGTTTTCACCGTCCAAAAAACGGGCCGATGACTTTGTACTACGAAGTGAAGTCCCTCCTTCAGAAATACGTAACGAGTTCTGATTGTGCCAGCGGATCCTGTGTTGTGATTGGACAGCAGCTTTTCGCACGTTGCCTGGAACGGTCACACCTTTACCATAAATTGAAGATGCATTCGCTGATTGTTATTGTAAAAATGTCAAACATATTACCATATCAATTTGAGCCTGAATCAGACCCGAAGAACATAGATGAAGAGAATCGATTAGAACTTGTTCAAACACGACTTTTGCAGGATGTTTCACAATGGTAATCTGTTTATTTAGTAGTTGTCATACTTTTAATTGGTAAATTGTAATGTTAAATGTTAAAAACTGTTATAAAAGCTTATGGTATATGTCTTCTTTCCGTCTGTCGAATTAATTATGGTGTTGTTGATTTTTTAAAATAAATCCATTATTTATTCCTACCTTAGTCACACGTGTGAACAAGTTTTGATTAGTAATATGTTTTATAGGTATTCCTGTGGGCGGAGATTAGTCAACAAACGGTTCTAATTACGGCATTAAAAAAGCAAAAGCAAGTAGAGCGATGTAGTCCAAACCGGACGTTCACTGTACGCTTTGAAAGGGGACTTCTGTTAAATAAAATATCTCACTAGGCATTGAACTTTGAGCTTTATAATTTTACGGGTATTTTTTTATGCTCTAACAACAACATTACACACGAACTAAAGTTTGAAAAATGGAATCGCGAAGAACAGGACATTTAAATGATGTTTTACAATGTTACGATGAACTACATGTCTTTTTATGACACTGATTTTCAGAAGGCAGCTGTCTGACTCTGATATGGTGAACGAGAACATGGTCTGTGTGAGGCAACACATTATTAACTGTTGGATAACGTAGTCAAGCCAAAGGCTAATCATATCAATTACCGCTATGTGTCCAATGTTGTAGAGAGCGAAACAAAGCACATTAATATTATGATACATCCACTTAAATGAAAAACTTTTGAATATGTGATTTTGATAATCAGAGATGAATTTTAAGGGATAAAATTATTGACTATAGGGGGACTTTAAGGTTTTGGGCAAGCTGTTTTAGGCTTGGGTTCTGTGTTAATGAAATGCTGCATAAATGAATAAAAATGAAGGGTGTACACTTAAAACATAAAAGTCAATTGAAATATGAAGTCTGCATGCTCTGCGTGTCTCAGTATGAATGAGAACACAAACTGAAGCACACTTGTGGTATTTTCAGCTTCTGCGGTCTCACTATATGAGGACATAAGAGTTCACATCATGAGTTCATAAAAACTATTATCAGATACACAGTGAAACTCAAAGTTTTTCACTAGAACATATACAAATAAAAGTTTGCCTTAACTTGTAGAAATTATAAGAGAATATTATTAATAATTGCAAGTTGAGAGTATCAGAATGCCTGAGGTATATTAATATAAAACTGCTTTGCAAGCATTAAACAAATAACATCGACGCAGAAAAACATGCAAATTTGTGTATGATGTATAGTCTTTATAACCCGACTGCATCATCTTTCCTCCGACGATCTGAAAGGCACACCGAGCTGTTGAACATATCACCAAACATAACTTGTATCATGTTTCAAGATGCGCATAATCCAATTCAGCTCATTTCATCTGCATTTTAACTGCATCAGGGAGGCGTGCAGAGACGCGTCCCATAGAATCTGATTACACCTAAACCGCTAGCTCCAACAGCGCCTGTGAATGAGCCATAGCGTTTGTTTGTTCAAGCTGTAATAAAAGAGACAGAGCGAGTGACTATACCTTCCTCAGAAAACGACAGCCCGTTCTTTAATGTAACATGTGACTGACTGAATTATTCACATGTGGCCCTCTGGAGGAAGAAAGAGAAGAAAGTAGTGAGATGCCGGACAGAGAGAAAGTGGGGCAAGAAGGAAGAGGAATGGGAGTGTCAGGGCCGATAAATGGAGAGAGGTGTCGTCAGGGCTGTGAGAACTCTCAAGGTGAGACAAATCTGATCCAGTAGATTTAAATACGGTTACTTTGTTTGCAAAATAAAGGTTATTTAATGCTATGGTTCCATGAAGAACCTCACACATCCATGGTACCTTCCCACTGCACAACAGGTTCTTTGTAGTGGTAAAAGTTTTTTTAGATTATTAAAATGTTCCGCACAATGCACACACATTATAAATCGCTATTTTTCTGCTCTAAACTAGTGAATTTTCCCAAGATGATATAAAATAATAATTTAATAAGAGCCCAATTTTGACAAAAAACTGACATTCAATTTATATTTGAAGAGTTCAGATGCAAAAGCCTCTAAGTGCCATTTGAATTTTTCTTCTAAAATGATCATTTTTATCAAGCTTGTATATTTAAGTTCAGTAATTTCACTTAAATGACAATGAAGATTACCTATTAATTGTCATTTAAGTGAAATTACTGATCTTAAATATACAAGTTTGATAAAAATGGTCATTTTAGAAGAAAATTTCAAATGGCATTTAGAGGCTTTTGCATCTGAACTCTTCATTTAGACCTTACTGAAAACATACCAGCGCGACATCCGATGGGTTTTCCCAGATCGCATCAGAGGACATGAGAGTTCACATCATGAGAATCTTAACAATTCATTTCATAAAGCTATCATCAGATACACACTGAAACGCAAAGTTTTTCACACCAAATTATAAAAATAAAAATGTAAACTTAGAGAAATATACTACCACTGACCAGTAGAATTTACTTCTCAAAGTAATAATTATAATAATTTGTATTAAAAAATGAAAATATTAAGGAATTATTAAAATATCAGTTAATAAATTTATGCTGTTTCTGATGATAAATTTAGAATAAATCAAAAACCATGAATCACATTTAATTAGGCAGATTTGTATGAGGCTTAATATTTTATTATCACGTTAACATGCTTCTATCAATTGTTTCTTCTACTTTGCTTGTTTTTGAATCCTTTAGATTCTAAGATGCTTGTTTAGATTCTCCTCTATTTTAGAAGCCGTGTAATAGCGCCCCCACCGTATAACAGTGAAACATGGATTACCGTAAAATTCCATCAATGACGGGGAAAGAGTTAATAATTACACTGCGTCTCAATGTCCATTCTATTCATCCAAAACAGTATATGAGATTAAAAAAAGTGTGTTCCAAAGCATAGTATGTTGAAAAGAGTACGTGCATACTTTAAAGGCTAAAAGTGCCCACAATCCATTGCACTTTGGAGTAAGAACTACAAACATGAGTAAAAAGTGACAAAAAAAATGGCGGACATGTACGGCGGATGGTTTAGGCTACGTTTACACAGAAACGATTCTGAAGAGAAAATGCAGAAGTGGCATTGCATTATCACTTTTTATTCTGCATTTAGACGAGCGTTTTGGATGCAGATGGTGACGCAGAAGTGTGTGAAATTCAATGTAGTATGCACTCCAGGCAGCTAGGTGGCAATGTGGAGCACTGCCACACAAGAACACCAAGTCCACGCGCCTGCGTACAACCTTCACTGACAAGCAGACTTTTGCGTTTTTACCGTTTACACAGGAACGCGTCGGTGGAGCGTTTTAAAGATTTCCGCTCTGGAGGGTGGTTTCACTTTTTGCCGTTTTTAAGCCCCAAAAACGCTGTCGCCGTGTAAACGAAAGGTATATTCGATAATTTTTTTTTACGTTTTTGTGTAAACAGGGCCTTAGATAAAGGTTTGAGTGACTGATCAAAGTCTAACCTGATAAAAAAATATATTTTTTAATGTTAATGGCGAATTGAGATGCAACGTTACACAGTGGAAGGTTCCTCTGGAAACCCAAAATGGATCTTCTATATTTTAAGATGGGAGAGAAGTAAAAGGGATCGAGACTCTAAACACTGATGCTATAAAACAGCAGAATGTAATGGTTTCAAATTAATAGATATTTTGCATTTTTATACATTTGAGCAAATATTATGTAAAATATTTGCTATATATATATATATATATATATATATATATATATATATATATATATATATATAATCTTTTTTTTTTTAAGTTGATCACTATAAACTCCAGCAGTGCATTTGCCTGACATTTCCACAACGGGATGAACCCACTACAGGACCTGAGAAAGAGAGAGAGACCTAAGAATAGCCCAGGGAGAAGGTGTGTGTCCCCTCAGACATGAGTTCAGATATATTTGGAGAGATGAGGCCCTCTGGGAGTGACCTAAAGCACAAACACACATAAACTGTTTAGTCCAACGTTTTTCCCTCCTACGCGGTCAATCAAACATGAACCAGGCTTTCCTATGGAGAGTGGTGGGGGGGTCGTTTTTTGAATAAATCCAGAAGGGCAACAACAATCCAAACATGTCCATTGGACCGTATTATATAGGCTTTCTGATCTTCAGCAAATTAGATGTTCCATCAGGAACAGCTGTTCACAGTAACCAGCAGAGCCATATTTGAGGAATCATGACTGTGCAGAAGAACGAAGAGGAAAATCTCACTCCGTGTTTAATGAGGCAGCACAACAAAAGCATGGCGAACGCCCCACGCCAAAGAACAGCAACGCGCATGTGATGCAGTAAGGAGTGTTCATTAAATCGGAGGGATTATATAATGTAAACACCAGGGCAAAATACTCATTGTTCACTACAGAAAGATTCACATTTGAAGCTTTTGGCCAATTTAATACACCGTCAACTATTTTGCCTTTTGTGAATTATGTAAACTGGCAGAGCTTCTTTAAAAAAAAAAGCACATTTTGCACTGTATATGCATGCTGTCAAGTTTCCTTTCCTATATCCTAAAGAGATCTGCATCACGTTTCACTGTTTTCGTATCTCAAGGCAGAATGCTCATTTCAAGACAAATTTCAAAGAGTCCATGGACACCATCCCCTGCTGAGAGCTCACCTGCCATACTTCACACACACTTTCTTCTGACAAATAACTACACACAAGATAAGATCACTGCTAATAGGCCAGTCAGAACGCAAACATGCAGAGTCTTATCAGGTGTGACAGCAAAAACGTGAAAGCGCACCATGAGAGCGCACTTTATCTTGTTGTTAAAGATGAAGTCCTTTGTTTTAAGCGTGAGACTTGCCAATTTGATTTTTTTAAATAATTCAGCACAGATAATAATATTAATTTGTCCCAGGCTTGATAACACTGTGTGTGAGACACCGTATTTCTTTCAAAGTATTGCATCATTTCGCCTCATGAGTGATATTCTCATTACAAAAACTAATAATTTTGTTTTTTTATATGAAAACTTAAGAAAAATAAAACAAATCCCTGCAAAGATCATAGCATTAGATCAGTACATACTTAGCTATTCATATTCAACCAAAATCACAACAAGCTACGAATATATAAATGCGCAAACTTAGAGTCGATTGCAAACGGAAGAGAACAAATCAGTAGTAGGGATGCGCAACGATTAATCGTGATTAATCACATCCAAAATAAAAGTTCGTGTTTACATAATATATGTGTGTGTGGTGTGTATAATTAATTTGTATATGTAAATACCCACAAATGCATGTATATATTTAAGAAAAATGTGTTAATATTAATATTAATTATGTGTAAATATATATATAAAGTATATACATGCAAATATTTCTTAAATATATGCATTCATGTATGTGTATTTATATATACAAATTAATTATACACACCAGACACACATATATTATGTAAACGCAAACTTTTATTTTGGATGCGATTAATCGTTGCCCATCCCTAATCAGTAGTGGCCAAAAGTGGGTGATTTGTGTTATATTTAATGAACCACAAATAAAAAAATTGACTCCAAGTACAAGTAAGCAATATACTTACAAATTATGAATAAATGATGAAGACGTTGATTTTCCTAGGTTGGATATTACTTTTGGTTACTATTGTAAAACTTAAAAAAAAATAAATCGACAATTCTAACAGTAATTCTGTGTTGTACGTCACATGCATGATGCATCACACACATGACCAGCTTCGGGCAATAGTGAGCCTATGTGTGATGTATAACACCGATACGTTGTGCTGTTACACTATGTGAACTCGAGGCCCACAGATAAGGAAATTAATAGTTGAATAAAGTCGTTATTTCGTTTTTTGCGCACAAAAAGTATTCTCGACGACCTTGATAAACTAAAGGTTCAGCCACTGTAGTCACTCGGACTAATTTAACATTATCTTTAATAACATTTGGGCCGGCCAGTTTCAATCCCTTTAGAAGCCTATGGAGGAGTGATCCAGCTCTCAGATTTAATCAAAAATATCTTAATTTGAACAACATGAGGGTGAGTAATTACTGACAGAATTTTCATTTATAGGTGAACTATCCCTTTAAATCAAGCAAACATACATTTTCACAGATACTTCAGCTCCCGATGCAGGTACAGATTAGCAAGATAATGTAGCAAAAGGAATTCACATGAATGACTGAGATGAATACCACAAAAGATACTCAAGAAAGAATTGACTCTGCTCGTCTCCCCTCTTATTCCTCAGAAGGCAGAAGCAGAGATGTCCACCACAGATACATCTCATTAAAACATCCAACGGCAGGTTTTCTCCTCTGAAACCCCTCAGAGACACAGTGGGCTAAACAAGGACTTACTCTGCCTTGCTTCTACCAGCAGTGCTCTAGTTTTAACAAACCCTTCAATACAAGACAGGACAGGATGTTGAGTTATTGATGGATTACCTGTCTAACATATAGGTTCAATTAAACTGAACAATGGCTTTCCTGCGGATGCACCCAAGCTCACATAGGCTGGGATAATATGATAATAATTAAATAAATAAATAATAACACATCCTTGGGAATCTATTATTGGGAATACAGCAGTATTCCCAATAAACATCCAATCGTCCAACATTTGTTTCTCACTGACTTGTCACACTGCAGAAGTTTATCGCTTCTAAATGTAGTGTTATGGTGTCTTTATAAAAAAAAAAAAACTAGCAACAGTCAAATATACATGTTAAAGTGTTAACACACAAAACTAGCTTTTTGCAAAAGCAAAAAGACAAGTGTCGATATTGTTTTACACTGTTAGGCCTCGCTGGATCTCTCCAAGAGACAACGTACTCTACTTTCAGTGGTAAAAGTGTGAGAAACAGCAGCACATTCAATACCTCGCGGGCAGCCCTTCCTCCTTTCATAGCAGAATAAAGTACAGAAAGACTTTCACACTACAGCAGTGTGAGTGTGTATGCAAACAGTTAATCACAGAACATTTCAAAAGATTGGGGTCAATAAGGTTTTTCTTATTAATTATTTTATTTAACAAGGATGCATTAAATTCATAAGTGATAAGTAGGGTTGGGTACCAAAACCCGGTGCCAATAGGGAACCGGTTCTGACGTAAACGGTAGTAACCAGACCGAATAAGAACGAAAATTTCAGTGATTTTTAAAAATTTCAATTTTCAGTTAAAAAATATCTGAAATAAGAAAATCTAAAGATGCACACCATCAGAAAGGATATTCTCCAAGGCTGGATTTAGCATCGGGAAAACCATGATCGCACTTTTGCCGGCCAGCGTTAACAAGTTGGTTTTTGTCGGGACATTCTAAAATGCTTAACGTGAAAAAAGCTTTTAAAACATTTAAATGGCACTTTGAGGTGCTTAATGTATGTACACAATAGGCTACACACCTTAAGAAACCATATTATGTGCATATAAGCCGATGAACCCAGAATATGAACGCAATGCATGCCTCCAATATAAAGTCATGTAAAGCGTTTTCTATGGAACGTGTAATAAAGTGCATTGTGTCATTCTGGGCTCATCTGCTTTAATTTAGGTTAAAAGTTTCTGCCGTTAAAAAGACAAAGTTGACAATCCTGGCCATACTTTCGTTATTTTAATAATTTTGTTATTTTTATTTCATAAATTGATCACACTTATGTTTTGAATATATGTTCCCCTGCACATTTGTTCTGCATCCTGTGACTTGATTCTGACTTATTTCTTTTTGCATTTTTAATTATTATAAATGTATATTGTGTTCTTAATTGTTGATTATTTTTCAGTGCATCGTACAGGCAATTTAATTGGATTTGCATGTGAAATATCTACAGTATGGCCTTTCTGCCGTTATTTACTGTACGTTATTATTACTTTTTTCTTCTATATCTTTGTGTGATGTTCTGTACATCGCGGCTTTAACATTTATTTTAAAAATAAACTTATTTCAATACTGAATGGCGCACAGTCCTGGCTAGAAATGGGTCTGTGTGTTCTGGGAGCTCAGGCAGTCTCTAAAGGCAGGACAGATCTTGAGCTTTGTGCTGTGTGAACTGTGAAGGACACATAGAGTGATTAAGGGACAGACAGAGGACAACTTCACAGGATAGAAAAAAAAGAGAGCGAGTAAAATGTGTGTGTGTTTTAGGTCAGCAGTTCATCCAGAGTAAGAGGAGCACCTCATGACATTGCATGCTTCAGAACAGTGTGTGTGTGTGTGTGTGTTTGTGTAATTGAATCAACAATACAACAAGCTCAAAGCAAATAGGGGAAAAATACATGTGTAGAAACATAAATATAAATGTGTAAAAACTAGGGCTGTCAAACGATTAATCGCGATTAATTGCATCAAAAAAAAAATCAGCATTAGAATGATTTCTGAAGACTGGAGCAATGATGCTGAAAATCCAGCTTTGCCTTTAAACTATATTGTAAGCATTTATTTGAAATGATAAAGAATATGGTTTGAGAAAATAAATATAGTCTAACTTTGGTATTATTTTTAAAACAATTTTGAAAATTCTTACCAGAAAAAAATGTAACAGCGGTGTATTCTATATTTATTATTTTTTTTATACATTTTAGGAACTTAAAGGATGCAAACCAAAATGACAGTTTCTACCATTACATGAGATATACTGCCCAGACCTACAGTTTTAAAAATTTGCAAGACAAAGAGAGACAGAGAAAGAGCAGTGCCAGTAGGCACCAGACGAGCAGTAAGTTAACTCACATGACATACACGTCAGTACACACAGTAAAAAGTAAGGGCCCATTACAAGTAAATACAAAAGTAGGCAAATATTTATCCACAGGAGGTTGGAGTGTCAGAGGAGTATGTGAGGATTACATAACAAACACTCACACAGAAAGAAAGAGAGAGAGAGAGAGAGAGAGAGAGAGAGAGAGAGAGAGAGAGAGAGAGAGAGAGAACATTAGTATTGGGCAGTGCAACAACTTTACAATCCCAAAAGGCACTGGAGTGGATCACACTCCAAATTCAACATTACGAGATGGATTCAAATATTCCCTCAGCATCGCTGTCACTTCTGTTATTCCAAGTTCGCTTCAAGCAGCTAAAGTGTGTCACAAGTCATTCTCTACTGGGTCCCTCTCTCTCTGCTGAACTAGCAAGCTGACTAATTTAGCATTTCCATTGCGTCTGAGTTAGTGGGTATCCAGAGCTCTCTGATGCGGCGTGCCAGGACCTGTGCGGATCTCCGAGGACCCTGGCTTAACTCAACCACGCTGGAAGAAAAGATCGATGCCACCCACAGCGCCCACTCTCAAGCTACAGTTTTATCTGGATAACATGAAATATAGCCCAGGTCCTGAACGCAACTGTCGGCAAATTACAAAACAATACTTCATATAAAGTGGCAGGATTTTCTGGCTGCATCAACATGGAGTTCAACTGATATTAGCAAACTGCACATGCAGCGGTTATAGTACTACAGATATACCATTCCTTAGTTATGAATAATCTTACACTTTAGTTCCAAAAACGGTTCACTTAAACTTCATTATTTTGTTTTTTTCATTGGCTGATGTCGATATAACAGATTTGTAAGATATATAATATCTGGAGGTTAAACTTTCAGGAAAAACAAGTAAATTGTGATAAATATCATCATAATGTAAAATTACTCATACAGTGATGTCATATTTCCTCATACCACCCACTCTTTTCCCAGCCTCACCTCTGAAAAAAATCTTTTCACACATTTCCAAAACTGTAAGAAAGGGAAGAGAACAGCAGATAGTGTGTACGTGATCATCTTTGGCTAATTTAACTATTCTGACCACTATCTGGACAGGAAGCAAGCCTCTCGGTTTTGGTTCCTCGTGGTTGTGGGTCAGAGCACGTCATCCATTAATTGTGGAACGAACACTTCTCATTAAAGCGGAATCATATCACACTTAGAGACAATCGTACGCAATCAGCTTGGCAGCTACACCGTCCATTAACATTTTATTACATCCCACGTCTTCACCTGATTAGAAAGAGCCATTTGCATGGTAGTCAACATTTCAAAAGATGAATTGACTCACTTTAAGTTTCCTGACTCACTCGAGCAGGTTCTATTCACTTTTAGAACAACTTGGCAAAGGTTTCTGCCTGCAATCGCTCTCTTGCTCTTTTCGTCTCATTCCCTCTTTCCTGTCTCTCTCCCTAGAAGGATTTATGCAGTAGGTGATAGACGAGGGTCAGAAATTAACCAGTGCCCATGGCAGAAACGCAACCAAAAATGTCCCAGATATTTATACGGCAAAGGCCAAAAACATCAGTGAGACAGATGTATCCGCCCCAATCTCACACCAATGGTTGAGCAAATATTGTTGTCAGATGGGTGGGATTCTCAAGCAAACACAGCAATGCGTTGAAAGAACTTTTTTTAAAGAACATTTCATACTTTCATTTTTACAGGTTTAATATATAGTTAACTACATGAAAGTTAATGTTAAATTGGCAATCTGTTTATATTGCAGTTACATAGTTTAATTGAAATATAGGTCAATTTAGATGAGAATGGGAACTCGCACAGTGTGATATATTTCCTGCAGGTGAGTACTTACAATATCCCAAAAGTCTCCAATTTTAAATAAGTGGCCGTCCCGGCAAAAAATTTCCTGTCAATGATGCAATATCCGCGCTATGCTCAGTTTCCGTTCATACTGCCATAGCCATGGGGTAACCATGGCGACAGAGGTGGACAATTGCGTAGTGTGTAACGTTTAGCAGCACGTAGTTCTTGTTTCTTTCAAACAGACCATGGCAAGGAGACTTTGTGACCAACAAGTAGAATTAAAATGAGGATCAATATCACCGTGGCGTTTCTGAGATGCCGAGAGCTCCACGTGGACTTGACAGCACTTTACGAGTCACGACTTGACCGCTTTATTAGACAGGTGAGTAAATGTACATAAAACAAATCAAAGTTATATAATGTTGTATAATATAATGTAATGCTCAATGTGATGAAATGTTAGAATATGGTCAGTATGTTATTCTAATGTTGATCTAGCTTTAATGCTAGTTTCGTATAGCAAACAAACTAACACGTAGTATAACATTATAACTTTCAACACACATTTAAATGCAGTTTAATGTGCTAGTGTAACGTTAGACCAAGTGAAGCCGTGCTGTGTTACCTCACAAGTTTAATTTGTCTTATAAACTGACCTGAGTGAGTAATCCAGCACTTGGGGGTAGTTCGGTAGAATTAAATGTGCTTTTTCCTTTGTATCCGTGGGACTCACGTGTGATATCTGTCTCTTTAGCAATTGCGACCTGCTTCATATCACTGCAATGTTAAAAAACATGAATGTTTGCACTCATCCATAAACATTATTAGATCCAACAGCTTGACAGCAAGTCCCATCATTCAGCTCATCACTGCATCATCAACCTACTCCTTTGTTATTGTTGGAAACTGCGCCCTCTTGTGGCGAAAAATACATATTGTGCCTTTAATATTTATTTATATTATCAATTTTAATGAAATTGCTAAAAAACCTGAAAATAAAGGTTTACAACATTAAACAGACATTAAGATTGTTGAGATTTTTTTAATCTCAAGTGTTAGATAGGAATTCCTTTGAATATCTTCTTGAAAAAAATGATGAGAACCACTGAAATAAACTGTGTTGTAAAACTTAACCTAATAATAATAAAAAAATGTTTTTAAAGACCATAAAAATCAATTCCAAGAAGTAAAAGTTGCCTGTTACTAGAAGTTAATTTCGGACACTATACGTACCAGAAAGAACTATTCCCTCAAAAGGTGAGATTTTTCTAGTTCTACCTCCTAAAGACTTAAATCCAATTCATTTTACTTCCCCTCTTTTTCTAAACATAGTGTGTTAAAATTGAACAAACCTTATTGTCAGGGAAACAGCAAAGTGATTACACAATAGCCTGATTTTAATAAGGGTATCACAGCCTAAGAAAAATAGAACAGAAGGGATGCGGAGCAAAACCAAATGGGAAAGAGAGCAGGAAGGAACGTGAGGGAGAGCAATCGATGGAAGTTCTACTAAAGGCACAGTGCGCAGCAGCTCAGAACAAAGACTGCGAAATGAGTGTGGCTGGAACATCGCAGCTCCCATCACGTAGAGAGAGATGGCTGGAAGAGAAGAGTTGAACAATGCCACTCCGTTCCCCGTAGTGAGGACATCTTTCTATCAGTCCTTATAGTACCTCCATGCTCTATGCTTCTGTCACACAATGGGGTTTAAAATGAGGCAGAACAAAGAGGCCAATGATCCCGGAGGAAAGGGGATTAAGATTTGGGCTGTATATACATGCTCGACACACCAGGAAAATTGAATTCAAATACGCACTCTGTGTTCTGATTCATTCCTCTCATGTAATACATTGCCTGATAACAACCAATTGTTGAATACTCTCAGATGTGTGTGTGTGTGTGTGTGCGCACTAGTGTGAAGACCAGTTTTTTTCCCTCAATGGCTGATGCCTATATCTAAAGGCAAAATGGCTGATATAATGTTGGTATACACAATTAGGGATGGGAATTAAAAAAGAATTTATTTTCTGGTTCTGGTTCCAATTCTGGTTCCATTTACGATTCTTTTATTACTCTTAAGGATCAAATATATGGAGAAATTAAAAGGTTAAGTTCACCCAAAAAAGACATTTCGGTAATTAATTCCTCACCTCAAGTTATTTTTGATGAAATCCAAGACCTTTCTCAAAACTGCCACAAACATTATATTCAAATCTAATTAAATATCAAAATCATGACAAAAAAAGCAAACAAATTTATCAAATATTTCAAGTCATCATTTTCAAGCCCTTGGATAAGCCCCCATTTGTTACGACCCATGGCTCAAAAGGGATGCAACAAAAACGGGACACACAAGGAAACTAAATTCAATGCAAATGTTTATTAGAAAAACTACAAAAAATATATGAAATATAGCAATCAGAAATCAGTAATGTAAAATACTTTTGATCAATTTAATGCGTCCAAGTTGAATAAAACATTAAATAAATAAATAAATAAATATCACACTGACCCCAAAACTTTGAATGGTAGTGGATTTCACTCAAAAATACTTTTTGAAACTACTGAAAAAAACATCAACGTATATTTTAACTACATATCATATAATAAGTGCAGTGCAGCGAGTAACTACACCGAGTCTCATAATTAGCTGTACGATGTATGTTTGATTCACTAACCGAATGTTTAATTCTGGTTGTACTGCATGTTTCAAATTCACCGAAAAAGACTGTCTGTTCCAGTTTATGATTAAGAAATGGTTCTTGGATCCCAATCCTATACACACTACAATGATAGTGAATGCACAAAATTTATTTCACATTTAAAAATGTGTTATCCATTTAGAAAGCCGTCAGTAGATTCACTAGTACTGAAGACAAAGAAGCTTTCTCTGCAATGTACATGAGCTACTTCAAGCCTCATTTGGGTTTTACGCAACACTTCTCGTCCAGGGGAACTAGCGGCATGGCAAAAATGTGAACAGGGCAGCTGGAAATGACTATGCCAATGATGAAGCGCTAGAGAGAGGGCAGTCGGGAAGATGTGTGCAGGATAAGTGACAGTGATCTTAATGACCCACGACATGAAAATGCGTTATAACGCTTCTAGTCAGATCAGTCAGAGGGAGAGTATGATGTTGGAGGCCATGCAAAGCAACTCACGTAGTAGAGGACAAGTCTTCAGACAGGACTGTTTGATCATTTTACTGCAGGATCACACCCTTTTAAGCCATTTCAGAGGAATAATGCATGTGTACACACAACATATATGCATAGTGGGTGTATGTTTGTGTGTGCAAACACTAGAACAGGAATCGTTCGGCCCTTCGGACAACTGAACTGTGACATTTTGATCCTGAGTATCACAACAAAATCCAGAGGTAATTCAGACTCCATGACGGTTTTTGTCAAGCAAAACAAGGAACTAGTCATTGGGCTCAAGTCGGCCTTAGGGAGGTTACGTCCTCTCAATAGCAGCTTAAACTGAATCCACTGGATCCGAGGAGCTGTTTGAATCACCTGTGCAGCTTTCGTAACCGTTTAAGGTTAAGTTTAAACAACATATGTCTGCAAAGACAGAGAAATTATAACCACATTGTGGACAAAAAAAAAAACAAGCACAACGTAAGATATGGTTATGGCAACCGCCTCTGGCCTGAGCCCATGAAATACAATTAAATAAGTGGATTAACCTCAATACAAAAGCAATCCCCCTTGCAAGGTAAGAGAGAAGAGGACACAAACATGCCAAAGCCAGGGGGAAAAAACAGACTAATTTTTTTAGATTAACCAATAATTTCATAACTTTTTATGGAATTCAGCAACAGAAATCTCTAAAGCACTTTGAATTTCCCCGTCATTGTATAATTTTATAAATACTAGGGAAAACACCTGATTTCATTTTGAATCTTTTAAATTCATTTTATTTTCTGTAATTCAAATAAATAATCTACACTACTTTTTTATAGAAATGAATACTGAGCAAAGAGGCATTGAACTTATAACACAATATTAATGACATTTATAATGTTTGGTTTTGGTTTGGTTTTAAAGGTTTGGTTTTAAATAAATGGCTGTTCTTTTAAACTTATATCACGGTTTCCACCAAAAATATTAAGCAGCACAACCGCATTGATTGTGCTGTGCACAACAGCATTGATAATAATATGAAATGTTTCTTGAGCAGCAAAATCAGCATATTAAAATGATTTCTGAAGGATCATGCGACACTGAAGACTGGAGTAATGATGCTGAAAATTCAGCTTTAAATATTTTTAGATATTTTTATCTAAAAATCTTTTTTTTTAAATATATATATATAATTTATTTTATTTTTTTCAATTGTAATGTCACCCAAAAAAAATTATTAACAAATAAAAAAACTTGGTGAATAAAGGAGACTTTGTTCCCCCCAAAAAAAGATATATTTAAATATATAAATATTGCATCTTACTGACCCCAAGCTTTTGAACTTATTTTTGTTTCATTTATAATAATAACTGTTATTATTATTAATTATTATATAACACATTACAAAACCAGATAACAGCCAAGCAGAAAAAACAAACTTTTTTACCAATTCTCAAATTAACAGATATCATTTGTCCATATACAATTGTGCACTATGACGCCGCCCCTTTATAGATGAGTCAGTGAAGACCATAGACAGTAAAAGAAAACAAGTAAAAGAAAAGGTGAAGACCCTTAGGAGCGCGTTTCCACCCCAGTGAGGGGGTGCACGTGTCTACCAGACCTCTGTTCCCATTTCTATAGCAATTCAACCTTTGTGTTTCCGAACAAGCCAAGCTGCAAGCATTACGCACACAGCTGCTGTCATTACAGCATACATTTCCTTGGCTCGGAAAACCCTCCCCCACCCGCTAATAAGGTCGTCATATGACCTGGCCAGAGCGCTAATCACATAAATATTTTTCTAGGCAAATAAGAGAGGGATTCCTGCATGTGTGCCAAGATCACTATAAAAAAAAGACTAATATAACCCCAGTTTTTGAAAAGCTGTCAGATTGTCTCACCTATCTGGGCAATAGGTGTGCGGAGTGAGACGCGTCTACTCTAAGCCCCTGTCAGGCTGACGTGTTGCTTCTCTGCAGACGTGTGGTGCGCGTCAGGGCACCAGGCAGTAAGGGATTATGAGAGATTTTTGTCCCTTCTCATTCGTTCTCATCCTCAACTCAGACCATCAACACAAGTCTTGAGCTCCTCGTTTGAGGCAACCAACCAAATACACCCCAAGCAAAGCGGTTGCCTAGCTACTGTAACTCTTGGTCAAAACAGCCAATGAGTGAAGCATTACAGCAACACAACTTTAACATATCGTTTAGGAGAGTACAAAAATAAGGTTCATTTTTGGAAAAATACTAGAGTTGAAAGATTTTCATGATGTTTAGTTCTGTTAGCATTTTTTAAATGTCTGCATTCTCTTATTTCCTTCAGTGTCACAGTAAATGAAATGATGCTTAATGTTGTAGTTGTGTGCTAACAGTTCAAATTAGAGGGACAGACAGGGTGCCATTAAATAAATAACACTGCTTTGCAATCTCTCAATCAGTTTGTTCACACCGTTGAATGTAACAACAAACATACAAGCAGAGTTATACCATTCTATACTGACTCTTAGGCCACGTTTACACAAAGCCGGGTTTTTAGAGAAACATGTATCCCCCCACTCCGTTTTCAATAATAACATCGCGCACACACCCACATAAATACGCCGTCGAGCGGCATCATAACTATGCCAAACCTATGGGTGGCAGTGTAGGGAAAAGTGTAAAGCCATGCAAGCCAATCAGAACCCTCAGAATCGACAAGAGAGAACCTAAAACCACGTTTCTAAAACAGTCTAAGTTTTTAGAAATAATCGTTTTCTGTAATAAAGAAAGGGGTTTTCGTGTAAATGACAGGCCAAACTGCAGGGAAATATCAGCGTTTTCCCTTCGTGTAAACGGGGCCTTAGTTCTTTTTTTAAAGAACAAGTCGATCACAGATGAACTCTTATGCTAAAAAATAGACAATACATATCGTTTCAAAGCAGTTTTACAAAAAAATGCATGTCTACATTACAATTTAGAGTGATCTGTTTAGAGTGATCAATACTATCATCTCTTCATGTTTGAAAGCTTTGTGCGGAAGAGCTTCTGTACTCCTATTGGTCAATATCACAAATGTGACAGAACCAATCGTGGAGGGCTGGAAAAAACATTAAGCATGCTTGTCTTTCTGTCGTGACATTGTGAAGCGTCACAAACACTGTGTCTGTTGTCATCCACTATGAGACACACTAGATAAAACTATTGATTCTTGTGTCCTGGCGGCCATTGTCGTTTACCAATCACCACGACATCCAACGACAAGCAGATCAGACTGATATTGTGTAGTCTGAAGATTTTTAATGTTTGTGAAAAAAGTATCTTATGCTCACTAAGGCTGCATGCATTTGACCAAAAATACAATAAAAACACTAATATTGTAAAATATTATTACAGCAGAATCTTCAGCAGTCATTATTCCAGTTTCCAGTCAGTCACCATCCTTTAGAAATCATTCACAGTACAATGAGCTCAAAAACAGTATTGTATACTTGGAATTTTTGTCGATAAATATATAACAACAAATGTAGAAAATGCTTTAAAGGATCAATTACTTCGCTGGCACTTCCTCAAAAGTCAAAGGAATCATTAATGGAATCACTAAGGAACAAACTTCATTAAGTGTAAACTGAATCGATGCATTAAATCGAATCATTAGATTATCATCCCTTGCGAACAAATCTATTCAAATTGAACTAGAATTAAATGCACACACATCAGCGAAAGTTGAGGGAACATTAAACTGGTCATCCATCTCAAATGAGACATAGATGAATTGAATATAGAGTTGCACCACGATGACAAGAACCACACCTTTCCCTGGGCATCTTCCAGAATCTCCATATCAGCAGTAACGCCCCTCCTCCTCCTCTGCTACCCGGACGGCTGAAGCACGGTCCAGTCTTAATTGGCCGGGTTGCTCGAGACAAGCACTCAACAAAGAAAATGGCTGTGCCATAAACAAGACCCTCACTGTCCATGCTCTCCACTTAAATTCACATTAGCTTCATGGAAAACTGCAAATCAGCAAATTGAGGAAGGCAGAAAGACGTACTGCACAAGACACTTCACTTACTAACCTTCCGCCGTTATGACAAACAAGCTTGCTTTTCCAACCGGCCGAGGCACATACAATTAGAATTAACGCGGGAGACCCAAACTCAACCAGCTAAAGCAGAAAAATACTTTATTTTATTACAAAATTCTAATCTCTGAACATATTGATTCATCATCAATGGCTAAGAAAAGCCTCACCCTGGCTCTAACACAGTCATCATTTTACTCGACGGTAAAAAAAAGTTTACTATCAGCTGAATTGACTCAGAATCTTTCTTGTGTATGACTCAGCTTATAGGCCTTTCTGACATTCCCATAATACTGCACATTTTCCCGTTTATCAGCCAGGGCAGAAACTGAACTTTCAAATGAGAAAAACAAACACATGGCAATTTGTATATATCCTATAGTAACCACCGTGGGCCTTGAAACACACCTTAAATCTGTCTGTTCCTGGTAAAATCCATTCTTCAACTTAAATTACTAAAAAAATATATCCTTTTTTTCCCCTTTTAAGCGCCATCTCTTTTTTTCTCTCTAATCAAAAGCAGCTTTCGTCTTCAGGAGCAGCATAACAAAGCATGGAAGTTCTGTTGCACAAAAAGGTTCACGAAAGTTATTGCAAAACTGCAGGTGGGACCATTTGCCAGATTTGTGCTGCAGGGCACAGCACGCATTCTCATGCGTCTCTTCAAGTTCTGAGAAAAACAGGGCTGGACAGAGGCAAACTCTTCGGCATGCTTTACCTCTACAAAATCATGAGCATATTGAACTCTATCTGAAGGACTACGACCATCCCAGCAGGCCAGGGTTCAACGCACGGCTCAGTTTTCTTTTCTATGTTGACTATTTCCTATTGAAACAGGAATAGGACATGCATGCCAATGGGCTTGTCCTTTTTTTGAATAGCCAACAGCTTTTAGTTCACGTCACAGTCATGAATGTTTGTTATTTCAACTGTCTTAAATAAAACAATTTTTCAATTTTTGGCATTTGAATTAAAGCTGAAATACATTAAAATATAAATATTGCATGAAATAACTAAGCTTAAAAAACTTAATTGAAAATTAAAAATGTTGCCCTTGGTGACAACTAATAATAACAAGTTAAAAGTACTACAATTGCTAAAACTGAAATAAAGCTATATATATATATATATATTAGGGCTGTTCCGAATACCATTTTTTGAGCTTCGAAGCTTCGGTAGTAATGAACATCGAATATTTGAAGCTTCAGAATCTCTATATATCTGTCTGTCCGTTTGCATTTTGATTATTTTGAGCAATATTTGGCCGTATTTGGTGCAATATAGATAATAAAATTTAATAAACTACAGAATAGCACGAGCAGGAAGCGGCGAATACCAATCCACCAAACGAATATTCGAATATTCTGTTCCAGCCATAATATATAGGGCTGGAATATATATATATATAAATGATAATAAGTATAACAATCAGTTGGCAGTCAGAAGTAGTGGTCGACTAGGTTGTTAAAAGAGAATACCATTATTCACCAAGCAATGTGGCTGATTAAATGGAGTCAAATATATAATACAATGACCACAAATAAAATATATACAATATTTTTTATTTTACTCACTAAAACACTTGTATCCATTCCAGTGACCAGGTTGTCAGTAGATTTTAGAACTTTTGGTGAAATAATGACAGATGATTAATCAGCCTAATACTGTATTTGTCTAGTGCTGGTCACAACAGAAGACACGTATTTTTTTTTTTGTATAGTACGCCTGTGAATGCAGGATGATTCAGCAATATTTCTGGTCTGCTTTACCAGATTACTTAAATGAGTATATCAGCAATAAAGTTTATTACTGTATGTCAACTTTTACGAGTACGCAACCAAATAGGCACCCTGAAATAAACAGACATGGAATAAAAGCCACAAAACTCCCATTTTGATTTGAAAAACTTCCGAGGACGACGTCTTTTCTCTTCCCTTCAGTGAATGCAGAGCGAAATAAAACACAAAGCACCTTTATCCCATTGTACCGTACACACTGGAAGAGTGCTGAATCGAAAGCTTACCTCTTGCTGACAGTTTCTTTGTGTTAATTATTTTAGCAGCATATTCCTGGCCAGTGGATTTTTTCACACATCTCCGCACCACGGAGAAGGCACCCCTGCAAACACACAGAACAACAGAGTTTGATTTCCCTTGAAAGTTAAAGATGCACCTGACTCTTGCAAACAAGGAAGAGCTGTCAGTCACAGATGACGTAACAGCAGTTCCATTATAATTTATTGATGAGAAGTCCGATACTTTGTTTTAAAGAATCGGTTTCAGCATAGATCCCGGCGTGGCATATGTTATGGTTTATGTGAAACATATTGCGGTTTATTAAAGGGATAGTTCACTCACAATTTACCCGCTCTCAAGATGTGCCAAACCTGTATACATGTTTTTGTTCTGCTGAACACAAGATGTCAATAGATGTCATAACTGAATAACTGAATAATAAAAGATGAATAACTGTTTGGTTACCCATATTCTTCAAAATATCTTCCTTTGTGTTCAGCAGGAATAACTTGAGGGGCGAGTAAATGACGACAGAATTTTAATTTTGGGGTGAACTTTCCCTGTTATAAATAAAGGTTTTTATTGTAGCGTTTATATTTGCAATCTTAATATGATTTACATTTACATTAAAAATCATAGTGACTCGAGTGCTGCTCGGACCGATTCAGTCTGATTAGTGAACGAATCATTCAGACCAATTTTGTGAACCGGTTCGACCGATTCATTGAAAAGATTCGACACGAGTCACTCGGACATAGCGATACGTTATTAAGTATGAAAAAAGAAGAATTATGAATTAGCAAATTGGCTCATGTCTGAAAAAAACATCCTAATAACATAACACGATCTACTACAATTATGACATTTGCCTCTGGAAAAACGGGCGGCGTGAAGAGCACTTCGCATCTGCATGTTAGAAGGGTGTAATGCTCTTTCCAAAAGTGAGATTGAATTCTCAGAAAGGCGTCACTGTTCATTTATTGATTTTATAATCCCTCTTTATCGCTCCCCTCCTAAGATATTTAAGTGTGATGAGCTGTGTGTGCCACACATTCAATATTTTATTGTAATATCAAGTGTATGACAGCTATTGTTTTGAGCGCTACATAGTGCACTTCTCTGCAATAATTTTAAGCAGCAACAAAACAAAATTATTAAACCTCTGGTTACAAGCATAGCACGATCCACAATGTTAATGGCATAAAAAGTGGCAGCCAAATAGCCAAAGTGACGCGGAAACCTTCCTGCCCATCAGCAAGCCCTTAAAATAAAACAAGGCGTGAACACAAAACACAGTGCATGCTATATTCAACATTCTACGCGTACATTTACATTACTCAAAACCACTACAGCCCTTCCAACCTGACATTTAAAACGCCTAAAGCTTAGATCCGCACGGGGGGCTTTGATCGGATCAAGTCCAGAACCGAGTGCCGTGCCGTGGTGCTGTCTTGATCCGATCAAGCCCCCCTGTGCGTGGCTTTCAGAGAGGTTTACGAGTCTCTTAGCAAGTCATTTCCCCTGCTGTCAACATCCAAATAAAAGAATAGCACGAAACAAACAAGAGTAACTTGCGCCGATGACGTCACACTGCTACAATGTTGCGCGCACTTACTTTCCCAGCTCTTCGTAAAGCTGATACTCGTCCGTAAACCTGGTCGAGGTTACGATTGTAGCCATGTTGTGTGTGCGTGTGGGGAGGGGGGTCGATGCCTCTGCTGCTGCGGTTCAGGTTTCGGGAGGAGAATCTCATGTGTTCCAGAGAGAGAAAGAAGGGAGATACAGACGACGGAAAGAGTGGAGGGGAGGGGCTGATGGTGGTGGGGGTGGAGAGAACATAACGCGAGACAACGCGAGACTTTCATGCAATCAGCAAAGTCACGGGTAGGGTCAGTTCCTTTGCATTTATACATATATGGCATGGCTAGAGTCCTTTTTAGCCATAATATACCTACAACGAAAACATTTCATTGAATAAAGTGTATAGATAGTAGGCCTAAAATAAAAAAGTGTAGGCCTATAATAAAAAATATTATAGAGTAGCTATAATAAAACATTTGTATATCATCCTTTCAAATGTCCCTCTCAATATCTCTGAAGTTTTTTGAAGTTGTATACTTTGTGTTATTTTTTATGAATAGTACAGTTCCAGCTTTAATTTGCTTTTAAAGTGAGAAGTGTCCTCTGGATAACATACATACAAATAAGCAGTTATTGGGCTTACATGTCTATAAACTTGTTTTATTCAACATTAACTTATGCATGAGAAATTGTAGCTGGTGGTGACAATAAACCTTTTGCCTTCACTTACTGGTCCTTTTGCCACTTTCAATGTCTCTTAATTAATATGAAGTCATAAAAACAGCATGTTTAGTAATTAGAATAATAAGATTTTGTGCAAAATAGTTTTAGATGAATAATAGTATGTCAGACCACTGGACACTGATTAAGCAGCTTGACAATTCATATGAAACCCATTTAAATATGGTTTACAATTTTCATTTTTACAAACAATTGTTCATCTCCAGATTGCATTGCTTTTGCTGCCGCTAAAATATCAGAATACTTTACTTCATTGTGTGGCCATAAAGCTCCTATAAAACTCATTGCACTTTCAAAAACTTTGCTTGTTAGGTTATCTCACCTTGTAAGTGCTTCTATTCCTTCACTCTAGGGACAGTGCTCTCTCACTCCCGAGCCAGATTGCAAAGATGGACTCCATTTAAAGTGTCAGGCAACGAGTTTCATAATGAAAACAAGTGAGAGAGGACCACAAGACAAAAATAAATAAAGAAAAGAAAAGAAAAGAAAAGAAAAGGAGTAGGCGTTTTTTAAAAAAGATTTTTTTAATTGTAAAAACAACGACTTCCAATAAAGAGTACAAATGCATTGCTTTGGAACTTTTCATTCCTCATTGTAAAAATGAATACGCTTTATCTAATCACTAAAATTGTGGCAACAGATTACAAACAATATTATTAATTAAATTGAAGAGTAATAATTAATCAAATTGTTCTTTAAATGATTACAAGTTTACACCAAAAAATTATACAAAAACATCTGAATAACAGACAGACGTCAAAGATTAATTAAGAACTCTTTATTTTATATTGCCAACATTGAAGAAACCCAAGCAGAATCACTGAAGGAAAAACCTAATCAAACACTGATCACCATAATGGTGACTTAATTGTAAGTTTTTTTTGTGTAAGTTTGACTCATTTTAAATAGTTTACTTTTAAGAAATTAATTTGAATAATTATTACTCAATTCTAATTTGTTAAATTGAATTAAATATATTGCTTGTAATCTGTTGCCCCAATTTTTTTGATTAGATAAAGTGCATTCATTTTTACCTCTTTAAAAACCAACAATCGTGGAAGAATTTTCAAAATTGCACATAAATGTAAAATTTCAGTAAAAGCAGCAGATTCGATACCTTTTTATCCTTAATTAACAAACCGAATTTAACAATTTACATTTGCATCCATCAAAATGCTATTCCAGAATGCATTTACCAAATTACACTGTTCAATCATCTCATCGCATATTTGACATTTAAATCCCCAACACTAAATCTTATTCTTAAAAAAATCTTTTGTAGGGTATGATTCAAAATTTTAAAGTGCACCTCTTTACATTTAGGGTTTGGCTGCCGAAAATCCTGATTGATTCCCACAATGATGAAGTCACTAAACACCATTGAGCCCATAGATTATAAAGTTCAGCCTACTCAATGAAGCTTATTTTCCAAAATACTGCTATGGGCATCTACAAGTTATAGTATATTGTTGATGTTCCTTAGCTCACAATTGTTGGCCTGTGTAATCTCAAGTCATTTTAATACAAGCCATTCATAATTGATGCCGTTTTACTGTTGATCTGAAATATTCAGCACTTTCATCCATTAGTCCCTCAGTCATAAACATAAATCCGTTGTGGTCCATGAAAATGCCTCCAGTTCATTCAAAAGGGAATGGGAATTCCAGAACTGATTTATTTTCAATATATTTCAGATTAACAATTAATTCTGACAACAATGCTTTCATCGATTTTACTTCAAATCACACACAAAAATGTATTTTGTTTAAAAACCGAACAGTGATCCATCTATTCCACCTTGCCTTATCAGAATATATGCATAACTGCACAGATATCACACGCAGAAAATATCCAACCAATGAAATTCCAAGCTTGACCTGAACATGCAAAACATGCACATCATTTGATTATTTAATATCATATTTGTAGAATATGTGCAGGTATGACATCACTCAGCCAATGATATCAGAGGTAGAACTCGACATCACATGCAAACGAGATCAAGATTTAACCTCCTTTCCAGCACCCACATTATTCCATTTTATGGATGATTTATTAGGGAAATCACCAAACTCTGCATTCATTATGACAATAGTGTTTGCAGTTCTGATGTTGGTCTGAAACCACTGCATGCAGACAGTTGACATTCTGCAAAGGCTTTATTATGCCAGCCAAATGAAGTAAACTCCGGACATTGCAACTCATGCTGCAAGACATAACACTCTGGATGGAGGAACATAAATTAGTCATCAGTCAATAGAGATCAATGGGCTTATTTACACCAGGCTGAAATTAGGAGCACAGAGTTTAGCTCTTGTCCATGCAATGGACAGAGATATAAACACATGGGCACACTGAGGAAAAGCACATGCTATTTGCTCCATATGAATTCATAAAATGCCAAGGATAAAGAGTGAGCGATGGCTCTCACTGTAAAAAAAAAACAAACAAACAAATATTTTCATGATTTGTAATCACAACATTTTTTCTTTAGTCAAATCAACTTAACATAACATAATATTTTGAGTTTCTGATGATTAAATTAATCTCATTCTTTCTATTAACTCAATTTTTCCATTTCAATGAACTTACATTTTTAAGGCAACCAGGTTACTTACTTTTTTTAAGTTAAACCAACAATATTTTTTTACAGTATGGGTTAAATGATTTACTTGTGATGAGATATGTAACCTCAGTTTATAAAACCAGGCATCAAATGTCATTGGTCGTATGAATTGTTACGAATTAGCCACTTTTTAATCATTCTTCGAATTTGTACGATTTGGTCGTGAGATCGGGATGGACTATACATATATGACAAAATTAGTAAGAAAATACTAAATACAAATACTTTAAGATTTCTGAAATTCATTTTATTTTTCCAAAATGATTGTTATACTAATATATATATATTTAATAATTTATTAAATATATAATTTATATATTTAATAATAAATTTAATTTATTTAATTAAAATGTAATTAAATAATCTATTTAAAATATTTTTATTTGTTTTCCATTGAAAAATAATTTATTTATTTACATTTTTTTATTTATAAAAGTCAGAAACCACTTTATAATTTTTATTTAGCACTTCGAAATCCCGAATTCTTCATTTTTGCTGTATTTTATTTCTCATATTTAACTACATTTTAAACATGAATTAAATAAACGATTTATCATTAACAATTTTATTTACATTTTTAATTTTTTTTATAATTAAATCTAATAGTCGAACACCACTTAATTTTATTTATACAATTGAGAATGCACAGTCCATCTACACTGCACTACATCTTACTTCCCATATGAATAAAGATCATTTTAAAGACCAACAGTCACTCAGGCCTAAATATTTGAACACTGCATCAGTTAGTGTTGCAAACATGTTGGCACACGTTGTGTCTTAAGTTAAATGTCAAGGATACTTGGTATGTGCGACTTCTACATGTTTTCAGCGAGAGTGCCGAGTGAGAGAGAGTGTAAAAGAGATTGAAAGTGACAGTAAGAGAGAAAGAGATGTTAACAGGTGGAAGCAACAGGAGAATGAGCTTTTCTCAGCTGTTAATGTCACTGGCTCTAATTTTCTGACCCGTCATTGGTGAAGACGCTGGAGTCCCCACGCGGTCCCCGCAGAATCCCTGTCACTTCTTGCACCTACTGTACACTTACAAGTGCAGCACACTATCACATTTCGCATGGAGTGCTGTCCATTATCATATGCTCAGTGAATCACAAGTCACAACTGTTGTTACGGTTTTCACTGGTCTTGTATCAGTTACTATCGAATATATATATATACACACACGATGACAAAATAGACTGAAATGGTGTTTTATTCGACTGGAAGTTACAAAAGGCAAAGCAATGCATTTACATTTCATCTAGAGATGTCACTAATAATTGAATTTAGCCTATACTTTTTTTATTCCTACACATTTATGTGTTTTCTATTCGTATTAAGCATCAGACATAGGCAAAAAAAATCCTGCGTCCTGAATACTCTCAGTATATAATTCACGTGTCACAGCCCCTTCGAGGGGTTTGTGTATGGATTTGCTTGCATGAATGCATTTTATTCTCTGCTATCATTTCTTAAGCTTTCTTTATAGTTCAGATATGCCCCAGAAGTGACTTAAAGTGACTCAATGTACCGTAAGTGGTGTTCTTTCACATATTATTGAGCGGAGCCCTTGAGTGACAGGGGTTGTGCGTATCAGTTGAATTAAGCAGGCCGACAGCCTGTGTGTGGAGGGGGTGTATGAGGACGGAGCGCTACATGATAATAATGTTAGCTTAGCGTTAGTGAGCAGAGGCCTGTGGGAAGGTGTCCGGAGGTTCTCCCACTGTGTTTATGTAACAGCACACTTCAGCTTGTGTTAGCATCTTCCCCCTCGACTGACCTGCTTTACACGGCAGACCACGGAGAGACGAGGAGAGAGGTGAGATGTAGTGAGCGGTGAAAGGGAGACCAGAAAGAAAGATTGCACTTTATTCTGAGCCTGAGCTCAGCAGAGATAAGAAGGAAGACTAGCAGATATTGCTAATGTGTTGCAGGGGAGCTGAATTATGGATCCCAGTCTGATGAAGTGTGTGTGTGTGTGTGTGTGTGCATGGTGGAATTCTGTTCGGAATGGAATACTAGCGCATACTGCAACTGCTGCTTTTTTTAATTACCATAAGTCAACATAAAATTTACAATTTTTTTAAGCACCTAATCTGCATGTTATGCTGATTTATAATAAAGATGCCATCTAATCATCGGAACAAATGACATTTTAAAATTCCAATAGAAAACAGTTATTTTAAACTAATAATATTTCACAATATTACCATTTTTATTGTATTTTTTTTGTTTGTTATTTATTTATCACTATTTTAATAAATAAATAACAAAGTTTAAGTTTTATAAGATCAAATGGTCGCTTTGCACTGTTTTGTGATGCGCGTTCGTGACTCTCCTATTCGAACTCGATCATCAAAATGAACAAATCTTTTCCTGAGTCAACTTGTTCATTTCGTTCGTTGAATGAACCAAATGACACAAAAAAGATTCGTTCATTTTGATAAACGAGTTCGAACAGGAGAGTCACGAACGTGCATCACAGAACAGAGCAAGGCGACCATTTGAGCTTATAAAACTTAAACTTTGTTATTTTTTTAAATGAGCGATCGTTTCGCTTGATAAGACCCTTATTCATCGTCTGAAATCATTTAAAGCCCTTTGAATAGATTGCGGTTTGCACTGAAACTGTCTTTTGGATCTTGAACCGTTTGGTCCCCATTGAAGTCCATTATATGGAGAAAAATCCTGGAATGTTTTCATCAAAAACCTTAATTTCTTTTCAACTGAAGATAGAAAGACATGGATATCTTGGATGACATGGGAGTGAGTAAATTATCAGCAAAAGTTTTTTTTTAAAGTGAACTACTCCTTTAAATGTATTTAAAGCCAGTGTTAAAAATAATATATATTATATAGCTATTAATAGTCATAAACAGATTTATTTGTTGTTTTGTGTTTTACAAATACATCATATGTACAGTAGATTAGTATTCTCTTCCAATATATGCATATTACAGAGTAGTGAGGCCGCATATAAGCGTTTTAGAGATCATCTCAGTGCTGGAGGAGTGAGCAGGTGGGACTGTCCTCTCAGAACAGGGCAGATGAAGAGCTGGCCACACACACACACACCTCCTGCTCTGAATTATTAAAGGGAGAAATGGAAAGAGCCGTGCTGGACAGAACGAAATGTGTGGAGAGATTGTATGAGACGGAAGGAGAAAGACACAATTTGATGGAGAGCATGACATGCTGGGAAGAGAGATGAAACCAGATATAAGTGGATAGGCACAGAAAGACAAAACGAATGCAATTTTGTTTGTTATCTCTGGAGAGCTTTCCCTCCGTCACAGTGCACATTAGGCTGCTTCTCCTGTTTTGTTATTATACCGCTTTGGTTAATGTGATGAGATGCAATTGTACAGTGATTCACAGTCTCTGCATTTCGGGATGCAAGTCTTAAAGGAATAGATTTACCCTAAATTCTGCCATCTTTTACTCACATGCATGTCATTCCATTTCACAGAACACAAAGAAGATATTTTGGTGTAAACTGAAGTACAAATAAGAAAAATGCAATATAATTTTTCCTGGCTTGGTGAAAGAAGTTTTTTTTGTTGTTGTTGTTTTTATAATACTTTAATACATTTAGCATGCTATTCAAAGAATGTAATATTCAACAAGTTTTGTAACACTTCTAATTTATACACTCTAAAAATGCTGGATTGTTTTAACCCAACTTTAGGTCAAATATGGACAAACCCAAACGTTGGGTTAAAAATGTAATTAAAAAATTTAACCCAATGACGGGGTTTGTCCATATTTGACCCAAAGTTGGGTTAAAACAACCCCAGCAATTTTTAGAGTGTAATGTATACTTCTAATTCAACATCATTTTTTTTTGAGGAATGCATTTATTTGATCCAAAATACAGAAAGTTAATGACATTGAGAAATATTACTACAATTCAAAATGACTGTTTTATATTTTCAAGTAATTAATTTAAAAAATGTATTCTGTGCAAAGCTGTATTTTCAGCATCACTAAGCCATTCTTCAGTGTCACATGATCCTTCATGATTTGATGCTCAAGAAACATTTCTTATTTTGATAAATGTTGATTAAAATTATAATTTTTTTGGTAACCTTATAAACTATCTATTTTGATCAATTGAATGCATTCTTGCTGAATAAAAGTATCATTAAAAAATAAAAACTTTTGAATGGTCCTATATATGCATGATCAGACATAAACAGAAAGACTGCATTGCCAAAGAGTAGCCTAGAATAATGCATATATTTAGTTATTAATTAGATGACATCAGCTGAAAAGTAATTGGAGGTTGATCAAAAATCTTTTTTTATCTGCAATAACATTCACTGATAAATCGTTCAAAATACAGAGTATAGGAATATGTATTGAGAAAGTAAATAGTAAATCATTTTGATTTTATGCTGACTTTAAGGGCTCTTTAAAGTCAATATGACTTGTCTTCCTGTAAACCGAGGCGGCATTTGAAGCAACCTGTGTGTGCGTAGCGTATGTAGGCTACAGTAAATGTGTGTGTGCAAATGAATGGAAATTTAAAAGGCTAACAGTAGATAAGTAGATGGAAGTAGTCCGTGCAAATGAGTGGAACAGTCATTCTGGCAGATGTTTTGACTGTACATGTGAATAATGCATGAAGACATAAACAGTGATGTAGGCTACACTTAACTGCAGCCCAAGTGTCCTCATTACTCATTGTGTGCGTGTTTGTGATTTTTGCATGAGTGCAGACAGAGAGAGGTCATCGGCGGCACAAAGAGAGAGTCGGTTGTGTTATCTGTTGTGTGTGTGTGTAAGCTGCGTGGGTCGCTGCAGTGCTCTGAGATGGGCTGCAGTAATGATGGTACATGACAGTTCAAATTTCTTCCTTACACCCACTGAGAAACCAAAGAGACGTTACCCATCTCTCTATAGCAAATTATAATATTATGATACATGGACAAATATCAGTATTACACAAATGAGTTTAATCTTTTTTTCCATTGTTCAGTCAAACTGAATCTGAAAATGAATCATAGATGGATTTTTGTGTGTGTGTATTTCCCAATATTGCTGTTTTACTTTGTTTTGATCAAATAAATGCACCCTTGTAAAACAAGAAACTTCTTTTAAAAAATCTTGCTGACCCCAAAATTTTGAATGGTAGTGTACACACAATATAAAATGATGATATTAAAATGAACAGTTATTTAAAACTATTTTGACACACACACACATATACTGTATATATATCTAGATTTGATGGATCGATTATTCAGCCAGAACACCTTTTGAGAATTCAAAGTCTAATTTAAACCTGGAAACAGAATCAATATACAGTGATATCTAATTGAAAATGTAGGATTAATCTGACTTTTGGACCCTATGTGAATATTATTCACTCAGGATTATTATGAACCTACTTCATCTTTATTATTGTATGACTATGGAGCTCGTGAAGACCAAATAGTGTCTGATCAAATAAAGATTGCAGGGTCAATGTCTTCATGATTTCATCCATTTTGCATCAAATAGAGAGATTTCAGAACCAAGATTTCAGTCAGCAAGATTTAAAAAAGAAGAAAAATAGGTCTTACTGGATTGAGGAGGATTTTTGTTAGCTAGTTTTTGTGCATAATACACAGCATTCAAAAGTTTGGGGTCAGAGTTTTTATTTCTTTCTTTTTTTATAGACATTTATAATGTTACCAATGTTATAAAAGCTTTCCATTTCAAATTAATAATCTTCATTTTAACTTTTTATTCATAAAAGAATCCAGATTTTTTTTCAACATTGATAATAAGAACACTGTGTATTACTTCTTAAACACCTAATTAACGTATTAGAATGATTTCTGAAGGATCATGTGACATTGAAGACACATCCTAGTGAATGGCAGCATTTATTTAGACATCACTTTCATGATTATACCACAAAAAAAAAAACAAGAGAAACGAAAAGTCACCTTGAGTTACGGTGTGAAGTCGACGCCTCATCAACTGTCAGACATGCCAGACTGTGAAACAGACAGACAGACTATTAGAGAGTCAGATTAGACTGACAGTAGGACACATTGGAGCGATCAACACATGGAACAAAACCCCAGAGGAGACTGTTTTTTAAATGTTTGCAGTGCTCCCCTAGTGAGCGGCAGATACAGACGAAACATGAAGTTATCCTACAGCTGTCCTCTATGCTGCACATCACCACATGTCAATAGATGGATGACTCAGGTGAAGCTTGTGTTTGTTATGGGGGAGGGTGATGATCTAAGGAATAACTATCTGGATCAAGGACAACTCAAATGATACTATCATAGGAAGCATGGAATATTAAAACAGTGATTCCCAACCTTTTTGTCTTTTGTATCCCCCATCAGAAAGGTTAAGTACCCCATCACTGACTTTAAACCTCTAGCTCATATTATACTTGACATCAATAACCATTATTATTAACCAAAAATTATTCATTTTGACAATGATTTTCTTCTGTGGGCGAAAAACTGACTCACCAAGCAGCTTCCTCCACTTGAGCTTGAAGTTATAACTTCATTAACTTGGATATTTTTCATGTTTTAAAAGTTATATGATGGTAGAAGAATATGAAAATGCATTATACTCTTGTTGTGAAGAAAGACGCAAGACAAATAAAGAGGACATCTGTCTAGTGTCATAAATAAATACCCTAACATTTAAAGTTTGGGGTCTGTAAGATTTTTTGAAAAATACTGTACAGTATTAAAAATATATACAGTAAAAGAGTAATATTGTGAAAAACAACTTGTTTAAAACAACTGTTTTCTATTTGAATATATTTTAAAATGTAATTTATTCCTGTGAATTTTTTTCAGCATCATTACTCCAGTCTTCACTGACAAGTTCCTTAGAAATCCTTCAAATATGACAACCCCCCCGTCCTCCATTCTTGAATGTGTCCAAAATCTCCCCATATAACCTCATTCACTATTGCCTACATTAGTCCACTAGGCTACTTTACTTAAGGGAGTGAATGAAAACAAGTGAGTGAATTCGGACACTGAGTGCGCCGGAAGGGCTGCCACTTTTGCGTTGTTTGTGCTGCTTAATAATCATTTGAGCTAACCTACAGCTTCAGTAGTAATGAAAAGATTTATCTTAAAACCTGTCATGGAAAACCTTAATTTAACAATTTAACAATTAATTAAAAAGTAATTTAAACCTATAATATTATACCCACATTGGACCAGCGGTTTGGAAAATGGATGGATGGATGATTTTACGATTGGCACGACCCTCACAGAGCATTATGAGTATTCTCTAGTTGTTGAGTGTACATACTGTAGGTTATTGCGGTGCATTGTGGGAATGAATGCACTCGAAAACGTCCCCAAATGACTGTCCATTTCTGAAGGACTGACATATTTCCTTAATTGAAACCAATTTTGATAAGTGGTCTCTTTATGTTGTGACTTTAAGACGGGGGGGGTCATAACATAAATTGGGGGCTCGTCCGGGATTTGAAGCCGGGACCTCTCTCAATTTTACAAAAGATTTTCGAGGACCTGGATGTGTTAGCTACAAAAATTTTTAATATTTTTTTTTAGTTACTTAAAGTTAAATGTCTGTTCTATAAATTACCAATATAATAAAAACCTGTGACAAATGTGCAGTGAAACGATTATTTTAACAGCTACAAAGATGCGTGAAAAATACTATACTCCAGAAGACTTTCTATTGTTCAGCCATATTGCAAGAGAAACAAGTACTATGTACTTACATCAAAAAATAAGTACAACGTATTATTGTGGGCCTGTTGTATTGTGCTGCTATTGAGGTATGATACAGGTAAGGTTAGGGACAGGTGTGGTGGTATGGGTCGGTTTAAGGCTAGGTTAAGGTGTAAAGGAAGGGTCAACTGTGTAATTACAAATGTAATAACATAAATTAATTATAGCTGTAATTACATGCTGGTATTTTTCAAATATAAGTACAATGTAAAAACATGTATGAACACAGTAAGTCCATTGTATCAAATTATTAATTTCAATGTAAGTACATAATACTTAAAGCCACTTAATATAAAGTGGGACCCGTCCGGTCATACCAAAGATACCAGCCAGATTACGCAGTAAAGTGTGAAACCGTGAGGCATGACTGTTTGGTGCCCTTGATGGGGAGCCGCTGAGAGCAAAGCGAGCATCCGGAGCGGCAGCGCGGACGGGTGGATGGCAATGTGGGTCAAGCCCGAGCACGTCTGCTCTAGGGTAGAGACGTCCCTTTAATAGCTGACTACGGATTAGTTTCTCGTTTTCACTTCTACATTGCGGCTAATTGCGCTCACTGCATCAGGACTGATCTGAGGTCAGGTGGAGAGGGCACTGGGAGGAGCACTCCAGGGTTCTCCTTGGCAAGTCCTCGGCGGATACTGAACGCGGTGATAGACGAGCCAAGGGACCGAGGGAGTGCAGCATCCCTGCCTTCTTTTCTCATTCTTTGCTTTTTTTCTCTTCTCTCTCTCTCTGTTAGCAAAAATGCCTCCTCTCTATACCGCACATCTTTGACCTCACTGGATTAAAATGCACACAGCTACAATACCTCAACAGCAAATTGCATGTCTGTATTGTTTTTTGATGTTTCACTTCATGCCCAAGCTAAAATAAGCAGGTAAATGGTAATTTCTGCCCCATTAGCAACAACAAATGTAAATACATTTGCTGTTTTCGAACAGGTTTCCAACCACGCCTCCCGTATTTAATTGGTCGACAAACAGTCCCACTTCAAACTTTTAGTTTCAAACTTTTTTTTAAAGATACAGCAGAGTATGTCATTTTACACATGGGGTACTTTTGGACAGATGAAACAACAAAAAACAAACACTTATATGGGTTTGGCTCATACAGGGATATGTGATCAAAAAAAAGTGATCAATAACTGTAGGTTGATTATGGCAATTTTAAAAAAGTATTCAATATTTGGAACCTGATTATGTAATCCAGATTACATGAAATCAGTTCTATATAGGAGGCTTTTATTTAATTGTATGGTGTCAGACAGTGTGGGACCTTTAGTAAAAAAAGATGAAATGAAAATAGATGTGGACCTATATATTCTGGTTTACTTTGGAGTTTGGATTCAGGGCTAGGAAAAGCAACGGCTCACACACATTCATACACAAACGCATGCATATGCACAGCTGTGACCCATATAGCTGACAGGTGATGATGCTTGGGTAGGCAGGTGGTCATCCTGGTGGGTGGGGAAAACTGTCCTGACAGACAGACAGACACACGGACACATACAGATGGCGCAAGAACTCTGCCTTCATTATGTCTCCTTAAGAAGAATCTTAAGTTCATCTGCAGGTCTTAATCAGGACACAGAGAGCTGGAGCTTCCATGTGATTGCTCAGATATTTGAATGTGTTATGACAGAAACAGGCTATCCGAGGACAGAATAGAATATTGTGTACTATTGTACTATCCTCAACACACTGACACCTGCTGGACAAAGTGTGGAAATTATTCCTTATACAGGAAGAAAATATTTGTTTTATTTTTTTTAAGGCGTAGGCTAAAGCCAGTCTTTGAATTTTGTTTTGTAGCCTTTTTTGTTATTTTCTAGGATAAATCGCTTATTTTGTTGTTAAAACATTTCAAATAAATAAATTATAGCATTTTTGTATTATTTATTATTTTTGTACATTTATTTTTAATATTATTTAGCATTTTGTCCCTAATACAGAATTGTACGTGGGTGTTAATTCAACTTCGTCACATCAAAATGTTTTAGAAACAGTATCCATGCGTTCTCATTTATTTTTGCAACATGCTCAAAATCTGTTTATGTAAAGATCTTAAATATCTTTTAAATATTTTAATATCTTAAAATAAAAAAAATCCATTGTAAAAATAGAAATGTTTGCATATTGTATAGTAAAAATCATTTTATTTCTTAAGAAATTATTACTGTCCCACATTGTCATTTTCCTTGACCACAAGTTTTTCAAAAGTTTTAAAATGTCAGTGAATTTTATATTAAAAATGTCATTTCCACCACAGAATGGCATTAAAGGAGTAGAAAACTTAAAAAAAACCTTTTATTTAATTTACTCACCTCCATGTCATCCAAGATGTCCGTGTCATTCTTTCTTCAGTCGGAAAAAAAAAATTACGATTTTTGATGAAAACATTCCAGGATTTTTCTCCATATAATGGACTTCACTGGGAACCAAACGGTTCAAGGTCCAAATTCGTTCATTTTGATGAACGAGTTTAAATAGGAGAGTCACAAACGCACATCACAGTACAGAGCACGGCGACCATTTGAGCTTATAAAACTAAAACTTTTTTTTTTTTTTTAATGAGCGATCGTTTCGCTTGACAAGACCCTTATTCATTTTCTGGAATCGTTTAAAGCCCTTTGAACAGTTTGCAGTTTGCACTGAAACCGTTTTTGGACCTTGAACTGTTTGGTTCCCATTGAAGTCCATTATATGGAGAAAAATACTGGAATGTTTTCATCAAAAACCTTAATTTCTTTTCAACTGAAGAAAGAAAGACATCTTGGATGAAATGGACATCTTGGATGACATGGGGGTGAGTAAATTATCAGCAAAAGTTTTTTTTTTAAAAGTGAACTACTCCTTTAAACAACATAAAAAATTCAATCAATTAGAAAAGTATAGCATATCTCTCTCCAACAAGCCAAGTGATTTGAGATGCTATTTAAATATTTAGGGTTGTAAATAATAGTCTACATATTGAAAACAGAGGAAGAAATGTTCAGTGATTTGGTTGCAGATATAGCTGAGATTATACACCAGTCTCACAGTGCTTTCAGCGGGCTATCAAAACAGCAGTCACACGGGACAGGGACTAATCACCTCTGCCTTGGACTTAGAGAGACAGTGTTCAAAGCAGAACGTGAGGTGTGTCATGTGAGTGAGAGAGAGAGAGGAGGGTGGCAGGGGCCTTGTTAATGCTAAGCGTCTGATGTGGGTTGCGATTGATCTCACTGCAGGTGTCAAAGGCCTGATTTGCTTCACACAAATAGGGAATTCTCCATGAGCTACAGTCTCCCCGGGTTCACTCTCCATGATGTCACAGGGCCAGCAGCGCTCTAATTGGACAGCACTTACAAGCTCCAACAGTCATATTTATTCAAAAAACAAACAAAAAAAAAACCTGCAAGTGGTCTGGAAAAGGCAGATGTTGAGTTATTACCCAGAAGTTAAAGAATGTCTTTTAATGAACAAAAACGACAGATGAGAGGCTGAAAAAATATGATTAAAGGAAGCAGTTTCCACTTCACTTGATGAGTGCAGCAGATTTTTTTGTCCCGTTGGAAGTATTTAATATCTTTCACTGTCTACCCTTTCTAGGAAACTGTTGCTGCATCTCAATTCGCCTATTTATACTACGGCCTAAAGCTGTGTACTCTTTTGTGAAGAAAAAGTAGATACTTTTGAGTGTGTAGCAAAAGTGTGCAAGCTTTTGGATGTAGCCTACTATCATGTCATACCACTGCGTACGTAACGGTGCTCTCTGTCGCATCCTGTCACAATAAACTAGCCAGCTAATCATCTACTCAGTCGTAGTTAAAGGATTAGTTCACCAAAATGAAAATTCTGTCAGTAATTACTCACCCTCATGTTGTTCCAACCCCGCAAGACTTTCGTTCATTTTCGAAAACTGAGAGCTGGATCCCTCCTCCATAGGCAAAGGGATCGGAACTTGCCGGCCTAGAAAAGTTTAAGACATTTTTAAAATAGTCCAATTGACTACAGTGGCTCAATCTTAAAGGGATAGTTCACCCAAAAATGAAAATTAAGTCATTAATTACCATACTCACCCCCATGCTGTACCAACCCCGTAGCACTATCTGTGCGTTCACACCGGGCGCGAATGGGCTCAATGCACAGCGGTAATTCCGGTGAAGATGTAAGGATGCTCGATAACTTCCGCCGATCGTAGAGTCCAATGCAATACCAAGAATTTATATTGAATTTTATACTCCATGGTTATACTAAAGAAACGTTATTCACAAAAACAGATAAAACAGACTCGCTGTCTTTATGCTTCTTTTTACAATTATATAAAATAAACATAATTATATATAAAATTACATCTAAACCTATATACGTTTCGTTTCAAAGACGGGAGGACAGTTAATTTTGAAGACTCTGCCATGATCCCGCTTTCCTCCGCTTTAATCTACACAACCGGAAATGGACGAGCAAAGAAACCGAATTGAATTTGTACGGGCAGGACTCAAGTCAATGAATGAATTTATGTAGTTATTTATTTGCAGTCAGATGCAACAAGAAAGACATTGAGCATATGGCCAACATAAACAAATATGGGTTAGAGACAAACACAAAATTCTTTTGTACAGGAAACAAGGCTATATGCTGTAGCTAAAACAGTAGAGCGTTGGTGCTTGCAACACCAAGGTCATGGGTTTAATTCCAAGGGAAAGCAAGAACTGATACGAATGTAAATGTGTACCTTGAAATGCACTGTGAGTCAGTTTGGATAAAAGTGTCTGCCAAATGTAAAATAAAGATAAGAAAAAAGGCTATCCCTCCGTTCTAAAAGAGAACCTCACTAGGATAACCCCTCCAATAAATAAAACACACACCTCTATATAAAAGAGCTCTGTAATATTGGATAGGGATAAAGATATATTTCAGAAAGTCTGTGAGAGGACTAAGATGAGCTTGTAAAATACTTGAGCACTGACAAGAAAATAATCGTTCAGCTCACCCAAACATCATATGCAGTTCACTTAAAGATTCAACAAAGCACACTAGCTTGACATCATTTTTAAAATGTGATTTTTAATTCTGTACATGTAATAAATGTGATGACAAGGTATTCAGTGTTGATTGCTTTTAAGGTCACAATTCCACATGTGCTTGACGTCGCTCCCTTGGAAAAGCGGTTAGAAATGGTCAGATTCTAATGAGTCCCACACTCCACTCTCAGCACAGGCTTCCACTGCACAAAGATTAATATCCTAGAGCAGATAGACTCCACCTGCACAAAACCATAAGCCTTCACACAGATTTAGAACATAATATTAAATCATAACTGATACATGATGATCAAGCACATGTAATATACAGGTTACTAACAGACCATACAGTAAAGAAAAAAAAAGAGAATTTAAAAGGGAACTCAAATGAATGCCAGAATGCTTCTGTAATGTATGCCCAATTACTGAACCATCTGAAGGGACTTGACGACTCCCATCCTCACGAGAGGCTCATATGAAATTCAACTCCCTGTCCGGGCATTCCTCATCAGGATGCAGAAACGACACTACGTTTCTACGACAGATACGTTTTAGACGTATCTGCATCTTACGGTGCGGATGAGGGTGATGGCAAGACGGATAATATTCGACGGGATCTTGAACAGCTTTCCCTCTCTTTCAAAGATAAGTTAATGCATAGACTTTTATTTCAAATAAGTTCTGAGTAAAAGACATTTTGAATGATTAACAGCACACTTCACACTCCCACAGAGTCTATTAGGTTTTTCGCATACATTAAAAAAGTGAAAATTACAGAAATTAGACAAGATAAACAGAAAGGAGAGACACGATCAGTAAGGCCAAGGTTGAGAGCGATAAATCAAAGGGAAAGAGAACTTAAACAGACAAATAGTTGGGTAGACATGAATCTAACTTGTTCTAAAACATCTTTGATTCATATTGGAATAAGATGAAGGATTTCATTTCACTGTATTCCGAGTAGGTCTAGATTAATTTCTAATTCGGTTATTTTTCTGTCCCTCTGTACCTAGAGGCCATCAATCAGTGCTAGTGTTTCTCACAGTCAAAACACCCAGTACAATCAGCATCGAAGTTCACAGTCAAGCACACTCTAAAACCGGGTAGCTGTTCGTTTCACAAAGTGGGTTAAGCTCTAATTCAGGCTACGTAACCTGATCCCAGATCAGCTGTAGAGCGGTAACAACAGCACATCTTCTTCCCTATCGCACAGTCTCACGAGCCTGCCATCAAAAGAGGAGGAGAAGGTCGGGTCAAAACTCCCACCACTAAAACCAAAAGAACACCGTAATCTGACGAAGCAACATTTCCTTTAAAAGGTGGCATCTTCCTCAAGAGTCTGGGTGGATGAGATTATACTTGAGGAAGAGAAGATGATGGGCAAAGGGATTTGTGTTTATTATGTTAAATAAAAAGTTAAAGCGCTTCTGAGTACAGAGCCAAGGGAGGAGGAGGAGGCTGGACCCGATGCTCCTAGCTGAGGAGCTGACGAATCTCCTTGTGCATGTGACACAGGAAGTCCACATAAGAGGCCCCACCATTGTTGCTCTTATCCTCCACCAGGAAGTGCTTAAAAATTAGCTCCAGTTTGTCTTCCTGTTTCACCACCATGAGCTGAAAGACAACAAGAAGTTCAATTCATTCATTCTTAGGTAAAAAAAAAAAATGAATGCAAGTAAACTAATGGAGGAAAGAACATGAATAGCTGTTGGCAACGTGGCAAAATTACAAAACCACAAAATAAATAAATAAATGTCAAAACAACAATTAGCATTTTCAAGAACCCACCGATTAAAATAAATTAATTAATTAAATCCCCAGCATGACTATGTGGTCCAGTAAGAGGTGACGGGCAATGTGAAAGCAAGCTAGGTTCTTCTTCCATTATTAGTTCATTTTTGGTCTAAATATGGTTATTTTAAGGAGGATTCCAGTGTAAAAACACCTTATAATCATGAGTGACCCAGTAGTGAGAAATAAATCATAGATGAACGTTAATCTGGACTGGAAAATCCTCTGTTTTTCCCCTTAGTCAAAGTCATGGATAATTCCTGGATTATTTTGCCTTCATATTCCTCATGCTCAGCTAATAATTTTATTGTACTGGAAAAACAAAAAAACAAACAAACAACAACAAAAAAACCCCACAAATGATCTAAGCTTTTAGAAAAGTAAACAATCTTTTCAGCCGTCCAAATCACAAAAATCTGCAAAAGCATAATATCAAGCCCTGTGACGTATTTACCTTCATGTATCGTGAGCGCTGTGCCCTGACAGACTCAATAATCTCCCTCAGTCTCTTTGAAAAAGGATTATCCAAAGCCGGAAGAGAGGTCTAAACCAGCAAAACACACAATAAAAATTGCCAATGTTCACATAACATTTTTAAAGACAAAATTTAGCATGCAAAAACTGTGGTTTCACGTGCTTATAAGGTGGAGTTATAAAAATGCCTCTGTATGAGGTAAAAAAAAAAACAAATGATTTGTGGACAATATGCATGTTTTATTTTCTTTTAAATATAGCATTTATAAAGGGTCGTACCATGCCGGGGTCTATCTGGCTGAAGGCAGTTGTGCCAAAGATGTTCTGAAGCAGCTCCTGCTGGGCATTGACCCCCACCCAAAGGAAAATATTCAATCCGTTCTCTAAGAGGTACACTCCTCCCCTAGACAGTCTCTCCTCCGAGTCTCTCACTGCCACAGGCAGAGACATGCTCTCAACATCCAGCTGTTGCTGTAGAGAAACCGAGAACGTAACCATCACAGCTCCATTACAAAATCAAACGGGGCGATGATATTGTTTGTTTCTCACCAGCGGAAGGAGCCGAGGGTAGAAGAACACATGGCTTTCGGCCACATCCATAGCGCTGACCAGCTGTCTCAGGTAGGCCCGGTCATCCAGGGACACGTCCGCCCCGGGCTGCAGAACGTCACTCTTCAACACACAGTTCAGATACACGGGCAGCAGCTTCATGCATTCTGGTAAAATCAACTGCACAGAAAAATAGACAAGAAAATAAACACAATGTTGGATGACAGAATTATTGAGAAATATAAGAGCGCAGTAAATAGATACAATTTATTTTAATCGTGATTCATCGCATAGGCCTACTTATCGTGAAATTAAGCATACATTGTTAATCTTATTTAACTTGTTTATTTTGTTGTCATTTGCTATATCAACTATAGCAACTTACGTGTTTGCTATAGCAACAACTAATTGTTAAAATCGATTATTATAGATAATGATACAATGAAAATAATCGCGCATGCATGCTGTGACCGGAAAATAATCAGCCAATCATGTAGCTTTACAGTAGTCTATAACCCATTTCTAAGGACAAAATGCACATGGAAAATAGCAGAGTACACAGAGTGAGCTGCTGAAAGAAAGGTACATGATCTAAATTTATATAAGCAGTCCATACATTAATGCGAAAAAAAAACAAAAAAAAAACTAAACTATCCACCTTGACCTGACTCCATATACCTACAATAGGGATTACTAAACACAGCAACATACACAAGACAGATAAAAACATTATTCTGAACGTGATGAACCGTGTCTGTGCATTGTGCATGAATACAATGTGCGATCAGTGCATCAAGAGCGCACATACACTGTTTGTTTGCGCATCAATATAACAGTCACGAATGCTTACTGTACCACACCTGTACTTGACTGCAATCATCTTTACCTTGATTATAATCTGCATCTATCAAAACTTTACAAGCGAGGATGCTAGTTTCCTTCATTCAGACGAGAAACGTCGTTTGCGTATCATCTGGCCATTCAGTGGTTTAATTTTTTGACATTCTGTTAAGTCTGCATTTCACACAGTGTGTTAGGGCTCACGCTCCTCAAAACATGACAGAGCTTGTGTTTTAGTGCTGAGCAGACACAGGAATGGATTCATTGAAAATGGCTGCAAGTGAATCAGTGATCTCTCTAAAAAGCCAGGTTTTTTTTTTTATATTAGCACTGTTTTTTACTGATTGTGTGAATGAATTTGCTTACTGGATAATTGGGCTGAAAACTTCCCAGGAGTTTAGCAGCTAAAAATTTGCTTCAGTAATTTATTTGCCTAAAATTATTTTAATGCCTTAAGGATTTTTAATGAATTGCATGTGTTAATGCTGACAGCCCAATGTTGAAATTAACATTGACCAAATGCGGGTGAAAATCCAACACATTGGTTTCGAATCATCGTCAATCACATAGTTTTCCATTAAAATACAACGATTTAAGACAAATATGTACATACTGACTTCTCCCTAGGAGATCTTGTATTGTACAAGTTATTTATTGTATATACATCGCACTGTCTCTTTCCATTTGCACAGTTTTTTCAAATACCTTACTTCATCGACGCCACTGTTCATTCTACATTGAACGCGAGTACAGAAAGAAGCGAAAGACACGACCGGTATGCGATAAACCTGCCTGTGAGATGTCTGCGGTGTGGCGCTTCCCGTCTGCTGTGCCGCCAGAGCCCTAGGAGACAATTAAGAGACTACTTTTTCCAAACCGTTCTTATAAATGCCGCATGTCCAAGACTTTTGTGCAAAAAGCACCCTAGCGTATTTATTGCCACGTGCAGGTAATTATAAAGAGAAGTCACAGAGAATTTTGTTTTTATTTTTATTTCCATTTTATTTTATTTGAACGGTATCCACAAAATATTGACAGTCGTAACAAATTATGACACAAACAATGATTCAGAATCAGATTTAATAATAAATGTATTTAAATCTAACCTGTGACTTTGATTGTCTGGTTTATTTCTGATATTTATGTTTTGGCTAGTAGATGTTCTGAATGGCTGGTAAATATAAATAAATTTATACAGCAAATAATATTTTAATTATATGCATATATACAGACTACCATTCAAGTCAAAAATATTTTTTGAAAGCATCACCATGGCTTGAAATATTTTAAATATTACAAATTAAAATAACTTTTTTATTTTAATATAGCCTATTTAAAAATTGAATTAATTCCTGTGATGACAAAACTTTATTATTAATTTTATTAATATATAATATATTATATATAATATATATATAATTTATTAATATATAATATATAATTTTAAGCATCATTACTCCAGTCTTATGGTCACATGATCCTTCAGAAATCATTATAACATGCTGATTTGGTGCTCAAAAAAACATTTCTTATTATCATCAGTTGAAAACAGCTGCTTAATATTTTTTTCAGGATTTCAGGACAAAATGCTTTACAAAACAAAAAGCTTTACTGACACTTTTGATCAATTTTATGCAACCTTGCTGAATAAAAATATGTCTGTAATTTTGATCCAAAACTTGCAGCCTCTGTGAGCATAAGAGACTTATTTCGAAAACAAAAATCTTACCAACCCCAAACTTTTGATTGGTAACTTGTGTATAAAATAATCAGAAATAGTATTTGTCTTCATTTTAGCACTGTTTTTGTGGGTGGGTTTCTCTACTTACCTGTCCTGCCGAAGATGGACTGGCACAATTCTTGCGGTAACAGGCTAAGATCTGTGCACACTGATTCACCAGGCTATCACGTACATTCTTGGTAGGACTGCTGAGTACACTCCGATATGCTGCAAACACATACAACAATATATTCGTTAAAAATTCATTCAGATGGTCCCAAAGCAATTATTAAAAAAAATTAAACTGGACCTTTAAGAACTAAATGACCTATATTATGATTAACTAACTAACATGTGAAATGCATTATAATCCCCACAAAGCTGCTGAATATGTAGTGTTGATGGTTATGACGATCAATCAAGACCATTGACTCATGACTTTTCAGTCTAGTTTTATTAAAATGTGTGTAGACAGAGGAGGGAACTTTCCCTCTTGAAAACAACCCAAACAAAAAATTAAACAAAAAAGTGAATCAAAAGAAAATAAAATAAACAAATTATAGCAAAATAATTTTTGGGCAAATTCAAACGACATGATATACCAGAGGAGGCCCATAGAATACTACTGCAGGAAGCAGTGAGAAGGTGTTAATCCAACCGGCTTGAAAGGATGTGTGTGGTTTCTCTCACCATATTTGACGAAAAAGTTGATGATGGTGTCAGTCTCGCAGTTCCTGTACAGGTCTGCCAGCTGAGAGCAGCAGTTCACTGCCATGTTATGGATCCGGAGCCGTCGCTGACCATTGCAGCTGGTGTACAGAACAGCACACTGAAGGAAGAGAGAAAAAAAAAAAAAAAAGTACAGACAAAAAGGTCAGCACGGCTAAGGTGATTAAATGTTGAGCTGACTGAATTCAGTGTAGCTGACGCTTCACATATGTGTGCAAGACTAGACACACAGACACACACACACACACACCTGCATTAAAGCTCCAGTTTCCTCGCTGAGCTTGTCGTCATGTCTGAACTCCACGGTAACGGTCTTGTCACAGTCTAGTCCTGCCAGCTCTACATCTGTGGTGTTGCTCATGTAGAAGGAACCAAAGAAGTCGGTTGCCCGGATACCTGCCACAGCACCGCATACAAGTTCAACTAAGCCTTTATGCCAGTATTTTAAATCAATGATCATTTTTTAAAAATAAATACAGGAAAATAAATATTAATAAAATGTAATAAAAACTCCAAAGAACAGTAATACAAACCAAATAATAAAATTACACATATAAATTTGGGCTTTTTGTGGGGCAATTATAAATAAATCTGTCATGGTTTTAAAGTGTCCCTCTTGGCTTTTGAAGTTGAGCAACTCTGTCATAATGAGAGGGAATTTACACCACCGTTTAAAAGTTTAAAATGCTGAAATGGTAATAAGAAATGTTACTTGAGCACCAAATCAGCATATTAGAATGATTTCTGAATGATCATGTGACATTGAAGCTGCTGAAAACTCAGCTCTGACATCACGTGAATAAATTAAATTTTAAAATATATTAAAATAGAAAACAATTATTTTAAATAACATTTCAAAACTGTTTTACAGTATTTCTGATAAATGCTGCGTTGAATTAGAAACTAGAATCTTTTTAAATCATACCAACCCCAAACTTTTGGATAGTAGTGTATATTGCGTTAAGTAAACGGCAGGATGAAGAAAAATCAAACTATAACAATAAAAATCTGGTGTATAGAGCTGTGAATTCACCTGTGCTGGTGCGGACCCTCATCACTGCATCAAATCCCACCTGCTTCTGCACATCTCTCCGCAGGTCATTGAGGAAACGCTCCTGGTCAGTCGAAGCCTGAAATAAACCATAGTGTGAATAATCATAATGCATGTTGTGTTTGGTTAAGGAGATTTCTTTGATCTGGTCATGTATGGTAATATAACTGGGTAGTATAGTTCTTACCTGGAAGTAGGTGTATTTGTAGATGGATCCGCCTGTTGAAGTGGGGACCACCCCTAACGTTGCTACATCAACATACTGGTTGGGAAAGATGAAAAGGTCCACACAGCAACCCTGCGCCACACACTCCTTGGCTAAGGTGTTGTAAAAACTAACTTGTGGCTGGAATAATGTCTGCAAAAGAAATAGGAGGAACTTCAGGATGTGTCGAACTTCAGGATCTGTTTTAGGGAGGGTCTCCCTAAAAAAATGTCCTTATAAATACCACAATAAAAATACTAATCCTGTTACAATTAGGGTGATATGGGCTTAAAAATACATCACAATATTACTGGTATTTATTGTGATAATGATATTAAATCATGGTATAAATATAGTACCAATCACCACTGTTTGCACAACAAGTGATTGCTGCATTCTTAAGAGCCTCAGAAACACAAATATTGATCTAAAGTTAAACATACCCATCATCAAATAGGCTCCTATAATTTACCAATTACATAAAAGAATAAAAAAACAGTACGAATCCAAACACCAGCCCTTGCAGAAATGGAAAAGCTCTAAATCAAATCTAGAGACATCTAGTCATCCAGTCTCTTTGGTAGAGAGAGAGAGACGAGGAAAACAAACAAGCATGCAAATGGAAATTATCAAGCTAATTTTTTTATCTTGCGATTAATAGATTTATTGACTAATCGCGACAGGCCTAAGTGACAGAGATTATAGATTAGAGTAGAGATTTGAGGAAACAGTCATGGTGGTACCTTCTCTTTATCAGTGCCCACTAGTTTCTTATCCTCCCTGTTCTTCAGTTTGCCTGGAGCCTCAGCAATCGGAAGAGACGAGTGGAAAACAAAGAGCTTTCCAGCACAGTCTGCAGCCTAGATGATAAAACAGTCATTATAACAGAATATTTGCACTAAGGGTAGACAAAATACTCAAGTCATTGAAAAAAAATCTTCCATGAATAACACTACACTTTTCTGAAATGCTACATGTAACATCTCGAAAAGGTGCAACAAGGCTGGCATCATTTTGAAGCACAATGAGTTGCAGGAATCATTAACATTCATATGATGCTGTACACTCACTGTAGACTATGAAACTTGCGCTGATGCAATAAGATCACATACCTTGAGCGCTTCCAGTCCAGCCTGAATAACAGGCCCAAACACAGTCTCAGTTTCCCGTGTGTCAGCAAACATCTCAGGAATCTGATCCAACAAACTGGGGGGCAACAAACATTTTCATAATCAATCCACTTTGAAGGTCAAAATTCAGGTACAAAGCCTTTAATATTTCTTTTTTTTTTTTTAAGAAATTGTTCATTTTATTCATCAAGGATGCATTAAATTGATCTAAAGAGACAATAATGGCATTTATAAATCTACAAAATAGTTCATTTCGACTTTCTATTCTTCAGTGAATCCTGAAAAAAAGTAATGTTCATAGATTTTCTTTATTAAGCAGCACAACACTGATAATAAAAAAAATGTTTCTTGAGCACCAAATCAGCATATCAGAATCATGAGAGAATGATGGAGTAATGGCTGATAAAATTCAGATTTGCAATCACAGAATCATCATTTTAAATTGCATTATACATTACATAATATTACTGTATGTTGATCTTACCAACCCACAAATTTTGAATGGTAGTGTACAAAAACCGAAGCCTACCTCTCAATAACCATCCTGGACTCCGAGACGTTGACCAGAAACCCGTCCAGTAGGGGCACAAACATGTCAGCCACATCTGACACAACCATCATCTGTGGCTGGGCAAGTGAGGCCTTCACGTTATAGAAATGAAGCACTTTATTGTAGGTGACAAAGCCAACTCGAATGTTTGATTCCACATCAGGATTCTGTCTGCAGAAACAATAAATAGGCAATGTCAAAATTATACTATTGTACATGCAAAAACACCCTCTCAAAAGATTTGTATACTTGTTTCTGACGATTCAAACTTTGAACTCTCACCTAGGCAAGTAATCCAACAGTGTCTTCAGCTCCTGGCATACGATTCCCACCATGCCATTCTTCACAGCATTATAGGACACGTCAATCAGGAAGATGAAGGCTGGCGGTTGAGGAATCTTGTTGTTCTGTCGATAAATAATATGTAATTAAGCAATCTCACACATATCAGCACAGACTGAAGTGGCACAATTGGAACTTATACTGTACCTTACAGTAGTCCACAGTAGCCACAAACTCATAACTGCCCATTGAGAGCTCCGGTCGGTCGTAGCAGTCCACCCTCTTCCCTGTGTGATCCAGATGCTGGAAGTAATGGGGAGGCACTAAGAGAGTGAAAAGAAAACACAAACATTAGATGTTGATTAGGATGAATTCAACATGATGAATGTGTTTCTGGAACATGACTAACCCTCGGTGACACAGCTGCAGAAGCCACACTGGAAACGACGGCCACCTTCAATAAACTGCATGTACGGGCACATGTAGGCCTTACAGCGATTACAGCGGATGGGACCTGTTTCTCCATGATCCACGAGATATGGTGGTGACTGCCAGTAAAAAGGAATGACATGCCATTACCCACAGGCCCTTTTGCAATCATTTTGCAAAAGGCAATAAACAACATTCATATGTGGCCTTTTACCTCATCTGGAGGCAGAGTGGCCAGGGGTTTAATGACAGCAGCCAGAGGCACCTGGGACTGTTTCGCCATGTCAGAATTGCAGGGCATGTTGTAAGCTGTACAACGGATGTAACGTGGACTCGCATTCCCTTCAAAGAGATGAATATGATACATATTTTATTTATAGAATAAAGCCTACTGTTTTACTCATGATAAAAAAATGTATGCACTATAAAGAATTTAGCAAGTATATTAAAGCTAGTTTTCCATTTCAAACATACACTAAATGTATCCAATCTCTATTCTTACCTTGATCTCTAGCTTGAAATTTGGTGGTGACAAGAGGTGGGGCTTGACCTCTGACCCCTGTAGTAAAAGGTTCACTTCCCTTGTTTGCTTTATCATCCTCGATAACCTGAATCTGAGAGAACAAACATCAGCCTATGAAAGAGTGGCACACCTTTATTCATGAACAAACACAACCCAACCCAACCTTTCACCTGATAAACCTCTATATGCCCCTACAGAACTAATCCAAACAGGATCAGCAAGTTTAAAAGTATAGTGCCACATCTGCTAATCTAAAACAGATTAAAGGAATATTCAGGGTTGAATAAGTTAAGCTTAATAATCAGCAACTGATACATGCTGTCTCAATCTGTTTGGCCATAAAATTATTGAACAGTCCCATAGACTTCCAAAACAAGAGCATATAGTGCGAAAGGAATCAGTTCTAAAAACTCAGAAACGAGTTAGCTTTTTCTAACTTTACGTTCCATCATCCTAAAATAAAAAGGTTCTTGGTAAAATGCCTGAAATAAGGTGTTTGGTTATAAAGCCCACTAGTTGTTTTTATTGGTAAATATTGTCTTGATGTGCAAGAAACTGCATTATTATTAGCTTATTTTATGCAAAAAGCCAATGGAAAATCTTTTTGTCAAGAGAAATCCAGAGAAATGTTAACTTCCGGGTTGGCCAACAAAATTACGTCAACCCTGCAGCTCTATCAGTGACCTCGTCATCCCATAGAGCCATCGACAGAGCTCGAGTAGCATCTTACTCTATTCTTCCAGAATATTCCTTTACATCATGGGCCATAATGTTACATTAGAGACAGCCCATTAAACCATAGCTAAATAAGAACATGCCAGTCATGCACACACGGTCACTATACAGCATGCGGGAATGTTGATAGGAATGGTTTTGGGTGGGTACCAATGACTGCTCTAAACATTATAAAATAAGTAAATTATCCCAAATTATTCAAAGAATTTATTGATTTAAATGGATACAATGACCAAAGTTGTCATTATTTACTCTCTCTCATGTCGTTACAAACCTGTATAACTTTTTTTCTTCAGTGGAAAACAAAAGAATACATTTAGAAGAAAGTTGGGAACCAAATCATTGACTTCCACAGTATGAACAAAAAAAGGCATGGAAGAAAGGAAGTCACCGTTCTGGAACAACATGAGGGTGGGTAAATGCTGACTACTATCGCTTTAAGTATTCATGTTATACATGTGTGTCCATTTCAACAAGGAAGTTGGTATGTTGCACGGAGCTATCATCTAAGCTCCATAATAAGAACAGAGAATAAAATATTCATCTAGATAGAGTCACTGGCATCCCTTTGAGAGTAAGGAACAGAGAAATTGGGATACAGTATAATAACACAGAACAGCAGAGAGACACGAGGCACTTACTGGACTGGGGATTGCGTCTGGGTCTATTCTATGTCTTGTTTTCTGCACAGGCGGCATGTCAGAGGCTTGCTTTACATTTTAACAATTTAGTCAGCAAATTATAAGAGAGGAGAGAGATAGAGAGAGAAGCCAAAACAAAAGAAAAAGAGAGAGAGCAGAGAAGATAAACAGAAGTGTAACCACAGTTATGGTTCCTCTGTTTTTTTTTTCCAGGCCTAGAATTACTGATGATTAATCACACTGTTTAGCAGGCAGTATTAGAGACATTGTGTGCAGTTATTGCGAGGTGGCACGTGCAGAATTTTCAAGCCTTAAAACTATGAATCTGGATGTTGTTGTTAATTATAGCCACCATAGTGCATGCACATCAGACACAGGAGACTCCAGAAGCCTTTCTTAACACAACCACATCACACATCTATATACATAGATATTCTTTATAACATACTGAGCGTATGACTGTGTGTATGTGAATGAGGGTGTATCCAAGTGCATTAGAACTGAAAATGATGGATATTATATATACAGTATGTGTGTGTGGGTGTGTATGTGAACAAAGTTTAATCATTCTGAACAGAACCTCTACACTGACTTTGTATTGTGATGCTGCCTCGTTGTCATTTCTTACAACAATGCCTAAAAGCTGCTGTGTGACAGTGTGTACAGCAAACAAGCTAAAAAACCCAGAACAACATTTTTTATAGGATTGGATTTTTTTTTTGCGTGAAGAAAACTAACCTTAACCCTTTCTAATAAAACCATTTTTGGAACATTAATGTTACAGAAGTAATGAACAGAAAAGTTCAGAATGTTTCTGCATGGAGTGAACTAATTTTGCATTGTTAAAAACACTTGAGAAATTAACACAGTAGATGTGTGGGACAAGGTGTGGTGGACAGTGATTTTGTGGTATTAGTGTGTCAGATCTGAGCTTTTCATACCGGGCTTGGAATAGAATCAGGATCAAGCCTCTTAGGGGCGGCTGGGGCTGGGGCAGGTGCAGCGGGTGGCGCTCCATAATTTGGCTGCCCAGAATACGGTCCTGCATAGCCAGGCTGAGGACCTCTGACCTGCCCAAAAGCACCTGATAGAGAAAAATATCATAGGCAAATCGATTCACAAAAATCAAAAAGTTTGAAAAATTAAAAATATGTAATAGTGCCAAACCTGTATACTAGTTTCCATAAATACACTGACATGTCACATGAAAAAAAAAAGTTGTAGTTTTTAGTAAACAACAATGATGCGCACCATTTTGCTGAGGGGGATATCCCTGCATTCCAGGCTGTGGTGGTGGACCTGACAGGGCAGCATTGATAGGACTAGGTGGCATGCCAGGTTGTGAAGGGGGTACATGATTAGCCTGTGCCATTAGAGGCCCTTGTGATGCCATTGGAGGAGGACCTTGCATTCCAGCAAGGGGAGGCCTTGGTGGAGCACCAACTTGTGGTGGAAACCCAGTAGTGTTTGGAGGTGGGCCTGAGTGGTAAGGTGAGGGTTGGGAAACTGGTGGTTGGGGTTGCATGCCTCCTGGGAGCTGAGATGGAGTTGAGGTGGGTGGTGGCCCTCCAGGGAAATTGGAGAGTTGGGAGGTGGGAGGTGGAGGTCTTGGGAAAGAGGGCTGTGTTGGAGGAAGTGGGCCTCCATATGACTGGGTTGGACCTGGAGGCAGGGCTGTGGAAAACGGAGGCTGAGAGACAGGTGGAACTTGAGAGAAGGATTGTTGAGAAACAGGTGGTGGGGCTTGGGGCTGAGTGGGGCCAGTAGAGGAGAAAGGCAGGGGAGCATTTGGGAAAGGCTGCTGGGCAGGAGGTGGAGCTCCATAGTAGGACCTAGGGGGAGCCTGAGCCATAGCTTCAGTAGGCTGAGGCTGTGTGGGAGCAGTGGAGGTGAGTGAGAAAGTGGGAGGAGCTGCAGGTGTGTAGGCAGAGGAGATAGGAGCCTGGGATACAGAGGGAGGGGCTAGAGAAAAAAAACAAAAAAATTGTTGATCACAGCAATGCTCTAAATCTTTTTATGATGTTAAATTTTTCAAAAAAGGTTATTTACCATAGCCTGGGCCCGCAGGGGATGGTGCAGTGGAGCCAACCTGCATGGTGGCCATCTGATTGGTCATCTGCTGCATGCTGACAGGTGGAGCTCCAAACTGCTGGTCGTACGGGGGCTGAGGACCAGAGAGATTCACCACAGCTGGAGTGTAAGGTTGAGACACTGGAAGCCTGAACGAGCAATTAAAGTAAGATCAAAGTAAGACAAGACAATGCAGAGAATGAAAAATAACTCACTTTGCATTCTTTAAGGGAAATTCTTTATAACCAATAAAAATTGATGACAGAAAGAGTGAAGGAACATGGTTACGACAGGTCACTGACCTCTGTGGTGGAGCACCCATCGGAGGTGGTCCATTTTGAGTTTCTCCTTGCCCAAACTGAGAATAGTTCTGGGCACCTGAGACAGGTGGTGCCCCTGAAGTGGGGGGTCCTCTCATACCTTTAGGAGGAGAGACAATAAAGAATTAAAAAGTTCGAGTGAAGGCCAGGACACACCAAGTCGATGGTCAGCCATTGGACAAAGTCAAGCCGTTTTTGATCGTCAGTCGGCTTAGTTTTTTTAGTGTGTTCCTGTAGAGGTTGGCTCTAATCGGAAGCTGTCTGGGTTTTCAGCTTAGCAAACAAGTCAGTGCATGTGAATAAAAGCAAAAGTGATCAAAGAGAGCAGAGAAGTCAAGTTGGTACAGAAAGCGGTTCTATTTTAAATCATCTTACCTGAGCATTCGAAATGAATGCACAAATATTTTCAAAACGAGCCGACTGGAATGAATAAAGGGATCAGCGTGATGGATATCTAAAATAGCCAAAGTTGCTTTGTTTACAGTTTGTATATCTGCAGTCCTAGTTTGCTTCCCTTTTTGAATGACGAAAATAGATCGATACCTGCTAATATAGACAGGCAATTATTTGTGCGCAGAATGTACGTGCTAATTGAGTTGCGTTTAGTCCTTTTGGTGTGTTCAAGCGCAGCTTTTTGGCCCAGACACAGACAACAACAGAGTTAGCTTTTGTCGCTGCTAGTTCTTTGTTGTGGGCTTGGTGTGTCCCAAGCTTAACACACTTTTCAAACTTTTATGATTATCTGAGCAACAAAAGGCATTTAATATGAGCAAATAATGCAGCCTATAATATAGACTTGTTTGTCTTTACACTTTAGACATTTTTTCTTTCTCTCTCACTCTTTCTCATGACTTTGTATTTTTGAAAGAATTTTTTATTGCAAAGAATAAACATGCAAAAATGTGGGACATAAACAGAACTGGAGAGGATTGGGGAAAAAAATATTATATGCCAAAAGCCAAAATGTATTATGTTGCAGAACTACATTACCAGCCAAATGAGTATAAACTAATTCTGTATGGACAAAGATATTTTTTTTTGCTTGGTTTTGGTACCAGTGTCAATTCTGTACTGTGTATACAAGTATTACAAATATACCAATGCAGTCAAATAATCCCCTTGATTCTTGTAAGGGAAAGTAAGATCACTCAATGAACATGTAAGGATGCTTCAATCCTAACATGTACTGAGACAATTGTAAAAAGAGAAGAGATGTAAATATCATCTTTTCACAGCAGGCTTTTGACTGCATCCTGCTGTTTACATTGGCACAGGTGAAGCAACGCCCAGCCATCCCGCACAATATAGTCAATTGCAAATATCAGGGAATAGAGAAGAGGACAGGCTGCTAAGCAGAATTAAACCAGTTACCTAGGTCAAGAGGAGAGGAGGAGGACAGGTCAGAGACTAAGTTTGTTGCAAGAGTCTTAGTGGGAAAGCTTGCATAAGGAGAATATCCTGCAATACAAGAAAGAGAGAAGTAAAAAATGGGAATAAAATGTGAAAACAGGAGATGACAGGTAAAAAGAGGAGGCTGGGAGGGATAAATGTGGCCGTCACTTTCTTCTTCATGCTCTGAACAAGCACAGCTTGAATATACACAAGTATACAGACCTTGCAGATTGACCTTAAAGGATTAGTTCACCTCAAAATTACAATTTCCTGATTATTTACTCTCCCCAATGCCATCCAAGATGTTCATGTCTTTCTTTCTTCAGTGAAAAAGAAATTTAGTCAAGTAAAACATTTCAGAAATTTTCTCCACACAATGGACTTCAACGTTAACCAAATTGTTGAAGTCCAAATCAATGCTGTTTCAAAGGGCATAGATTTGGACTTCGTTGAAGTCCATTGTGTGGAGAAAAATCCTTTCCTCAAAAAACTTAATTTCTTTTCCACTGAAGAAAGACAGACATGAACATCTTGGATGGCATTGGGATGAGTAAATTATCAGGAAATTTTCATTTTGAGGTGAACTAATCCTTTAAGGCCCTACTATGATGATAACCTGTCATAAACATTTTCTGAATCAGTCACAACAATCATATTGTACTTTCACCCCCTTACCTTGCGGTGGACCTTGTTGGTAAGCAGAACCCGGCCCATTATAAGGTGCATACTGAGCTGGATATCCCGATGGCACGTGGCCACCCCCATAGCCAGGCTGAGGGTAGCCCTGATACCCAGGCTGAGGCTGCCCATAAGGAGAGGCCATGTGAGGTTGCTGGTTGACATTCATTCTCAGTTCATCCCTAACTCTGAAAGGAGGGCAGAAAAAGGAAAAAAAGATAAGAAGAAAGTGAGTGAGCAAATCTATATTTATGAGTTACTGCTGTGAGAAGTGAATAAGAGGTCTTGTTAGTCGCTCTGATGCTTTCAGAGTTTAAAGACGTGCTGCTGGACTGCTGGCACAGCAAAACTCCCGACTAATCATTTAAGCTCAGACCAGTGCAGCAAATGTTGACATAAAAAGAGAAATTTGCCCGAAAAGCTCTTTCACTCTTTAAGCCAAAAACGCTTTGGGATTTCTAAAAGCAAGCAACACAAGGAAGTTGATGAGCAAACAAATAACACGTGCATTTCACTTTAATTTTAAGTATCAGAATCAAAATGATTCATTTATGATGGCAAAACCTATTTCAGCATAGACTTTAGCCCTGTTTAAAGTGGAATATGATTCAGTATTCGTGAAGAATCGTTAGTGGAAAATATAGGCCTACATCTCATCTGTTGTATTCTATGGTCAAATAGCAATAGCAACCCTTTTAACTTGCATAATGTGATACTTCTTAATGAAACAGTTAAAAAAATGAATTATCAAAGGGGAATTGATTGGATCATGTTGCAGATCAGAAAAGAGCCAGATGTGAATGAAAGCTTGCAGCAGATCATGGAAGACTATGTGGAGGTCAAGTTCATCCTGAAGATGGTTTCGCCTTCATTCATTTGGTAACACTTTAGTTTAGAGTCAAATTCTCACTATTAACTAGTTGCTTATTAGCATGCCTATTATTGGCTTATGGTTTATTAGTACTTATAAAGCACATATTAATGTCTCATTCTGCATGACCATATTCTACATCCCTTAATCCTACCCAATACCTAAACTTAACAGCTACATTTTAACTATAAATAAGCAATAATTAGGTGTTTAAGACAAAAGTCGTACTTAATAAGTGAGAATTAGAAGTGTGAACATTAATTTTATGTTAACAGACATGACATTTTCACATTAATTGGCAAGAATTTAGTAGCCTAAAATATCCATATTTGGATATTAGTTAGCATTAACTAACAGCCCACATGGCTTTGTAAGTATTACCAGCCAATTGATCTAAATAAGAAAAAGAAATTCAGAACCGAACAAGTTATTTTGTTGTGATTAATGAAATTATGTATTATAATTAACAAATAAATAAAAGAAAATGCATTAATAAAGTAAAAAGGTTAAATTGATAAAGGTTTAAGAAAAAACACTGAAGTAAAACTTGATCCTTTTAAAATTCTGCATAGGCATAACACTATTTAAGAGGACTGATAGACAAAAACAGTACCAATTTTCAAAAGAAAGCACACCCTAATTACATTCACAGAACACGGCAGATGTATGACGGCAACACTTTCACACCCATCCCAAACATCTTAGACTCATGACAAACTGAAGTAACTTCTGAAGGTGACATCAATGAAACAAGCAGATTGTAGTCTACTCAAATGAAACAAATAGTGCCAGCACACTTGCTTTCTTAATAGCAGATGTTACCTTGAAATCAAAATGCATATGGAAAGTAGATTCAACAGCTATTATGAAATACCTAAATATTTAGACTTCAAAGTATCTTCTATAAAAACACTGTTCCTCAGGATTATAACATGTAACAGCTGAGAAGCTTGAGCACAACACAGCCTTGAATAATATGTTGAATAATTCAAGGCAATGGATACCGTAATAGTATACAGTCTCCCATGTGTGAGGACTTCCAGAGATAAACACGCTAATTTTCCATCTATCTGTCTGAAATGAAATGACAGGCCTGCTGCATGACCTGAATATACTCATCGAAGTAGTGTACAAGATCACAACATGGGTGACAACGTCACATAAATGGAAGCCAGCAGACGTGGAAATTCAAGTCAGAGACTCAAACTCGAGTAGCAAGTCTTTTGACCCAAATAACAGGTTTCATGACCTAAGGCTTAAAAACACTAATAATCAAACAACCAACCTGCCTCTAAAATTGCTTGTCCATCTGTGGAATGGATTTGACCAAAACTCATGGTAGAAAAGTGAGATTCTCTAAAATTTTGAAATGAAAATAGAGATACATTTGTCAATAAAGGGGCGTGGTATACAATAAAATAAAACATTTCTCAGTTACCTATTAATTTAATATGGGGAACAGTAAGATTAATGTCCTTTCTAATGGATTTTCACAAAAAAAACTGTGAGAACATTACTTGTTCAATTTAGGTGAGCATAACTATCTTGACAACTTCATTTAACACCACGTCAGAGACTCTAAAGTGTCTGGAAAACAGTGTCGCGCTTTCAGTTTCATTCACACAAATTTGGAAAATGTAAACAAAAGAGAGGGACATGAGTGTGTTACGCGAATAAAAAACAAAACAACTAAAATACAGTAATATCATGATATTAAGAGACTACAAGTATAAGAAATGTCAAACAACCTGAGAAACTAAACATAAGTCAAACAGATGCATTAACACCAAACTCATGCGCTATTAAAAGTAACTAAATAACATATTATTAACTAGGCATTTAAGTTAGATTCCACGTGTTATGCTTCAATTCATAACTCCATTTTTTAAATCACTATGTGGCGTGTAAGGACATTAAATCCACTCACTCTCTCACCTCTTGCTAAGCTAATTTGAGATGTTTACCGTTGCCGGCTATTAAAACACAATCAGGAAATGACCCACTTGGTCTGCCAACACTGATCTTACCTCAATGAACCATTATATCAAATGAATTACAGAGAAATGTGTCACTTTAATGTATTAAATATATATAAAAACGCATAAGTGACTCGACGCTGCGGCTAGCGCTGAATATGCTAAGCTAAGCTAACAGTGACAGGGAAATAAATGACCAGATAAAATAACAAATATCTAGCGCCATCTGACAACTCACCTCATAAACAGCTCGATGGGTTAAGGAACGATTCGTCAGGACGCCGTTCCGGTTTTAAACGCCGGTAAACGCGACGAGGCTACCTTTCTTTCACGGAAAGAGCAGAGAGACAGACGTTTAATCCCTTCCTCACGCGCACCGGAAGAACTGAGGCTGTATGCCACGTCCACATCCGGTCAGGATGAAGTGGTAGATTATGATGAAGGACATTTAACTTTTACGTTTTGTACTAATAGAAATGTGGCACATAAGAAGTCTTTTTAAAGAATTATCAGTAACTTTGTTGCTAGCTGACCTATAAGTGTGGCTCGGTGAATTAGTATAAATATAGACAGCTATAGGCTAGGCTTAGTCAATGTCCCTAAAGCTCTAACCCTAACCCGTCCCATACTTTTATTTTCACCGACAGAACTAAAACTGAACAGTAAAGATATGTTGGTTATTTGCATTACTGAGCAAACCTAAGAATGTTATTAATTTCGAAGTAATAACAATGATTATTATTAATAATAAACAAGTTATTCCTATAGGGCTTTTATTTTGAAGTACATAACATCCGGTAGGCCGGGTTGCTATTTTCTTCCACAGCTCAAAATTCAGTGTTGCTGTCATGGATTTACAGACATACGAGGCTTATGGAATTACCATTTTCTAAATTTTAGAAACACCACCCCTGTCTGGACGGATAGTGGCGGGGATGCGGCATCGACATGGGAAATCTTTTCGGGAAAAAGAAAGCAACTCGGGTGACCGAGCAAGACAGAGCTGTGCTGGTGTGTGTTAGACAGCTGCTAACTGGCTAATAAGTCTTATGAGAGAAGTAATATATATATATATATATATATATATATATATATATATATATATATATATATATATATATATATATATAGTATGTTCTATTATAAATTGTATGTATATGAAAGTGCAGTTTATTTTGGAGAAAACAACTCTGCTATGTGATCATAACTGTAAATCTTGTCACTTTCGCTTTCATTTAATGTTTCTTTATTATTATTTGTGTGTGAGCAGCAACTAAAGCAGCAAAGAGATAAACTGAAGCAATATCAGAAGAAGATCACTTTTCATGTAGAAAAAGAGCGACAACTGGCCAAACAGTTATTGAAAGATGGAAAGAAAGAGTGGGTGTGATCATGTCTCTCCTCGTGTTACTTGTAGAACTAGTATAGTAGTTTACTAAAACAAACTGAATATTCCTTATAATATTTTGTGTTTGTTTGCTCAGGAAAGCTCTCCTACTCCTCAAAAAGAAACGCTACCAGGATCAGTTACTGAACAAAACTGAAAATCAGATAAGCAACCTGGAGCGGATGGTAAATAAAACGGATCTTACCTTGAGAATGTTTGATACATGTTTTAACATGATTGTATCTTTTTCTGTATTATTATCTTTTTTTTTATCCACCATTATTCATGCATATCATAATCAGATCTATTTTTTGTTTTACAGGTACAAGATATTGAATTTGCACAAATAGAGATAAAAGTCATTGAAGGACTGAAAGTTGGCAATGATTGCCTGAAGAAAATGCATGAGGTATGTAATGAGAAATTAAATGTTATTCTTGGTTATGTTCAGTACAATGTACTGGTTAATTTAACCTATTATTTTTTTCTTCCTGATGCCAGATGCTGTCCATAGAGGACGTGGAGAAGATCATGGATGAAACACATGATGCCATTGAGTATCAGAAGGTACATGTTACTTCTCATAATCTAACTTGTAAGTTTAGTCAAAGCAGTTTCCGGCCACAGTAAAAAAAAAATCATAAGACCTTTTTTTGGAATACATTTAGATATAGTAGTCTACAGTAGGGGTGTCTACACTTCTTCCAAGTCTACACTTGGTGTCAAAATGGGGGAAAAAAGTCTAAAGATGAGCAGCCATAAAGGCTGTAAAGATCTGTTATACTCTACACCACATATGCTACATCCTCAAATTTAGAAGAACTGAGAGGCAGCTGGATCTCACCCGCAGAACGCTGGGTCACTTTTGTGCTTGTTTCTATTTAAATCAACTATTATCAAGTGTTTTTTTTCCCTCATTCCTGGTTGTCTCTGTGTGTGCAGCAAATTGATGATATGCTGGCGGGATCTCTGACCCAGGAGGATGAGGAGGCTGTGCTAGCAGAGCTGGAGGCCATAACTCAGGTGTGTGCATGAACTCACTCTGACAGCCCTTGTTTCTAAAGTTGTGTCAGCTGCTGTTTTTTCATCTATCTAATTCATTTCCTGTTTGTGCTCAGGGAGATGCTGACCTTGAACTTCCTGAGGTGCCTGAAGAAGAACTACCAGAGGTTCCAGAGCAAGAGCCAGGTCTGTGTTTTCTTCTCTTTTTCTGTACTATGCATAAAGTGCGCAATATGCAAATGCCTAGTAAACATGTTTGTAATGTTTCAGTGCGGGAGAAGGAGAGGGCGAAAAAGAAACCTGAGCGAGAAATGGTGGCAGTGTAAATAAAGATCTGTTCATCTGTACATCCGTACCTCCATGTCTTCTCTCGAGCCATCCCACTGGAGACCCCAAGGGCTCATCCTAAACAAAACTCTGAGGAAAGATTAACACTGTTAATTTAACAGTCCTCCTCCTCGTACATGTTCAATCCCCTACATCAATGCCATTTTTTTTAAAAAATGTATATACACAGCATACTGTACACCATTTAGTTTAGTAAGATGATCATTCTGAAGATCACTCTTAACAGTGCCTGGTCTTTCTAATCACCCTACAGTTTTGTCTGATCTTTCAATTATATATCAAAGGCATATGTCTAAGCTTGTCACTTTTTAATGCATGGATTACTTTTATTATAACAATCTCTGTTAAAAATGATTCTTAAACTTTAGTACGCCATGTTTTGTCACAAATAATATAAACCTGAAGCGTTTCCATTATGAACATAAACTTTTACAAAATCTTCACTGTGCTGTAAGATGTCATTAAAAACTGAACTATGACAAGCGTGGCTTAAGAAGAAGTTAAAACTGATTTATAGATTGGTAAATCCTTGAAGGAAAATGCAGGTATACTACAACAGAAATGTAATTTTAAAGTCAAAACCACTCATTGCATTATCCTGTACACACAGTGTTTTGTTTGTATGAAGTATGCATAAGATAGAAGATGATGTATAGAAGCATAAATAATCAGATTATCCTTTTTGTTTTTGACTAACACACTGATTTATTTAAACAAATTAGCCCTCTTTTACTGTACTGTGAATTTGCTGTTCATTAAGTACATTAGTTTATAGTCTGTCTCCCTCGTTTCATTTTGTAAATATGCAATAATGGATTTTTTGTAATAATTTTTCATCACTGTTGTGGCTAACTACCTGCATGTATATGTAGCAGCCACTAGGCAGCAGTATTATACAAGGCTGTGCTATTGCAGGCAGTTATCATGCATTTCCCTAAATGGTCTCAGATATATCACATCTTAGTTATAGAAACAAAAGTACTCAAATTAGATTTTCTTTCTTCATTAATGTTTATTATATTTTCATATAAACTACCTTTCAAAATTTGGGCAATGTATGGTTAGATTTTTTTAACGTGTTTTTAAAAGAAGTCTGATAAGTTCACCAAGGCTGCATTTAAAATACTCGGTTTCTATTTTAATATATTTTAAAATAATATTTATTCATATGGACCTTATAAAGCTGAATTTTCAACAGCTATTACCCTTAGTTAAATCAATTTAATGCTTCCTTGCTGAATAAAACGTAATTTTATTTAAAAGCCCAAAATGTTTGCATAGTAGTGTTAACAGTATGTCTATTATATATAAACACAATATAATAACTAGACGTAGTATTGACATCAAATGGAGATGTTTGTTAAACTTGAGCATCCTAGATTTTTCTTCTGAGAATCAAAGACAATAAATCTCAAACTTAGCTCAGATTTGCCTGCAATCAAAAAAATCAACTGTTTTTTTAACTAAATAGTTTAGATTTAAAGCAAATGCTTTTCGTGTTCCAGCCTGTTAGAGTGCAGATTTTCTTTAGGAAGCTTAAGTTAGAACATTGTTTGAATGGTACTGACCTAAAAACCAAGTACCTGTATTGCTTTGTTGGAAGTCCATTGTCTGGAACCAGGCAGTTGGAGCTGTGTGGGGCTGCTCTTATCTCGCCTGGCACAAAGCATTATGGGAGTGGGCGGCTGCCCCCCGAGTCTGAATGGCTCCACCAGAGCTCAATGTGAAGTAGTTTCATACTGTTACAGGCAGACAACAGACTTTGATCTGTAAACATATGGGGGTGTGAAAAATGTGCAGTAAAGACAGAAACTGGGTTTCCTAGAAACAGAACAGGCTGATATGTATAATGAGTTATGGGACTCCTACACAATTTTAATTCCTTTCTTTTTTACTTTAAAGTCTTAATTTGAACATGAAACAGCTTCTAACTGTATCTTAATTCAATAACATTTGGCCTCTTCTCATAATTCCACATTTAAAATGTGTTCTGAAGCAATGCTGGTTTTAGCTGTCTGCATTGATCTCTGTTTTGCGTTTTATTTACCCTTTACATTCAGTCTTGATGGGTCCAGTAGATAAGACTTCCACTGTGATGTGGAAGCAATCGATGTGGCCTCTAGACAGAAGCATCTCTAATGTTACTGTATCGTTCATTTCCCATGATCCTTCGTGAGCTGCGTATATGCAACGTACTGAAAAAGAAAAGAAAGGAAATTGTCCATTGTCTCAGATTCAATTTCTTGACCTTTGCAATCAAGAAGCGTCGCACACCAAATGCAGTTTACTCTCTCGCTTGACCTTTAAAACAGAAACACAGGAACTCAGTCTGGCTCTTCGGGATCTACCTTCCTGTGAAATTTAGTTCCAATTGTAATCAACAGAATCTAATTAATCAAGGTCTTGGGGTTCTTTCGAAAATTACAAACAGGTGTGCAACAACTACAATTGTAATGCTTTTTCTATCAAAACAGCTGAAACATGTTGTCAGGGCCATTATCAGCAGTGTGTGTGGCCAAGTTCACATACAAAACATTTGTTTTTGATTAAGGTCCAAATCTTGTGGTTAATATTACTGGAATACTCATGAATGCACATACACATCTTTTACTATAATACACAGTGTTGGGGAAAGTTACTTGTAATGCTTCACAATATTGCATAAAAAAGTAATGTCTTTTGCATTACTTTGTCTCACTTGGGCTGGGCTTGCTTGTTTTTGAATAACAAAAACACAAATGTTCTATTATTGGCTAATCTGCAACAGCAAAAGTTAAATGATTTAAAGGGATAGTTCACCCAAAAATGAAAAATCTGTCAGTATTTACTCACCCTCATGTTGTTCCAACCCCGTAAGACCTTCGTTCATCTTCGGAACACGAATTAATTATTTTTAATGAAATCTGAGAGCTGGGTCACTCCTCCATACTAGTCCATAGGCTTCTTGAGGGATTGAATCTTGCCGGCCTCTAAAAGTTATTAAAGACATCGTTAAAATAGTCCAAGTGACTACAGTGGCTCAATCTTAACAACAAAATATTGGCTTAATCTAGCAATCATCTTAATGTCTATTGCCAGGCTTATACACAATTAATATTCAGAAAATATTACTGGATGAGAAGAACACAAAAACTTGAACTGAATTCAGCTGAATAATGACCCAATTTTCTGTAGAGCTGCTTATAGTTGAAAGTGAAATTGATACATAATTGATAACGTTTTCAAGTTCAGGCTCATTTTATTTATACAGCGTATTTTACAACAGCCGCTAGCTGACCAGAGTGCTTTACAGAACAGCAGAATTAAAAGAAAATAACACTTAAATGGAAATTCTGAACAAAAAAAAAAAAAACAAAGTAAGTAAATAAATGAGTTTTGACATTGAAAAAATGTCAAATTTTGATTTAGACTGTATATAAAAATTCTTGAGTCTTAAATGATCTCATCAGGTGCTCTAAATCCTGAATATGAGGTTTTATTCTTGGTTTGTGTAGTTGTACAGTATTTCTCTAAGATAGTAGAGAGAGGGAGAGTGCAGCAGGGAAAGATTGTGTGTTGGTGGTGTGGGTAGAAGCTGCTGTGGGATACAAAAGGAATCCCTGCCTACATCACACGCACAGACCCACGCATGAATTGCGCAGTGCCCACTATACTACTCATCTCATCTGATCCTCCTCCAGTCCTTGGGTGATATTTGTACTATCTGAGTGATGTAGTCATGACGCTTAATTTTGGGAATATAGGCTAAAGCAAATGTTTCTCAAAACACCCTCATCTAACTCATACATTTAGAGATGAGAGTTGAAAGATGAGATTTCTCATTTTTACTCAACAAATCAATGATTAAATGACTCCAATAGCTCATTCATAAAATTAGAAATCTGTGACATGTATTCTAACTGACAATGTCAAATTTCATTTTAACATTGTCTCGTCATTGTCTCATATCAAATTAAATGTATTTGAGTGACGTTTTTCACAATATACATATTGTTCTAAAGATCCATTTAAAAAAACATTTGGGTGATAACGAATCTTTTAAGTGAACAAATTGTTCAAACTAATTTTTGTTTGTTTACTAAAGCAAAAGTTGTGTTCGACTTGAAGTAGCGTTGCGGCTGCGCAGGCCGAAAGTACCGTGAGATTCGTATCGTCAATATTTGCCTTTTTAGGGCCCCCTTAAACGTCGGTAGATGAGGTTATGGGATCCTAACTCTACCCCAGACCTAAACCTAACCCGTCACCTAACTGACGTTAAAGGTAAAGCGTCAGTTGTATGACGGCCCGGGATCGCCATCTACCGACATTTAAGGGGGCCCTAAAAAGGCGGATTGACGTATGGTCAAAAGAGGTCCCAAGACGTCAGTTATATGACTTTTTGGGATGAGACTGTGTTACATCGATCGATAGCCGCTTCAAGTTGAACACAACTTTTGTTCAAAATGAATGATGCAATGACATGCTCATTTCACACACTTTCACGGCAAAGGTCAGCGTCTTTTTAGGAGGTTTCAAACTTTCAAAGCTTCAGCTCACAAATCAATTAAAAATGCCCCCCACTAAAAGGGCTGTGTCTGAAATTGCCTCCTATACCATTAAATAAGGCATTATTTGAAGGGACAGTCATTTTGTAGTGGTGTCTAAAACCATAGTGGACATTCTCAAGTGCACCAATTCAATCCCATAATGCACACATCAGAATCTCGCCGGAAGTAAGGCATCCGGGTACTCTTTGCCAGGTCTTTTAGGTGTGAATTACTTCTTTTGTCACATACTGCTTTTTGCCTACTATATAGGTATAGGGAAGTAGGGAAGTAACGTGGGTTACGCGGTTTCCAAATGCTGCATGTGCCCATGTTTATTCACACAGGTATAATTAATTTCCTTTTTAATTGATTATTAATTTGTTTAATTGGTTTGTACATGCTACTTTCCATGAGAGAGTTCAATATAGATCTTCATTACTGGAACTACCAAGTTTCAAATGAATATTAAACGGCAAGCACAAACCTATGCAAACCTTCCGGCGCAGTCGTTTTTAATCACTCCTAGCCTATAATGAATTAGGGTATAGGGGACGATTTTGAACACAGCAATGGTACCCACATCCAAAGTACAGACTGTTCCTGGCACCCCTCTACACAGCGGTAACGACGCGCCAAACATGAACAACGCAGCAATTATGATAACAGTCTGCACTCTACGTCGTAATGTTGTAATAAATGGTCACACAACTGACTGCAGCTCTTTCACTGCCCGCGAACGCTTCTGTTATAACCAAGAAAGAAAGCTTTTTTGTCGCGTCGCGCCGCATTCGCAAGGTGAAGAGGAGAGGCGGAGTCCGTTGAAATATCAAGCGCAGTTCCAGTGACGAGGATGAACGCGCACGGTGGATTCCCGCCACTCCGGCGGCTGCGCGTGGGCATCAGTGAGAGAGTTCCATATAAAAGCTCCCGCATCCTCTTCAGTCTCTGACACTCTCTGTTTGAACGATACAGTGTCTCCTCTCCCTCCTCCTCCTGCTCCTCCTCCTCCTCCAGTGTTTTCTCGGAAACATTTTCCTGCAGTAGAAATTAAAATTCTCGTCTATGGTTCTGACTCAAGCTTCCAAAATGTCCCGGACCGATGAGGTGCACCGTATAACGGAGAATGTCTATAAGGTGAGTTTCACTGTTATTATTAAATAGGTAGATTTATAGTTTTATATTTGTAATTACACTGCATTGGTTGGATATTCTCTGATAGATTTATTTTTACATATTTGTAAAATTAAACTAAAATGTATATGCAAAGATTTTCTCTTTCAAAGTTACTTGCTGATTAATAACTTGCTTAAAGGGGCAGTACGCCCAAAAATCTTTTACAATGAAAGTGACTTGTGACAGACTAGATTATGACAGAAATCATATTAGTGAACTATTCCTTTAAATGATGCAGAGTAGAGGCTCATGTACTTAAAGGCAGAAATATCTGGTTTCAGTGTAGAACCAGTTTAGCCAAATATTTGAACCTGTAATCTCACTGCTGGGAGACAAGTGAGTTTCGAGTGCCTACACCATTTCATCACTTGTATGTAAAGAGCATACATGTGTTTTAGTGTTTACTTTTGTAATTTTCCTCTAGTGCTGTTTTTTAATGTTTGGAATTTGTGAAAAGCTTATGTAAATGTAAGTTTGTAACTTAGGGTTTGTTTTGAGTTTTCTATTTGCAATGTGTTAGGCTGTGAAGCTGATTGTGTAAAACAGATGGAGCACATCTGAGTCCCAACAGGAAAGAGCGACTAACGCACTTCCATGGATCCCTATGGCACGCGCATGCGATAGGAACGTACATTTACTTCTTTTCTCTACCAGCTTTTCCCTGGTGGAGCTCGTGTCTGTTGTAGCGTACCTCTTTGAAACCACCTGACTCACCAAACTAAACCTTGGTGGCTGCTGAGGCTGACCCAGTGAAGCGTGTCAGTCCAATCCTCCGGACATCTGTTAAGGGACTTTAATGTTTAGGCTGTTAATTCCAACCCATGGAGCTAATATCCTTGGCTTGAGAAGGAAGGCACACTATTATTACTTGGGCATGCAGGGATGGCATTTTTCTGAACTTTTAACTTTCCTTTGGGTTCAGAGGAAAAAGGTGCAGAATGTTTTTTGCCTGAAACCATATTGCAAGTGCACCCTTTTTAATGCCATATTTTAATGCGATATGTGAAAATAAGGCGTCACGGCATATGTTGTACATTTCGTCCATGCATACAAAAGCATTCACGATAGCAAGTTTTTCTTCTTTTTAAATCACCTTTTACTTAAATTTTACTAATTTACTAAAAGTTCATTGAAATGGAAAAATTGAGTTAATACAATGAAGGAGATTAATTAAATCACCAGAAACTCAAAATATTATGTTATCTGAACAAAATAAATTATCTAAGTTGATTTGACAAAAGAAAAAAATATTGTGAATACAAATCATGAAAATATTTTTTACAGTGTGTGTATATATATATATATATATATATATATATATATATATATATGAACTAACTAAATTATTTAAGTTGATTTGACAAAAGAAAAAAGTTGTGATAACAAATCATAAAAATATTTTTTACAGTATATATAAATAGTTCTGTAGTGTGACATTAATTTTGAAATGATCAAATAGTAAATAATATGAGATCATAAAATGTTTATGTATGGTAATTATATCAAAGTTAGGAAAATATATATTTGATAATATTAGTTGAGTTAAGCTTGTAAACAAACATCAATAGTAAATAGGTTTAGATTAAAATGCTATGTAAAACTGCATGTTATGTAATTTTTCATATTAGATGATATATAGTAATATATACAGAATGCATTTTAATGCTCTCTTGGATATCAGTCATCATCTCTATGATTACTTTTTTGCAGAACTGACTTGTTATTAGGATTCTCGTTTCCTGTGGTTGGACATGTATGGTATTTTTAATTGGAGGTTTTGGAAAAAACATGATTAGTCACATGTACATGTGTGCTTATGAGGAAATGACAACCTGCACAGCAAACAGTATGTGAACAAACAGGAAAGTTGCTCTAACTTGGTCAAAATGAGGTCATGATAATATCTCGGGTCCTAAAGGGGGTAGTTATTTCTCTTGTACTGTTAGTCTTACTAATGGAGATTCATTTTTCATGAGCCTGGAGAAGTTGTGTAACCAGCCAAAAGAAAAGCTTTAGTTTAATAACTGGACGTTTCTTGACCACGTAATCCTCCTTCAGGATTATTTTGCATGCATTAGTATTATCTTCTTGTCGATGGCAGAAGTTTCAGAGTATTTACAGTGAAACCATCTCCGATGTTTTTATGACCCTTGATGAAAATTTCGACATTTTTTTTCTGCTGGATTGTACTTGATTGATTGTTTCAGGATTAACTAAAGACATCAAGCTTACGCATTACCAATGTTCTCATAGATAGGATGATTTTAAGCAGGATGAAGTCATAATTTATAAAAACTGACTACTTCAAAAAGACACTGTGGAAAATAATTTGACTTTAAACCGCATTATATCATTAATTCGATATCCTGTAGCATTTGTGGTATTATATGAGTGGTGAGAAGTGGCCAGTCACGACCAGTGTTAACTTTAGATTTGAGCATTGAGGTTGTTTTGTCCTTTCAGACATAAGAGGGAGAATGTTCCTTCCTCATTGGATCTCTTGGCTTCTTTAGTCTCTGTGATTTGTACTGTATAATTATGGGTATTGTGAGGCCGCAGTGGGGTTTTCTATTATAAGAAATAAAGAGATGCGGATGCAGTGGAGCAGTAAACTGCACTCACTGATGAAAACAAAGTAGTGGGCCTGACATTATCCGGCATCATCTTTCACTTCAGTGATTCTCAACTGGGGGGTCGTGATCCAGAATTTTTTGTTTTTATGACAGACAGCATGGCGAATCCTTGTTAAATTCAAAAAGATTCAATGTAACGTTATCCTATGTATCTATGTTGCTGGATATAAACTCTACAGTATTTTGTGCTGCACTGAAATTTTGGTAACTTAAAATATTTGGCAGAAATTCAATTTTCGCTTTTAGGACTGAAACCATTGACTGAAACTATGATGTTTAATTAGTGCTTCCCTGATGACGCATTTGACTGTGTCAGTGTCTATACAGTGCACACAAAGTGGATAAGGTAAACATATCAATGTGTGTGGACGCTCTTCACCGTGACCGAATTGGATGATGGATAGCAGCAAGAATTGTTTGGCTGAAAAAATATAGAGATAGCTCAGTGCCTGAGAACTTTAATACAACTTGTTTACTTTATCACCTGAGAACATGACACCCTGAACAGAATACCAAGTTCAATTACCCAATTAACCAAATTGAATTACCCAAGCGTCATATTTGGTAATATATATATATAATATATATATATATATATATATTACCAAATATGATGAGCAAAATACTATGCATCAAATATATATATATATATATATATATATATATATATATATATATATATATATATATATATATATATATATATATATATTTGATGCATAGTATTTTGCTACAAGTTAATTTACCGCAAATAATACAAATGCCAACATGTACAGGTTACGCCCTTTATCCTCGATTCCTCACGCCATGAACAAACTTTTAGAGAATTCTAGTCCAAGTGAACCTACTTTTTAATGGTACACATGTCTTGAACTAGAATACTAGAAAAGACATGGTTTGTGCTGATTTCAGTGTGTTTTGTTTACATTGAAATATCGGACATTTTCAATTGTCCCATTCAGCTAAATGTCATGTTTATCATTTTGCAAGTTGTTCGGCCAATTCAGTTTTGTACAATAAACAATTTTGGTAATGTGTCGGGTTGCTACAAGTAAAATCTGGGATTTCACGAGACTGCATAGCTGTCTTTTTAATGCCTTTTTTAAAAACTTTTGTTACATTTTTCTGCATTGGTTTTGGGGGAGAACTCTATGAAATGTATTTAAATTTGCTCAAATGTTTTGAATGGAGATGTAGCCTACTACTCACTATTGTTTGTAAAATATGATCAAACTGTTTAATCAACACAGAAGGCACAAAGCTTGTGGAGAACTTGGTGAATGACAAGCCTGCCAATTTTTGGAAATTTGCAAATCTTTCAATGGAGTTCCATGTAACATGTCTCATGTAAAACTGGATCTGATGGCAATTTCTTTTGTCCAACTTCACGTGTGATTTTGGGAGCATGTCGATGTATGTTTGTGTGTACGCCGGGCAGCTGCTTAGTAATCTCACAGGACCCAGGGAGCTCGAATCCACCCGTCTGCACTTACGAGTGACTCAGCTTGCATCTGCCAGTGCGTGTGGGCAGTGTCTCACGGGCCAATGGATTATGTGTGTCAGTGCATGTGCCTCTGTCTCTCTGTGTGTGTGTGTGTGTGTGTGTGGGTGGTGTCTCGCAGACCAAACGGTCTGATTGTGCGAATGTGCCTCTGCCAAAGCGTAGGGTTTGTGTGTGAGTTCAACTTTGTGTGTGCCCACGGTGAGTAGGACAGCCAGACCTCAGAGATATTGTCATGTGTTGGGGGCTGTTTCTTTCGTAACACGCTGCACTGCCCACAACCTGACCACATGTCCACGCTTGAACTGGCCTTATGCTGGGTTTCACTTCTTTGATGTAGATATCAGCTCTTGTGTTGTTTGTTTTTAAGAGGTATGGTGTACTTCTAAATAGGAGGTATTCTGAAATTCTGTTCAATTTTTCGTCATAATTTAAGCCACGTGTCAAACTGTTGAAAATGCCTATCTGGAAGTTTCTAGTAATCCTGTAATTCTTTGACACCCCTGATTTAAACTCACTTTAAACTTTGGGTTCATGCCAGTAATAAAAGTAGTGCTGAATAGGCGAGAGTACAACTGGAAAAACTGTGAAAGATCACCTTATATATAAAATGTGTTTGAAAACACAACGAAACTGTGCTTATATCCACCCAAAGTTCCTTTGTTTGATGGATCTCTACCTTGTTCCAAAATCAACATTGTGTGTATGTGTGTGTGCGTGTGTGTGTGTTTGTTTTGTGTTTAGGTGTGGGTCACCAATGAAATGAAGTGTTCATGTTCAGGGTGGAGTGGGGATTTCTTTTTAGGCTTGCTATGAGTTTTGGGAGAGGTCAGTTTTTTCTCTCGGTTTTGATTACCCATTTCATATGCATAGCAATTAGAGTGGCACAGTATGCATCCCTTTGGCATTATATAACCAGTCCTAGTTTCAACTTTTTCTCTTATCTTACTCCAAGTCATCTGGAGAGCCTTAAAAGAATATAGACGTCATTAAAAAAATGTTTTGTTTGTTTTTGTGTTGTAAGCTGTCAGATAGAAGACAGATGGTAGCTTAACAGCATGTTGGACGAAAGCTGTTGGACTGTGTTTGTGTTTTTTGACTGTCAGTGCCTGTGGTACCTCTGAAGGCAATGGGATTCTTAGTTGAGAAAAGCAGATCACGAAGGCAAAGCTTATGACTTAATGCAAAAACCTGGTATTTACAGATGGCCACATTATGAATGGGCTGCCTTACATCATAATGCCATGTTTTAATGATTAATTTATGTCCTGCTTTCTGGACTCTTGGCTAAAGCTGAACACCACAGTACCTGTGTTGTTGCTTTTCTACTTTGAAAATATGTTTTCACAGTAGATTGGCTTTTAATGTATTGGTTTTCTTCTAAATATAGCTAGTAATAGACACATGTATGTCTAATGGTTAAAGCTAAAGTAACCAGATTAAATAGTTTTATATGTGCTGTGCATCCAGATGGAGAGAGGGAGACTGCACTGTTGTCTCTGTGATTTGTAGGTGAGAGGCTGGCCAGCTGTTTGAATGTCAGAGATGATGAAAGAGTGAATGAGAAAATGGAGGGAAAGATTTTATTTTGCCAGCAGCGCATCATCAGATTATCATGTTCGCATAGGCACAAAATGTTTTTGTGCTTCAAACAAATCACACAGATACTCCTGGAGCACTAAACGGAGACATCTGTGTGCCCTAATGAATTCTTTTATAATTGTTTGTATCTCAGCAGCTTGAAGTTTGAAATCCACAGATTTATTGATAGAAAATGTCTAATGGTACACGTTGCTTAGACAGATCTGCAAAGTAACTATATTAGCATAACTAGATTTAAAATTTTCTAAAGAAAATTAGCGGCGGTCTTTGCAACCTGAAATAGCCCACTCCCATGCCTTAGATACAGTTTGTATTTTGACATTTAATCACAGGCTGTGATATCTTTGACTCAAACCCAAAGGTGATCTGCTTATGTGACAACATTTTAGCCCCGCCCGCCTTATTCCACTCCATGGGCTAATGTTTTCCTTTGACAGACATGATGGATATTGTAAAGAGGAGTCTGTTTCTGTCATGCCTGTTATGAATGGACAGCAGGGCAAATATACTACTGTCATGCCTGCCAGGCAGAATGGTTTTAGGATGGAGGATAGAACTGGCAAGGAATGAGAGAAACCTATTAAATATCCTTGATGCTTCTCCAACCTGCATGTTCTATATTTGTCTTGATCATCCGGAAAAAAAAATTAAAATCTGCTCTGCCATTGTCAAGGAATGTCTGGGAATATTCATCTTATATTTCACCCATTAAATATATATATATATATATATATATATATATATATATATATATATATATATATATAATTTTACATACCATTACTTCCAATTCTAGGTAGCCTATTGTAGTGCAATTTCTTTTTTGAACATTTTAAAATACTATACTGAAAAAATAAATGATTATAAAGATACATTATTATTATATCTCAACCTAAAATATGATTTCTTTTATTCATTGCAAAGTATTAATTTTCTTTTCCTTTTGATAATTGTGTCTTAAACAGTCAGAGAGTGCAAGAAGAGGAAAAACTATAGAATAAGAGACGTTTATTGAAGGGGAATGCAAGAGGACTGATTTGACGCATATGTGTGTGTTTGAGGCAGGAGGAGATGATTGGGAAATGCTGGAATCTTTGCAGTGACATTTCAATCGAGATCTCATGGGAGGGTACATCAGCAGGAAGACAAAACTGTGTCCGTGTGCTTGAACCCACCCACACACAGCCCCCATTATATACATTTATTATACATAGGCACATGCACCAGCACATGTATCTCAGTTGTATTTATCATTGTCTCCTTGCACTGAAATTGCGATTTACTCATATCTCATTGGCGATTCTGTGAATGAATTCGATGGAACAAAGGGGGACACAGTGTTCCATCAGTCAAAGGCAATGAGCTCTAGCTGCACAAACTCCCCTTCCTGCTGTGATCACATGGTATGATCCAAACGTGCAGGGAATAGGAATACACTGTAGCAGAGAGTAATGCGGGGGAATTCCGACACAACCATATATGGGCAAGGAAGTCATTCTCTCTCTATCTCACCTCTCCAAACTCACTCTGAAGTGAGATGCACACGCAGTGCTGATGTTCACGGTGAACTCGCACAGGCACACATACACCCACGCACGTACACAGACGGGCTCATCTGAAATGGAAATTGGTAAGATGAGCGCCAGGGCGGCTTGTAGGAGTGAGACAGCTGTAACTAAATGACATGCAGCATCCGCAGTGGACACGGAAAGATCTTTGTCCATGTGGGAAGCTGGAGGGAAGATATCCCATATCAGGGCCACATGCCCTTGCTGTTAGTGTCGTAGCGCAATAAAATGGGGAAGCTGACCTGGATTCATTGTTGTCTTGAAGCTAGGATTGTGTGTGTGTGTGTGTGTGTGTGTGTGTGGAGCCACAGTCTGAAATTGTTGAATTCTAATCCTTCAAAGTCGTGATGAAATGGACATAACACCAGTTTTTTTCAGTGACATACATTAAAAAAAAATCTAAAAAGACAAAACTAGGATCTTTACATCTATTGTTGGTTGGACGGAGAATCGGCTGAATGCGAGCTTGCAGCTGATTGTAATATTCAGTCACCAGAGAAACCGAAAGATCGAGTTAAGACTTTATGATTAAGAAATATAAGGTAAAAAACGAAAAGAAATATGATTTTAGTTACAATTAAGTCATTAACATGCTTTTTATAAATACATAGGGTGAATTGGGAGATGGGTAATATAGATATAGATGGGTAAGATAGATAGATAGATATAGATGGGTAGAATGCGTGGATAGATATAGAACAATATGTATGTATATAATGAATCATTTTACATGATAACAAAGGTTTATGTGGTTTAAACACACATGTAGGCTAATATATGTGTGAATTGCCTATTGTTTTACATCTATTAGAAAAAGTGTCTGTGTTTGTGACAAAGCTGAAATATTTTGTTTTCTAATAATCTCACAATATGTAAATGATAGTGTTTGAGAGAAAATGTCTCCAGAGAAATGCAAGCCTGGCTCACCTTAAGCTTAGTTATTTAGTGAGTTAATCTTCCCTGCCCACGTTTAGTTCGTTGTTCTCTATAAGCTAGCAGAATTGCATAAAGTTGCAAATTTCTCAATTTGGAATTATATAGTGGCCCCAATAGTTTTAATATGTCATGCAGTGACATTTTTACAGTGTGACGTAAGTGTACAAATACTTTTTGAGGCCAACTGTGTATCATTCTAATGAACGTAAGTATTTTAGAATTTCATTTTCATTTATTTCCAGCACAGAATAATATAATTAATGGACAGTGTAATGCAATGCTTTGAACAGAAGGTTAGTCGTTTAATATCAACCCCTGACATTTGGGTTCAAAAACCTATTCAGACACACTGATTAATATACATCATCATTATCCATTTCGCTACTCAACTGTCCTGAGGCCGTAGGACTCAAGAGCATTACATAACGCTCAACAGCAGGAAGCTTTTACCAGACTGAAATTCTGCAACTCACATCAGTGGCCACACGGTTGTTTTAACTTGATATAAAGATGAAAACGAGCACTTGTGCACCCACCTGACACTCAAGTTGTCAGGTGGGTAGTTATTGGACTGACACACACACACACACAAACAAAGACATAAGAGTTGATTGTATTCATCAATTTGATCCAAGCTGTCTGTGACTGCAGCAATAGTTCCACATCACAAGCTTGTGTTGTAGCAGGTTTATAGGTTAGTTGATATAAGGGTGTTTTTGTGGTTAAAAAGGTGACCTTGCTTGTTCAACAAATACTAATCATGTATTGTCATGACAAAGCCAGTTTGTTTGCATGTGCACAGAGAAAATCTGAGGCAGTGACTCATTCATGTTCTCAAAGGGACCTTGTGCTTTAGTTGGTTTATCAAGGCATTCTCAGGGTAAAGTTAAATAAAAGTGGTAACAGAATTGATGCACTGAACATTTTTGCCACAAATGCTGTACATTTCTGCTGATATCTGTTAATGGACAGCCCGTTCTCATCCCAAGCCAAGGCGTCATCTAACTGACGCTTTTGACCATGCGTCAACATCCGACGCACATGGCACCCTTTAGCGTCAACATGAGACGCGCCCCCTAGTGGTTTAACCCTAACCCTACCCCAGACCTAAACCTACTCGTGTCATCTAACTGACGCTAAAGGTTGCCATGTGCGTCGGATTTAGACGCATGGTCAAAAGTGTCAGTTAGATGATGCCCTATGAGAATGCATTGTTGCAGTGGACTGTGGAAATTGAAACTGCACTATTTTATAAAAAAAGGGAAAATTATACACTCTCTTCTTAGGCGTGCATTTGTATTATCTAACGAAACCATGCATATCTAGTTCTGTAATTTATACTGTAAAATATGCACACCATTTCAGGGGGAGCATTAAATTCCCTTCAGTAGTTTTTGAACGGGCAGTCCAGCTGATTGAATATGCATCAATATAAAATCTTGCTCATTAGTCAAGATTTTTAATTACATCCTAATGAACATGTCTGTAATGAAGTGCTGGGAAAATCACATGGTAATCTGTGTTTAGCGTCTAGTAGAGACACCCTTATCTGGGGTTTGGTTGCTCTCGTTCATGTTTGTGAAACCTAGATTGATTGCTGTGGGACTAATCAAGGAAAGAAAGTTTTCCCAGCGGTGTGTTTTTAATGATTAAATGTAGGGTGGACTGTGGACATCAGCTTGGCACTGGTTCATGTATAATACTGATTTCTTTAGGACAGAGCTTTGTGGGAAATGAGGAGAGGAACAGCAGTGTGGTTAAATGTAATGGCTTGGTCCACATAGAAAAGATGAGATTTTAAGGTTTGCCATGCATTCTGGATATTCTGGATATTTTTGCAATGCATTCTTCTGGACATTACACTGGTCATAAATGGGTTTTCAAAATGCGCAGAAATTAAATGGTACACTTTACGATTGTTTACCAAAACTTGACATGCAAAAGCTTCACCCTGGTCCTTGCATGAATACCAGTCGCACATTTCACATGATCATGCACTCATCTCTTAGGCATGTGGTGCAGTGAGATCCATCACACTATGATTGTGTAATTCCTTCCTTGATGAATACATGCCAGCTGTGCTTGCTTTGCATCCCACTAGGAATTTCTCCTTTGCCTTTATTTGATCTCATCTCTTTTGTTGGTGATTTTTCATGGGTCTGTGTTTCCTTTTTCCTTTTTAAAGACTTAATAATGAAGATTACTACCCCTGGACAGACTCTGCTGTATGATTGCATGCAGCAGATGATGAATTACATAAGAAATAATTGTGAGTTGAGATATTGTGTTAGATAAGACGTGACAGTGAGAGAAAGACAAGGAGGTTTATGAATGATTCACTTGGAGTTGATTTAGTTGCCTTGATCTTCCTCATTGTTTAGCTGTTTGTACAAGTTTGGCATATTTGCAAAGTTCGAAATGAAACATTTATTTGAAAGAATATTTACACAATAAATTTACAGACAAATATTGAAAAGGGGCTAATGTGCAATTCTGTGCATGGGCCTAGTGGGCGTAGAGTTTCGCCAAAGCATCTAGCATATTTAGATATATTGTTCTTTTACTAGTTCGATATAAATGTTAATTGCATGCTATTTGAGGTATTTTGTTTATGATTTTTTTAACAGTCCATTCCTCAAGACCTCCTAATCACAATTTTCTCTACAGCAAAAAAAAAAAAAACATTCTGCCTTTGTCCTAATTTTCACTGGAAATCTGTTTTCATTGAAACTGGAGCATAGGGTGGCGGGGATTTAGTATATTCCCAAGAAATCAGTTTACCGTCGACCTTAATTAATCACATAAACAGCTTCACTCCAATTCTGTATTACCCAGAGTGGAGACTTTCATTTACAAAGCTTCATTCTCTCGCCATAGCTGCAACAGTATTTGTGTTGTACAGTGTTTTATTGCTGGTTGTTTTTCTTGTACATCCTCTGCTCTTCTTGGCTTTCCTAGATTCTGTCTCCTGGTATACTATTTTGAAACCTTTTTCTGTCTCTTTATATGTCGCCCTGCTATTTTGGAAGCTGTGATAAAGCCTTTAAAAACAGGAACAAACGGGACATTGGGGCAAACGTGCTCAGAAATAATTGTCAAGTTGAGAGATTTTACTTTGAATGGAGCAGCGAAGCTCTTTTTAAAAAAAGAGTAATTTCAAGAAGGAGTTTCAAAAGAAAAGGAATAGATTTTAAAGGGCAACTCTTAATGTTGCATTAGGTGAGTCAGGCTTTTGGTAGATCTCCACATATTCCCACAATTCTGTGCTCACAGCAACAAAAGAATGGCAAATCCCAGCTGGCATGATGCCCTCCTAGTCCCACTAATGAGAGTGTTCTGAAGAGTGGGGGCGTGAGAGCTCTCTCTATATCCATCTTTCTGGGTATCTGCACATGCACTGCATCAACAGACAAAACTTTTATTGTAATACGGAGTTGAGACTTCGAATTAGAAGTTCACCTGCCAATTATCTGCATCCTTAAAGATGTGACCTCCTATTCATCTTTTTGTGTTTGTCCCACTGATATTCTTGCTAGTGGTGAGTATGCCTGTTAAACTGCTGCTGTTGTGCTGACTAAAGCTGTGCTATTTCTGTTGCAGTCCATCATGGAGCAGTTCAACCCTTGCTTGAGGAACTTTGTTGCCATGGGGAAGACTTATGAGAAGGCCCTCTCCAGTGAGTACATCAGCGGCTTGTTCATTATCACTCTTGCAGGCAATGAGCCAGCTATTCAAGCTCTTGTTTCATTGGTCTGCTTTAATTTATGAGAAGAAATTGCTTGAAATTCATGCGTATGGGGAGCTCCGCTCCTTGACACTTTGTGGTTGCATACACATTCACAACTAATGTAAAAATTCTTGTATAGAAATCTAGTAGAATGTTGTTTAAATGTTTGTTGAATGTTTGTTAAGAATTTATGTTTATGTTTGTGGGTTTCCTTCGTACTAATGATGATGTCATAGAATGTTACATGTCTAAATCCATTTGCACCCTGAAACCCCCTAAACTTCCATCTGGTTCATGCATGTAGCATCTTCAGACCTGTCACATACATGTAACACACACACATGACACTCGATGATGTGCTGACCTCTGTGTGTGTTTTCAAGATGTTGACTGGGCAATGGCAAGGACGTAGGCATTTCAGAGAAGAAATATGCACTGGGAGGAAGGGAGAGTAAAGTGGAACAGAGAGCAGGCGTAAATAGGCCAGAGAGAGCTCTGGGAGCAGACACAGTCCCACAAAGGAAGCAAAAAGGGAACAGGGAAGATGTATATTCAGGACAAAAATGGTATGTCACTGCAAGAAGGACGAAGTATGGCAAAATGACAATAGGTAGCACAGTTATTTGGTGTTCAATGCAATACTTAAATGCCCTTTACTGCATCGCTTCTTTCACAATGCTTTATTCTAAGATTAATAATTACTAACATGTTGGGTTGGGTTTAATGTTGGGTTGTTTTAACCCAAATTTTGGTAAAATATGGACAAACCCAGATGTTGGTTTAAAAATTTATACATTTAACCCAATGGCTGAGTTTGTCCATATTTTACCCAAAGATGGGTTAAAACAACCCAGCATTTTTTAGCGTGTAATCAATCACAAAACAACCAATTACAACAGTTTCCGCCGTTTGTGCACTCTCTTGCTCTCACAGCACAATTAAGCACAAAAATAAGAACACAAACCTTGCATTTTCATGCTTTTTCAGTTTGTTATTTAACATAATATCTGATTCTCAGTCTCTTCAGTGTCTCCGCGTCCATGTTTGATGTTTTATATGAATGAGGAGTATTATTTCAGTCCAGGGAGATTTCAATGTGTGTGAGGCTATATGGCGCGATGCAGTCGAGAGAAAAAACAACAACTAGAAGACAAAATCTGGTGTCATTCATCGCGATCGTTGCTGGTTAGAAACATTTTTGAAAGAGAGGTAACACTTTACAATAAGGTTCGTTAGTTAACATTAGTTACTACATTAGTTAATATGAACTAATAATGAATAGCACATATACAGCATTTGTTAATCTTTGTTAATGTTATTTTCAACATTTACTAATACTCGATTAAAATCTTGTTAACATTAGTTAATGCACCGTGAACTAACATGAACAAACAATGAACAGCTGTATTTTCATGAACTAACATTAACAAAGATGAACAAATGCAGTAACAAATGTATTGCTCATGGTTAGTGCATGTTAGTAAATACATTAACTAATGTTAACTAATGAAACTTATTGTAAAAGTGTTACCGAAAGACATAACTTTTAAATTACGAGTCCCTTTTGAAATGTTGATTCTGGTTAGATTACATTGTTAGGCAGATTTACAGTTGCTAAACCCATATGATTTGCATAATAATCAGGTAAATAATGGTGCCACGTTGTCTTATCTCAGGGTATGATGTGTACAGTGTTCCTGTGTTCAGTTTAGGGGCAGAAGTTTCAGGACAAATCCCTGTAGAGTTTTAGCACTGTGCCAAGAACTGCAGAGACCCAATAATTTCACTCATCATTCCAGAGTCCATCTAATATTTTATGAGGCAGAAAATTCAAGAAAAAGACCAAAACACCCTAGAGGATAGACCATGACAGTGTGTGTATGTGTGCGAGAGTGTGAAGTCTGAGAGATAAAGTTATAAATAGACCCAATAGAGTGAGATTTGTGCTCCCATCCTTGTAGATCTATGGATGTTCGCAGAATATACCTCATTGGGATTTGCCGGAGTTGTAAATATGCCAGGTCTTGCAAGCAGCAGAGTGGAAACCCTCCACAGTAACCACTAATGATGCAAATGGTGGCCACTGTGCATTAGCTTTCGGGTTGATTGGCAAATGCAAGTAACAGATAGTAAAACTAATAGATTGTTTTATCTTAGTACAAAAAAGAAACATTGGCTGCAAATGTTCAACAGTGGCTTGCTGATCTTGGAGGCCCATTTGCATGCCGTAAAGTGGATGATTATGTTGAGATGTATGGTGCATAAGCAGCTGTTAAGCCTAAAGTATCTCCCCCTTTGCCTGTTTTTTCGGAAGTGTTGGAGGATTCTTAGAAATAAAGGATTGAAAGGGTTTGGAGGTTAAATGTTATTAGAATAAGAATAATTAGTGATCAAAGACAGTATTCAGTGGAGACTTCTATATACATTAAGCAGGAGAATATCACATATAGACAACGTGATGTGGTTTTTAACTTGGATTTAACGATTGTCTCTTGTGGCTGATCGGTGTTTCCTCAGAGATGGTTGGAGAGACTTTCTGTCCTATTTTTCAGATCTCTGTAATCCTCTTTCCTTCTGCTGCCTCTCTCGTTTCTTTACCCCTCACCACTCAGCCTAACCGCTGGAGCACCAAAGCCCCCAGATTTCCCCCTCTAATCCCTCACAACCAGGACGCACCTTATCCTGAGCATAGGATTTGTGCGGACACTAGCAAATAAGTCTATACATTCATATGCGACTGGGCTGCCGTTGGTGTAGCCTAACCATCCCACCCAAACACCTCTTCTGCATTGAATTGGGATGGCCATATACAGCATATTTAATTTGATGTGAGTATTAACAAGTCTGGTAGGGACAGAAGTATGGTCTGTTTAAAATGTCAGAGAACAGAAACGGATCTTTAATCTTACAACAACATGTGGCAACACTGAGAAAGCTATGCTTGTGTAATGAATTAGATGCATTTTCATTTAATGGCTAATAACTGATAAATGGCTCATATCAAAATTCAACACTATTTTCTACATAAATCAAAAGTAAAACACTAAATTCAAAGGTTTTAAATGCAACAAGTGAATTTAGACGTCACAACATTATAATGTAGGCTAAATGGATATTAATTTTGAGATTTGCTAAATATTACAATGTTATACAGTGCTATTCATTTTGTGGTGTTTTAAGGATTAATGCCAAAGCAAGATGGTGACAAAGCTCATATTATAATGTAAAAATGATGAACATAAGGCTTGCTGCGGTATTCAGTGTTACCGGTGTTACATAGTGTTTGGCCATATATCGATTACATTCCCTGCCCACCACGACACTGCAAATACAATAAAAACCATTTAATTTAGTTATTAGGACCAAGGATATTACATTTACTGAAAGCATCTGCTCTATAGTTGCAGCATGAGTCTGCTTTAATTTGAGAGAATTTGAGAAATTGATAGACTTTAATTTTGGAAATTGCTGACTGATAGCACAGTGGAGGATTTGGTCATTAACAGATTTTTATAGAGTAAATGTGCGGTCAGATACTGCCACTCCCTACACGAAAGTAAAAAGTGAAAAGTCTGTAACATTTCTTCACTATGACATCCCTATGGCACAATTCAATTGCCAGTACTGGAACAGATATATTGTGCATCACTAGAATTACAGGATTTAGAGACGCAACAACAAACGAAATAAACGTGCATTGTATATATTTAGTATATGTTTCAGGCAATATAGTTAAATGTACCATGATGTTGATTTGTTCTTCTAATGAAAACTCTTTACAAAACATTTCCAATAGACAAAAACATACAATGAAAATTAGATGTGAGCAAAGATCCTTCATCATATTGGATGTACCTCTATCTCACTCTCACAGCCTTTTATATTTGCATCAAATTAAATATGCTGTGTCGGTCTGTGTGATTCTTTCTTGATTTTATAAAGATGAAGTCTATCAACTGAAGTCAAGGGAGAACTTGGCTTATTCCACTCTGCTACACATGCTAACCTTCGCTAACCACTCGCTCAGTACCTTCTGGTTCTAAATTTCCCTGTGCTCCAAGATACTTTGTGCTTCTTGGCACTCTCCCGCCTCGCTAAACTGCCATGATCCTCTGGCTCCGAGAGAGCCTGTTTCAGAGCCAGCCCTTCTCTTCCATGGTGACGCAGAAGAGGCACAGCTGTCCCTGTGGCGGGACCTCACACAGAATGAGTGATTGCTCTCAGTAATGGGCTATCTGATGTGAATGTTACGTTTTGGAGGGTATCGAACATTTTTTTTTAAATTATTATTTTAAAGTAATAGTACTTTTGCAATTCATCGCTCACCAATCACAAGCTCCACCCCCACCTCCCCAGTTCTCTGGCCGAGACATCATAGAACATAGAGCTTAAAGCTTTCCCATCCACCACTCCTGTACCTGTGGGTTGAGGGAAGCTTCGGGTCAGCAAGTTAGCACAACCCCGATTCTTATGTCCCCAATGCTTCCATGTTTCCAGGTGTGACATTTGCAGCAAAAGGCTACTTCGACGCACTGGTGCGGATGGGAGAGCTGGCCAGCGAGAGTCACGGCTCTAAGGATCTTGGTGAGTTATAGACTGTAGCTGCAGTGGCCCCTGTGGTTGGGAGGGCGATTGCAAAAGAGAATAACTTATGGTTTCAGTGTGAATGGCTTTGGATGTATGAGTACTTAGTACAGCATATCTAAGACTTTATCTTTGGACATAACACACATGTACAAATGTACACACTCTGCAGATTCATTCATTTGCTCATTGGTGATTGGTTTGCACTATGTTCATTCTATACTGTTGTCTCATTTCCTTGTCTCTATATGAACAACTATCCAACTGTAACAATTAGGATTTAGATTTAGGGAGTCATGATGAGATTATAAAACCATTCTTGACGAATCTCAACTTTTTACTTCATTTTGCAGTAAAATATGAAAATCTAGTTACCTACTCTGCCCTTTCATGACCTTAAACTTTATCATTCGGCTGTGCATGAGAACAAACAATGCATTAATAGTACATGAAACCATATGAAAAAGTTTGTGTCATTTTTTTCTTCTTAGCATGCCACTTCAGATGGCATCTGTCCAATTTTTGCTAGGTTAAGTCATATATTTTTAATATTTCAGTTTAGTTGAGGTTTTTGCACATCACAACACCTTTTATTATCTATAATATTTTGTCTTGCATATGTTTTTTTAATCAATTAAAAATGAATGTAAATTTTGAATACACTATGAAGTTTTGTGCATTAATAGGGCATCCGTGAATCATTTGTTTTCGCTACAGCCCTTGTATGAATTACGCCCTGATGAAAAATTGAATATGTGAATCCTTTTTGAGATGACATTCAGAGAACATTTCTGAAGTCACAGCACAAGCATGTTTTTCTTTCCTCGGTAATGTTGCTGTCCATTCATTATTTACAAGTGACTGTGCCTTGTAGCTAGCGGTGACTAACTGTGCAGTAAACACTATAGCAACCAATTGATGCTCCAAATATCAGTATACAAATAAGTCTTTTGGCATTTACCTTTCCAGGAAGTGTTCTGTTCTTTTGGTATTTTGCTGAAAAAAACATTTTAGACCTGTAAGTCTGAATATCATTTGATTTTAATCAGGTTAGACTTAGATTTCTTGATCTCCAAGGGGAAATTTATTGACCACAGTGTGTTTGAACCTCAGTGCTTAACTTCAAACATACAATCCTTGTCCAATTGTGTGTCCAGTCATCACTCTGGGTAGAGTTGGAGTCTGATTAGATGGACCTCAGTGGTATGTGAGGCTCTTGATAGGATTGGCAGTTAAATCTATTGCATAATCTGTCATTCTTCAAGATTATGCTAAAAGCACATCAGTGTCGCAGCAGTAAATTTGAATAGACGTTTTATCTTAGAAGAGGACTGGAGGGAGAGGCTGGTTACACTTCCATTATTTATCTCAGAATAATTTTTTCTGAGCATTCACTTTCTCGTTTCACTGCTGGTGTCTCATTGAATACACGTTCAATGGAGATCACGATACCAGCTCTAATTTGATAACTCAAAGGCTATTATTTGAATGAATTCAGCTTCATCTCATCCTGATATTAGTTACCTGATTTACAACATTCTCAATATCTAAACAGCTGAGCTGGAGACCTTATGAGATTATATTTTTGGGCTGCAGGAGAGATATTTCTCTGCTGCGGTCTCAGCATTGTAAAAAGCAGCAATATCTCTGTATGAAAAAGTTTAATGAAAAAAGTTTTATGAGAATTTCTCTTAGCCTTTTCACTAGAGACTTTCATCATTTGACAAATTGCAGCACGTCTGTGTTTGTTTTATGCCTTAATGTCATATGCATGTGTGTCATTATCATTATGCACATCTTTTAATGTTGAATAGAGCCCATCAATAGAGATTTTATAAAATATAGAAAATACAGAAGAGGATATGTCCCAAACAAGTAGTTGTTTGTTTGCTAATATTTTAATATTTGCTAATATATTTTTATATTAGCATATAAATAACTATAACTATGTAGTTATAGTTATATAACTATAAATAACTGTTTTGCAGACTACATCAGTAAACTATCCCACATGTATTAACTATCTTATGCTTCTAGTTATTCCAGTAATGCTTATGTCATTTGTCTCATAATTCATCTTTACAATAAATGACAGCCAGTCATGAACTTTTTTTTACTTTCTGTACATCACCATTACCATGTGACTTTTATTAGGGATGCATGGTATATTGACACTATATTGGCCCAATATCTACAAAAAGTTCTATTAAAATTATTATTATTATTGTAGCAGCATATATTGTATATTTAATTATTTCTCATTTGGCAATCCCAGAATTTCTTCTCGTTTTTTATTAGCATAGAAATATTATAAGCCAAAACGTATTTTAAAAATATGCTGTATATATGGTACATATATCTAATCAAGAGTGCTTCCCACTTTTGTTGCATGTGTCTGTTATTTTCTAAGTCTCATTCTTGTCTTACATTTCTTGACACTAATAAAACGTGACATATTACCATCCCTTCACATCCAGAGCATACCAGATGCATGGGATAACCACAAGTCATACCTGTCTCTTTGTCTGGTTGTTGTCTGAGTGAGTACTTTTGATTGATTTCCATGAGCAAGACAAAGAAAGTGTGTGTTCCTCGTTGAGTGACAGGTTTTGTTAAGATCAGGTCTGTTCTGTAAGTATATGTTAAATGTCAGACAGTGTTAGTTAGGGGCCATGGGCTTTGAAAGAGCTTACAAGAGAACATTGGCATGAAGTGGAAACTTTTATCCAATTTGGCCACAGGCAGAATGAGTCTGTGTTATGAGTTTATACTCATGCAGACAAATGCGTGGGTGAGGATGCATGCATTCAAGCACGTGGAACCATAGCATCAGCCATGTGGACCCAACCGATTGCTGCATGCCTAAATAAATCTCTTAATTGAGGTCTTAGCCCAGTGTTAATAATTGATGCAGACTTATTTTTGGCTTTAGTATAATTGTATGCAATAAGGAAGGCAGCTCTGAAGATAGGCCTTCACTGGCCTTAGATCATCGTGATGGCCGTGAAGCCTTACAATCAGTCACACAATCTCAGTCAAGCACTTTTGTCCACCACAGTCAGCTTCAAGATGTTCCTGTCTTCATGGAGTTGTTATTATGTCTGTGAGATGGACTGGAGGGTTTTAAAAGGATGTGCACCACAGCGGCCGCATTAATAATGTAAGACCTAAAGCGTAACCGGTAGCACAGTTCACATGCCTGAGGTGTGTGTGCACTTGTTGTCCCCCATTTTAAACTATTTCTTATGGATGTCGACCAGTCAACCAACATTCAAGTTGATTAGTGCAATGAAGTTGACTAATTTATGTATGTAGAACAGACCTTTTGATTTGTATTTATATGTATTTCACATATATTTATTTTGTATTTATTTTCATATTTAATTTTTTTTTATAAATACTTCTAACTCCCTCCATGAGTGTTGTGATTTTAAGACACTGTGATGTTCTTTGGACAAAATGTTCTTTGGGTTGCAAACATGCATCTCACACTGTAAAAAATGCGATTAGGGTCAGGTGAATTTAAAACCAGCCCAATTATACTTAAACCAAAAAAGAAAAATCTGTAAGTGTCTTGCCCTTGGATTTTTGGGCATTTGACTAAAAGCACGAATCTCATTGGTTGACTAGTGTTCATTACAGTTCGAAGAAAACTGGAACGACTTGAGGGTGATTTAAATTATGCCTGAATTTTATTTTTGAGGGAAATATTCCTTCAAGAACGAAAACTCAACTATAGTCGGTCATGCAACCCACCAACTAGTTGATTTACAAAATATATATAATGATGTCTGGCTTAAATCATATTAGTCTAGTAATAAAATGAAATGAGTTTAAGTATCAAAATGTATACAATTCCTTTATATCATTGCAAGAGCTTCTTTTCGGGGTATTGGATAATGGTGAGATTTCATTAAGTGCTGTTATCTTCCTCTTCATCGGATCTTCAACTCTGAATAACTCGCGATCTCTTGCTGTGAAGAGAGATGCACAGTGATTCTTCAATGCAGCACTTGTGCGTATCGCATCACCCAACGCCCGCAGTCAGCCCACGCACTGATGCAGGAACGCAGCCGGCCCGAGGAGAGAGAGGGAGCCGTGGCTAAAAATAGATGAAGCACTTGCCTTAACAGGACAAGTTCCGCTAGAGAGAGAATGAGAGAGCGAGAGTAATGTCAATGCGGCCCGTGCTGTGGATTTAGAGTCCCAGAATGCCTCCTTGGTGATGTCATGAGTTTCCAAAAACAGCTTCCCCTGTCTGCCTTTTCAATGCTGCACGAGTGTTAGGAATAATAAACAGCTTCCTGTTCCTCCTGCCCAAATAGGGGTATCGGTCGTCACGGATGTGAGAGACCAGTAGGTCGTTGTCTTCTTCTCACGTTTGTAGTTTTAGCTTTGGGAGTTTTCCATCAAATTACAACTGTTTGTGCTGATAATTAGTCTAAATCCTGGATATTCTCACTCTAGCACAAATGTTTGCAGAAAGGCAACTGTGTTCTCTGACTAAACAAGATTAATTGCGTCTGCAAGCATCTTGCTCCGGCTGTAGTCACAAAATAACTCAGGGGTGTTTGAATAATTAATGCTGGCAAATCTTGGTGCAAACTGAAATGCGCCAGCAACACATCCGGTCTCATTTTTGATAAGCTATTTAAATAAATCCTCTAAAATATGCTTCTCAGATTGGATTTCCTCATTTTTAGCTTCTTTGCTACTGTGACACACCACAATGAATGTAATTTTTCATCTGTGGAGAATGGTCCAAAGGCTAAATCACTCATTTAGTTAATTTAGAGTGAAGAAAAATTGGACACATCTGCAAAACCATTAGCCTTTTCTGACCAGACTGAATAAAGGAATAAAATAGCCTAATTTTAGACGTAGGAATAAAAACACTTTAACATGTTTAAGCAATTTGATTTTATGTATATATTACAAAAAAGTTACAATTTTAAATGTAGATTTTTTTCTACACTACTGTTTGTGGCCAGTAAGATTTTTAAAAAAAATAAATTCATGCTTTTTATATCCATCTTTGTAATGTAGGCTACAAAATCCCAGTGCTGTTGTCATCGTGTAAAGCCCGCCCCAACGTTTCTGATTGGTGCCACGATTTCGATTTTCGGATTGGAAATGGGCTTGAATGAGCTCTTTGCCAGACTAACTTTCAGAACAAATCTAAATTTGCCGGAAGTGGTATGGGTTTTCCCAGGCTAGCAACGATGTATTAAATTGATCAATAGAGTAGACTTTTATACTGTTACATTGTTGCAAAAAAAAATGCTGTACTTTTGAACCTTCTATTCATCAAGGAATCCTGAAAAAATTATATCATGGTTTCCACAAAAATATTAAGCAGCAACTGTTTTTCTACACTAATAATAATAAGAAATGTTTCTTGAGCAGCAAATCAGCATATTTGAATGATTTCTGAATGACCATGTGACACTGAAGACTGGAGTAATCCTCACAGGAATAAATTGCATTTTAAAATATATTAACCTAGAGTTAGTTTAAAATAGCAATTTTATTTCACAATGTTAAACGTTCATAATTTTCACAATTAAATTGAGCACTGCATGTCGTGTGTTCTTTGGTTTGTATAATAGTTCCGATGTTTAATGTATAGAGCAGAATGTACAATAAAACATGTAATAGAATACTAGAAACCGAAAAACAAATAAAAATAAAATAAAGATTCAACAATAAATAAAAAAAACGTGTAAATATTTTTCTGTAGACATATACAGGAGTCTCTCTCTCTCAAACCTTCCATTCCTGCTCACCACAGGAACAGTTGAAATAGCACTTTATTGTTTGACTGACTCTATTCTGATGTTGGGAGCGCAGCAGCAGGTTGGTACAGACAAAGTTCAGGGCAGTTGTGGCCTAATGGTTAGGCAGGATATGACTGAGGTGCCCTTGAGCAAGGCACTTAACCCCGAATTGATTCCCAGGCGCAACAGCAAAAATGGCTGCCCACTGTGTGTGTATTCACAGTTTGAAGTGTGTGTGCTCTCTACTCACTACTCCTAATGTGTGTGCACTAACTTAATGCAGAGGACAAATTCCAAGTATGGATTGCCTTACTCACTTCCACCTTTTAAGTTTCATTTTCACTAGGTGGGATTTGTAGTGTTATAACATGGTTTGAGTATTTCCTCACCACACTGAAAGCCTCTGTCACACCCTCTGGGTATCTGTCCCTCCACACACAAAAAAGCACACATACAAAAAACAGCAAATGGCTCAAACACCTCCGAGGAATAAATCACAGAGCTGATAATTGCTGCTACAGATGCCATTGCAAACAGAGGAGTCGCTTGGCAATGGATCCACTGCTGTGACTTGCGTCTAAGCCGCTATGGAGAACATACTTTTAAGAGCATTTCATCCTCTCACAGGTAGACAAATTAGTGAGTCATGCTATAGAGAAAAATTTGCTTATGAACATTAATAAATTAACTTAAGTAATTTGTAAGCCTTCCAAAGCGAGCTTAGACGGCATTTTAAGGCATCATGTTAGGTACTTTCCTTCTAAAATATCCCAGAATGAATTGCGGCAAGCCTCAAAATGAATACAAATTTAAATAAAATAAAAGTAATAGTAGGAAAATTTGAGATGAGTGTTGATTTGTAAAGTAAATATTGTAAAGTATAAATTTGCTATTATTCAAAATATGGGTGTGCTCTGAATTTGAACTCTCATTAGAGTCTATTTTTGTAAGCTTAGCAACATTCTAATGCCCGACTCCATTGGAATTAGTTGCATTCTCAATCAGTTGCTTATGAGGTTGAATTTTACTTTGAAGGTAGACATATGTAAGTGATAGTAAGGCAGCTCACTATAGGTTTGGAAATAGATTTGTTTTATAATTAATACTCAAGCTATTGCTTCAAATTATTCATTATTTTGCCACCTGTAGGTCTAAATAAAGTTCAATAGCCATGAACAATGATAAAAATGTTACTTCGATATTTGCTAAAATGAATTTGGCTGCCCAGCACATCCAACCCACAACACCCCCTCCCTGAGTCTGTTCTGCTGCAGTAATCAATCTCCATTACAACCTCATCAGCTGCTCTCTAATAGTCATGTATACAGTCCTCTGCCACCAAGTAATGTCCGCAAATAACTATTTAGGAGTTTCAAGCTCAATGAGGCATCAATGCATTTCGTTTTGGGTCACTGAGTTTTATAGATTCAAATATGGCTGCTGGATTATTATATTGAAGCATATGGATCAGTTTGACTGTTTTGTTTGTTATGCCTATAGATATACAACCATATGTGAGCTTTTTTGGAAAAAAAAGAGCTGTGCTCTAGGTTTATGTCATTTTTATCGATAAAAGTTCTGCTGTAAAGTGTCTTCCAGCGCTTTGGAGACTGGTCCAAAGGCACTAACGTTTATCACATCCATCTGTGTGCTGTATAATTAACCCCATATTGGTGTTTATTACTTCTACCAAGGGTAAAGAGTAAAATAATTTAAGAACATCAAGAGATGGAGAGGGAGAAATGAGTTAGTTTAATAAGAGACAGGACAACCGAAGAATGGGCAAAGAAAGAAGAAAAAGATAAGGAAAGTGTAGCACTCTCTCACTTGCTTTCTGATGAGAGTACATTATGGAGCTCATCTTCCCTTGGAAAGGTTAGGTTGACCCAGTGACTCTACGGTGTCATACAGCGATGCCGCTGCTTCGCCAACCATGGTATAAAAAGGCCACTTCTCAGTCACAATCCAAGTTTTTTTTCTCTCTCGAATATCCTGTTTTACTTTGAAAGGTACAGTATGGAGCCCAACACATGACATGTGGAAGTGGGCACAAATTAAACGGGTGGTTGATTGTGATTTCACTTTTTTTCATTTTAAATAGTGTATAATGTTGCTGTTGGTGTGTGAACAGTATCTGCAAAGTTGCAGCGCTTAAAGTTCAATGTAAGCAGAGATGTCATCTTTTAAAAACCAGTAAGTTTACTGCCTACAAAAACGACTCGATTGGGACTACAACGGGTTTTAGACGTCATTCAGAAACGATATGTAAGATTCTGATTCTGGCTCATACTGATACTGCAGTATCAACACCATTATTTACATTTGACGATCCGGACAACGTGCACTACAGTTTAGCCAATCACAACACACCGGCCCAAACTAACCAATCTGAGCCCACTGCCTGTTTCAGAGGGAGTGGTTTCATAGACTCAGGAAGTCAACCGGTCATTCAGATGACAGAGGAGAACGCGGCTTACAATAAAGGTGAAATTTGTGAAAAATAAGACTTAAAAAAAAGAAAAAACACGAATACATGTTAAATTGCACCCCATAAACACAATCATGCAAAGAAAAAAAGCAGTAAGTCACCCCTTTAAGAATTCGTTCCCATGTTTTATTATTTGTTTCCTTGTTTTAGTTAAATCATGGTCACGTTTTGTTAAATCATAGTCACGTTGTACTAATTTGTTCCTTCGCTTTAGTTAAATTGTGGCCAACAAGGAAACAAATTAAGTGTTGGGAACAAATTCTTAATTCGTGGCCATGATATTTTGACCTCCACGTGCATGCCATGTGCGTGGGTCCATAGAAAACTGTCATTTTACAAAAATAAAATGGGTTTCATGTTGACTAGTGCACAGCAAATCAAAAATCATTCTCATTTTAAGCTCTTTATCTTTTTGTATTTATTCTTGCCTAAGTCCTCGGTGCTTTATTTAAATAGTATTGATGATTGATGTTTTTGTCAAACAACACAGTCTTTAGTAGTTTTTTTAGGGTGCGGACTATGCCCCAGTGTTTCTTCAGACTGTAACTTAATTGATTCGGCCCTTTAAGAGCGGACAACAATATGTTTAAGTCTTTCAAAGCTGCAGATGTTGTGATCCGTGCTGATTACTGGTAAGCGGCTTAGAGCCCTGCCGAGCACGGCTGAATTGCAGCAGAGAGCTTCGGGGGTGTGAAGGATGAGGACGGGGAGTGGTGTCAGACCATTGTGCTGACTTAGACAGGAAATGAGAGTGTGTAGACGACCTACAGATGGGATCTGGACTGGGGACAACCGGGTGAGGCTAGGGCATGGTCATGCACTTTTATATAAACTGGAAATAGTATGCCCATCGGAAGAAAAATCACAGATGATAATTTAATAGCTCAGTTGTTTCTCCTAGAACGCCTTGAGAAAAACATCTTAGTGATCTCACATGTGCTTAGACTTTCAGAAGACATCTAAAGAGTGTTTATGCAGACTTGGCAGTTCGAAATTTCTCAATTATTCTTTTTAATTTTGTATCACTACTTTTACTATATTTAGACAATTCCCTTGTTTATTTCTCCTAGAGAAGTTTTGAGGAAACATCTGTGATACTTTGATGAAGAATAACTAAGATCCCCATTACATCTTCTGAGCTATGAAAGAGAAACCAACAATTTTTTTGTTTCAAATGTTGTCACTTGAGTCACTTGCCCATCATATCTAATGAAGTTCTTTCTGAATATTTAATTGAGTTCCTATTATAAAACAAAGGGTATTCTTGTTTGGTACCTTAAAAAGTAGAAAGTGTCCCATTCATGCCTGCTTCCCCTTTCTTGCTAATTTTTTCTTCATTCTACCACAACAAAAAGTATGTACTGAATTTGGATACAGCAAGATAAGCATATGTATAATATGTGTTTGCATGTTCACCCTTATTAATCTCTCTGTTTCGTTGGATGTTACTGGTTGGATGCAGTCTGCTGACCTTGAACTCGAACAACTGTATAAAACGGACTGTCCCTCTATTTCTCAGAAGGCAGGGCTTAAAGGGAAGGCTTGATTAGATATGTACTGCAGGCTGGTGCAGTTGTCCTGGGTCCAGCTTGACGGATTCAAAGACAGACAGGGTCAAGCTTTATGAAACACACTGTGTGGAGGGATGTGCATGGATTTCAAACATAAATGTGCATTGATATTGAATGTATTTAATATCTAGTGATATGGAAAATAACAGGCAGCACAATTTGAGTTATCAATCACATCCATGCAAACAATGATGGGATGAGCGAGGGATGAGTTACATATACAGCCCTAGGAAGACTTGCATCCATTACCAGTTCAGGAGCTAGAGAGATGTCATGCAAGTGCATGAACGTGAGCGTCTGTCATTGTTCTTTTACAGTTGATTTGTTTGTAAATGCCTCGTCTTTTCAAAGTGTCTGCGGCTGATGCTGCCCTCTATGTTGCATATTGTGTGTGTGCGTTTTTATTTTTATTTTATTTCATTCGTTTTTCAAGCCAGTTCAAACCTGGTTAATGCAGAGTTAGGCAACAGTTTAATGGATGGATGGATGGATGGAAGGAGCAGTGCTCTACAATAATTTCTGTCCCTGTGGAAGTGTTACTAATGTAATGAATGGAAGTTTTGTTTTAGGGCTGCTTTGATTGAGTAATATGATTTGAGGCTTTATAAGCACACCTACAAGGATGCCACCAGCCAGTTTAAGCCTTCAAAAGCACTTGCATACTGATGGCCCTTGTTGCTTAATGTTTTATTTTTTCACTATGGCGTTATGGATTCAGCAGCAAATAGCGGTGTAGTAAACACTGCTTTGATATTGTAGGCCCTGAGACTAGGGTAGCCCTCTGACCTGTGTTATTTATGCATTTAGTGTTTGGGGAGATTTTACTCATTCTGTCTTAAGGTCTTCTGTACATTTGTTCCTGCTCAAACTAGGTCTTTTGTTCCTTTTTTTTTACAATGCATTGCCTAATCAGAAGAGGCAGCATGTAGGTATCCCGACACTGCACAACACACCACAACACAACACACATGCCTCAAAAGGCTGCATGATTCACCTCTTCTCTCTTTATTTTTGCTTTTCTTTTGATTTTTCTTCTGTTTTCTCTCTCTCTTGTACCACAGAATGATACGTTGATATGAGAAAACTGTACTAACAACATGATCTTTTTGACATCTTTTCTATCGTCTTGTTTCTCATGTTTATTAAACATGCACTTGCAATATGCTTTTACTGTTTCCCGTAAATGTTTTATTTTGTTTTGCATCTTCATGGAAGAATATTTCAGACTAATATTACTTTTTCAGTGTGTTTTTCATTTGTTTGTTTGTCTTTTAATGAAACAATATGGTTTAACACTGATGTTTTTTGTTTGTTTTGTTTGAGTTCTCATGTTTGTCAGATTCTTTCTTGCACCTACAGTATAGCTTGACTGTCGGCAGGGCCAGCGCCAATGGGTGGCATTCGCGAGCCATGCCCCCCTCCACCAAATGAGTTAATGTGCCCCCTCTTCCCTCCCCGCTGCACATGATCATTTTCAAAAACAAAAGTAAAAGCAAAAACTAAACGCTCAATCGAAAGCGATTACAAATATGTGATTTTACGTGCCGCTAAGACCCTCCCCCCCACCCCCTAATTTATGTGCCCTGGCGCCAGCTCTGACTATCGGCTCACCTTGTTCATAATTTGTTCATAATTTATCTCTTTTTTTCTCTTCCCTGCACCCTTGTCTGACTGCATGGTGTTCTGATATCAGATGCAAAAGTATTAAAATGACAATTTCATCTATTTCTTCTGTCTATCTCTCTCTCTCTCTCAAGGGGATGTGCTTTTTCAGATGGCAGAGGTTCACAGACAGATCCAAATGCAGCTAGAGGACATGGTGAGTATCATTAATGTGATGAAGATCGTATTGCCTCATTGGCTCACATTTTCTCATTACATTTTCTCGTCAGGTTGTATCTAAGAGCCCACATTAGCCTCCAGGGTAAGGAAATGGAAGGGAGTGGCGTCTCTAAATGTCACATCGACTCAGACGCTTCCGTATATACATGGAGGACAATAGCCCATGGTCACATGCGTAAACACACCAACTTAGACAGAACACAGACTTTCCTGTGCTATGTGACACAGCTGCATATGTTAAACAAACCATATCTAAATCCTTCTGAAAATGGTAACAGGGCAGAAAAAGGAGTAAACAAAAGAGTACTATGAATAGGACATCAGTTTTGGTTAACTGTAATTCTACTTTGTCTAGTGTTAATGACTGAGTTTGTTGTGAAATGTGTACTCAAATGCAGAATCAATGTTTGTCACTCATATATGAGGAAAATTGCTGGTCTGTTGTACTGTAGTGTGTGTATATAATATAAATTGTATTTGTCTACTGTAATTTTCAGCTGAAATCATTCCACAATGAACTACTCACAGAACTGGAGAAAAAAGTGGAATTGGATGTTCGCTATTTAAATGTAAGTATATAAGCACAAACAAACACTTACTTAAGGCATGGTCACATTTGTAAAATTATGTTGAAATTTTGTTGGCAAAAAAGGTTAATTATTGTGATGAGGTTCAGTGTTTGGAAGGAAGAAGACATGAGGCCCAATCTTGCACCCAGCGCAAATTACTTTATACACTGACGCATTTATCATTCCTATTTTGCACCCGCGCAAAGCGGGCTTTTTTCCTCCACAGACGCACGTTGGTAAACTAGGAAATGAACTTGTGCTCCCTGGGTGGGTTGGCGCAAAAAGGAGGCATGTGTCGGCGCAAACAATCCCTGGTGCTATTTTGCAGTTCCAGAAAACAATTGCGCCAATGACCAGAAAAAATCTGGTCTAAAGTCAGTGTAATTCAGATGCTATTTTAAGCGCGCATGCTTGGCCATAATACAGAGTGTGAGCAACACGCATACACTGTAGATGATTCTCTCAGCTACACAGATGCATTTTATTTCTTGCAAATGAATATATAAAGATAAGGGAAATCATTGTTGTGTCCATGACGATGGGAAAAATACGTATAAAGCTTGCACATTTACTCAAATTATTATATGCATGTTTAACCCCCTGGGGTCCACAGTATTGCCTGTGATACCAGCTCACAATTTTTTTTTTCACAATCCACGCATAAACGTCATTATCTCAAAACTACAAAATTTTACATGCTGCTGACATATTATTGTTGCAGTTTGTACTGAATACAATGTAATAATACTTTAGCCATGAAAATGTCAAAAGTAACAGAAAAAAGCACAAATGTCAGAGCATGTCAGAACACCTCCAGGACCCAGAAAACACCTCAGACCCCTACGGGTTCACCGAAGCTAATTTTGGTGGGTTTGTCCCATCCCCAATGTCCCTTCTCTTTCTATTACGGCCCTGACGAGAACATCGATCTCCTCGGCTGTGAACCGATGCTGAAGCGCGCCTGGCAAATGCGCCGTTAAAATAGAATTGCGCCATGGAACAATCAACCACACCTATGAATAATGAAGCTACTCCAGACCAACCCCTTTTAAACTTGCACCCGGCGCAAGAGTCATTTATCCCGCCGGTAAAATAGCAACAGCGCCCAAGACCCGCCCACAAAGTTACTTGTGCTTTGCGCTTGCTACTTGCGTTTCAGATCGTTAAAATAGGGCCCATGGTCGGCGAGACTGGTACTCGTACGTTTTGTACAAACTCAAAACAAATGGTGTGCACACAACGCATTCACTGTAGCCACGCTACAGCACAAAACACTTTCGCATTAATACTCTTTCCGCTGGATCAGCTCAGCTCTTCCAACTCTTTCCACTTTCTCGTCGATCACTCTTTTTTTTCTACTTGCTGACGGCGTACGAGTTCTCAGTCCTCCTCTTTCTAATCTCTCACTCCACAGCTGCTTCTATCCGGTCTATCCACGCCAATTACTGCAACAAGACACAGGTGTTCATCTTTTGCACTTGACCCTACCTTTCTCTCTCCTGTTACAGACCTCGCAGAACCACGCCCCCGTCACCTCAATCGTCTGTCAATAGTTCGCAATGACTGGATTTCACTCACAAAAATGTATTTCTCTCAAGATTCTCTTTTACCTAACTTAAAAATTAAGGACTCTCTGTCTCGTAAAGTTAAGGGCTCTCTCTCTGTCTCGTTTCTTCATTTAATTGTTTTAAAACATGTATAGTCGCTTCCAATAACATAACTAGATTTGTTCTCCATTTTACCTAATTGGCTTTATCCACCCCCAAATACTGTCACTTTTAAATGCAATAACTGAGTTTACTGCATGTAATGAAAGTGACAGTATTACCACCATTAACACTAACATTTTCTAAAAGGCTAGTCTTCTGGTCTGTGTTAGAAGTCTGTTTATATGCATGAAAGAATCTGAAATGAGGCTTTCAGCAACACAGATTGTGAAGTCTTCTTACTGAGTCTCTAACAGGCTTGTTTGTAAATGCATTAGATTGACCCTCAGCTTATTTGCAAAAAAAAAAAAAAAAAAAAAAATCAAAGGCCCATTTTTTTCGGTCACTCATTTCCAGAATTGACAAACATAATTAAACATTAACTATGCTCCCATGCTTTTCTGTTCCACACATAGTAAGGACACAAAATAAAAGTGCTCAGTCAAATGAACTAGAAGGCTTTGGCAATGAAGACTAGAGGAAACAAAGAGGCTTGGTCTGAAGCACAATGAATCCATGAAGCAGGGAGCTCTGGGAAGACACTTTGAGGACAATGAAAGACCTTATTGGGCTTACTCAGCCAAGTTCCCATTAGTAAAGAACACATGACGACCTTCAGGTCTTTTCGATTCTGGATTCAGTTCAGTAAAGCATTGTTAAGAAACAACTGACTCACGACGGGCAAGATAAACATTTATTTTAACCTTTAAACCTCAGGATGTCCTGAGAATAAAGTTATCAAGAATACTGCCACATCTTATTCTATTCTAGTTGGAGAGAGTTCATCCACTCTTCTGGAATAGATGCGCTATATATATATTTGAAATACAACCATTAATTTCCTCATCTTGTCCATTTGAATTTTCTTAGCTGCTGTTTGTGACGACAGCTGTGTTATTTCGTCTGGCAGGCAGCTCTGAAGAAATATCAGATGGAACACAAAAGTAAAGGAGAGAGTCTGGAAAAGTGCCAGGCCGAACTGAAGAAACTGCGCAGGAAGAGTCAGGGCAGCAAGAACCCCTCCAAATATGGAGACAAGGAGATGCAGGTGAGTCAGCTCTTTTCTTCACATTTCAACAAAGATAATTACTTTTAAGTAGTCTTTTTTTGGTGGACTAATTACGGCCAAAAGTACAACTTCTCTCAACATTCACCCTCATGTCATTCCCATATGACCTTCTTTTGTGTAACACAAATGAAGATGTTTTGAAGAACGTTGTTCCCAAGACCCAAACGATTTTAATTTTAGTTTTCGTCCAAAGCTCTTTAATATGACTGTCTTGACAGAAGACCTGAAATTTAACAAATGAGTTTATGAAGATGAAGTACGAAGTTTATGATACTTTTAATGGTGAAGTTTGAAAGCTCCAGTCTCCATTTCTTATAATTACATTGAAAAGAGTTTCCAGTACATTCTTCCTGTTTTCTCCTGTTTGTGTTTTTTCCCATGGATAAAAAGTCTGGAACAACATGAGGTTGAATAAATAATGAGAGAATTTATTTTTGGATGAATGATTTTTTTAAAACGAGTAAGTATAAATCAATTCAATCTTTAAAAATGTATGTCCCTACGCTCAGAGTTTGGCAGTAGATTGGAATGTTCCAGAACTTAGGCAAAATTTGTTTTTGATGTGTGTGATATCAAACAGAGTCTTCCTGCTGGGATTGAATATCGTGGGAATTCTATAAATCCCTCTATTTCTATAAAAAAAATCTCCATAAATCCACTCTTTTCTCCCTTCACAGTTTGAATATACACCTTTGAACACATTTGAGAGGATATGAGAAATTAAACATGCACATGATCATGTTTACATTGGCAATTCATGCTATTTTGTCCAACATATTTTTGTTTTGTTACATTTATTATACTATTTATAACAAAATATATATATATATTAATCAGTTGGATGGAAAGATTCATTAAAAATAACCATGTCGGCAGCGAGTTTTGCACAGGAATTTTTTCAGAATCAGAGTTAACCCTAACCCTACAGGGGTTCTCAATGTTTAAAAGTGTATTTTTCCTTAATGATATGCTGTTGCTCTTTTCATGCTCCTTCTTTGCTCTGAATCAGACAAGAAGCTGTGAAAACTTTCCAGTTTTAGTCTCTTTGGCTTTTTAGGTGCTAAAGAAAATCCCACTCTGTTTGGCTGAAGCCCTTCCATGCAATATTGTACTTGTTTTGTGTGGGTTTCATTGTCCTTGTGCTTTTGTTCACGAGGCCTCATTGTACGGGGGTTGAATTGTCGGGGCCGCTGTTTGTTTTGAACGTACGCCTCTCACTACCGTCGTCACCAGGTGTGAGGTCAGGGGGAAGTGGGAGTGTTATGCTGTGGACTGACCTGGGGTCAGTTCATGCCATTAGCTGTAGGTGTGCTCCTCGTAGTAGTGTGGGAACACACTGTTGCGTAAAACGCTGTGGGCTCTGCTTGCATTTTAAACACACTCCACAGGTGTGTATAAGAGAAAGCACAGAAAGGAAGAAGATGAGTGGGTTGTTTAAATTAAGTGAACACAGTCAGGGTAACTTCCTGTTCCTGTTCTGGAGTCTAACGAAAGCTCCATAGACCTCAACAGATTCAGCTCCAAGCAGAAACAGAGGCTCTGATGTACTTAATTTCTGGAGTCGATATTTGAAGCTCCAAGTTAAAACGTCTCTGGCCACAGCCCATAAACCCCAGTGCTCCCCAGCTGAGGTTTGAAAGCTGAGAAATCACTGTATGTGTAAACCCTTCCCATGGTTCCCTACATGTGGCATCTCTCTCATGAGATTTCTTAAATGTCCAATGAATGTTTTTTTTCTGTAATAGCTTTTGTCAATTATTTATAGGTGTGTGAGTGTGTTCATTCCACTTAGCAGCTCAGTATGAACCATGGATGAATTTTACATGATGGGCTCATGGTCCCTGCTGTGCATCCTGCTGTGGAGAGGCTGTCTTCAGAGATGCCATGAGCAGAACACCGCAAAACACACTATACCAAGCCTTAGGGAATATCTGAAAGACTTGATAGCTGGTACCTAATCAGTTATTTGCTGATATTAGAGATTTGTTTATTAGATTATAATTATTAAAAAAATTGCCAATGTCGGATATATAATTTCGCATGATTTAGTGAGCAGTAGATGTCAAAAAAGGTACAAGTTAATCTTTTAAAACAATAATAATTTTTAAATGTTATCTTTAAATCAATATCCATTTTCAAACTCTACATTGAAATGTTGTGATGTGCAAATTGATTTGCTTTTAAAATGACAAATTCTTTATCTATTTAGACAAAATCAAGATTTAATATCAACCTTTTAAAAAAGTTAAATTTGCCCCAAAAATGCCAATATGCTACAGTAGTTAATATTTTCTGCAAAAATTCTATTTATTCAGTAAATCAGCTGTTTTTATTATAATTTGAATTTTGTAATTTTCCACAGTTGTTAAAACATTTTGTTTTATATAAGAAACGACTCCATTTCCATTTCAATTTCCTCCCTGATTACTAAAGAGAAACATTCCAGTTCTTCACAGAACTGCTGCCAATATTAATACCGTGACTAATTTAATATACTCATTTCTCTCTTTTTGTTTCCTTGAGGAATCATAATGCACAAAAATGATGGCGCATTGCAATTGTGTCCTGCATTCATATTCCGCATGTGTTCAAATGAGGCCACACGGAGGGCAGGCAGATTGATTTCAACTGGAGGGTCGCTTATGATTTCATACTGCAATAGTGTAGGATATGGACCCACGTGCGTGGATATGTGTGTACATTTGTATTCCCCTTGGGTATCAATCTAAAGGCACATAGTGCAGAAATCTGAATATGATTTGTGAACCCATTTACCCCGACTCCACCACAATAAGCCATATGGCTACCTACTGCCCAGCATACAAACACACTATGACTATGCAGTAGTACAGGACCTGTTTACCAACTCGTGTGTAAACCTGTTAATTGCAGTGTTTTTATCCTGACAGCTACTTAAAAAGAGTTTACTGTTGCTTAAGGGTATATCATTTTATCTACTTCACAGGTAGTACTTAACATCATGCTAATCACACTGCCTGTCTATTACTAAAGGAGATTGTAAATACAGATGTTATATGCCATGTTTGCCATGTTCCTATGCATTTAATGTCTGAAGGTGAAAATATAGTTTACATAGTTTTAAATAAATCACGAGTGAACTTATTGTCTCAGGCTGTATTGCAGTAAACATCTATCAAAGCTGACATTAAAAAAACACTAGTTTTCATACATTTTACTCAGCCACTAAATAAAATAAAAAGAATTACTGCCAGCACTGAAACTCTAATGTGTGCAAATTAACTAGTCCAAGGGCAGTCTGGTAACTGTAAGATGCAGAAAATGTTATGAATTTAAGCTTTGCCTGGAGACAACATATTTTTGTACTTGTATCTGGCAACGGACTTTCACTGGTTTTACGTCTGAAGTTGTGTAAGTGTACTTGCTGAACCTCAAGGTTTAATCTCAGTGTGCAGCTCGTACATGTTAATGTACTTTTCATGACTCAGACACTGAAAGAATATATAACAGGGGCAGAAAAGGGGTTTTGACCATGGGTCATTCAATTCAAAGAAGATCCTGCTGTATAGTGCTGTCATTATCCAAAGAGAAATGTCATATCTGATCCATTAGCGCATAAATGTATGCATTCTACATTCAGATGTGGGCAACGACATGTTCAAATTCCAAAATAGAGATTCAATCATCTTAAATTACTGCTGCCCACATATACAGCCATGTAAATAGCTTACATACCACTTCAAGGTTTGGAGTTGGTAAGATTTTTTAAAATCTATACAATTGTTTTATTACAATTTAAAACAGCTGGTTTCTATTTGATAATGTAATTTATTTCTGTGATTGCAAGGCTGAATTTTCAGCAGCCATGACACCAGTCTGACCCTTCAGAAATCATTATAACATGCTGATTTGGTGCTCAAGATTTATTTATTTATTTTTTTATTTTTTGTTGTTGTCAGTTAAGTCTAAAACAAGTCTAAAAGAATATTTATTTAAAATAGAAATCGCTTTAAACTTTTTAACGGTAGTGTAAATCTCAGGTTTGTTGAAGGAAGAGTGGAACCAAATCCAGGGAAGAACTTCAGCAATCTTTATTTAGATAGAAAATAAAATTAAAAGCAAACCAAAAGTACCCTGTCTGCATGTCCACACAATAGATGACAACATGAAAGCCCACGGGCAATAATAAACACAAGCGTCATGCTACACAGAACGCAAGAACACAAGAGCGCCAATGAACACAGACCAGACGCTCAACAAAAACACAATGAACACTCAACAAGAGACTAAACATGGAGCATGCATGAATGTCTGTAACAGGACTGAAAGTGCCGGAATCCAAACACCGTACTCCGCACATACAATTACGATCGGACGAAAGAGTGTAAGGCTCGCCCACACAAAGACAAGACGATAAGAGTGTCAAGGCTAAGGCTTTCTCACCAAACTAAGAATAAACCAAACCAAAGTGACAGAACCTTGACCGTATATGCTAGTTTGTCTAAAAAAAAATGAATTCGGAGTTTCTCTTTAAGGGTGTTTACACTGGAGAACCGAACTCCAAAGGGGAGGAAAATGCCTTCAAAGAACCTAGAAAGAACTGAGGCTGTTTGAGGACAAGTGTAACCACCATGCTTTGCCCTCAGCATTTTCTTTTCAGTCTCTTGGAATATATATTTTTTGCTGAACAATTTACAGTTCACTTTAAATAAAGTTGCCAAGCTTGATAATGTGATGTGACTGACACTTTGCAGAAATATTCTGCGATCAGCTGTTTTTGTGTGCCGAGCATATTACCTTTCACCTGTCAAACGCCAACTCATGTTCAGAGAGAATCCTGGAAATCCTGTTACATTTACATCTTGTGTTTTACCTACAGGCAGATCACATAGCTGGACAACCCAATATCTGCTTTTATATTTCACACTGCAACATCATAGCATAGCTTTTCATTTGTTTTCAGTCTTCTCACTTTGTATCCCACGTGAGTTTTATGCTAAAGTATTACAACAGGCACATTTGATGTGCATCAGAGTAACTAAACCTACAAAGCTGTTTTGGTGCTGGTTGGATATGTACCAATTACATGATGTGGCATTGCTTTATTCATTTCAGTTTGGTAAGTCACCATGACATGTCAAAGAATGACAGTCTGGGTGAACATATTGTACACATTCATACATCACTATGAACCTGTGACGCAATTCACATGATGCAATGACCTTTTCTAACGGAAAACTAATAATAGACTTGCAAACAGTGATCCCAGCCTTTTTCATTTACACTTGGTGGGAAGGAATCAGCATAACTCGCTGTGGTATCACGATGCCTACACAGGTTGAGGAACCTTGTGAAAGTTGTCATCTGTGTGTGTGCGTTTGGATCACATCCAGTTCCTACAAGGTGTATGTCCTTGTTAGATGATGTTTTGACTGTAGTGTGATCTCTACCGAGGCAGCAGCCTTGATCATTTCTATGTTGTTATACAGGACTCTTGAGTTAATGTTGATTATTTTAGTCCATTTTTAAAAGTTATTTTATTATTATTATTATTTATTGAATGCTAAATAATGAACATGACCTACTTTGCTACTTGGATTCTCTGATCAAACCAAATAGGCTGGCTAAATATGCCTTCACCAGCTTTGTATGCTATGGACCATTGAGCTTTAGCATTCCCATTTGCTATCACACAATGAGAGCAACAGCAAGCCTACATGGTTGTCATTTGAAAAGTGCATGTCAATTTCTCCTAGCATGACATTACATCAGTCATCAGTCTGAGTCAAACTTGGGCATTGTTTGCCTTTTTTTTTTTTTTTTTTTTGCTTCACACCACCTTCCCTGTCCCCCAGTACGTCGAGACCATCAGCAGCAAACAAAATGAACTGGATAACTACATCTCTGAGAGCTACAAGAACGCCCTGTCCGAAGAGAGACGGAGGTATTGCTTCCTAGTTGACCGTCAATGTGCAGTGGCCAAAATGAGCAGCACCTACCACACCAAGGTGAGAATCCATTTCATGTTGAAGAAAATTTGGGTTGCAGAAACACTGAAATTCAGTTAATTTAAGTAAAAATTGCCTTAATGCATTTTAGCCCTTGTTTGCACATTTAAATGTTAAAGGCAACATTAAATGGCATCTAACACATTTAACTTCCACATTGTGACATCTTTTGAAGTGAAGCTGAATAATCAGTGAGACTAATTTGATTTTATCCATATTTGGTTCAGTTAAATTGATATTTAATATTATCGTTTAAAATGTAACGATAATGCCAACTTGTTAATGACCTCATTTATATAAACTTGGCCTTTGTTACATTAGCATTTATGAAAATTATTACATTTGATCAAATATTCGGAAAAAAAATTGACATGTCAAAAGACTTTTAAGAAAGTATATGTTCAATTTCATGTTGTCTTTAACCTTTCAGTCATGTAATGTAAGCATTAAAGCGATAGTTCACGGTCATGTTGTCCTAAACTGGTACTGTATGAGTTTCTTAAAATATAGAAGATATTTTAAAGAATTTTGGTAACCAGACAGTTGATGGGCCCCATTGACTTCAACAATATATATATTTTTTCATACTATGGAAATCAATGGCTAACTGTCTGGATATCAACAGTTTTAAAAAATATCTTCTTTTGTGCTCAATAGAAGAAACTCATACAGGTTTGGAAAAACATGAGGGTGAGAAAGACATAATTTTCATTTTTGGATGAACTATCTTTTTTAAAGCAGATCTTATACTATAAATTACGTTTCCATTTTTCCAAGTAAATAATATACTTGGACAACTTCACATTTTGTGTTCAATGGTTTCTGCTCCCAATTGCCATTTATTCAGTCATTCATTGCATTTCATTGCTGATCATTCCACCATGCTTGCTAGAGAATGTGCTTGAATGTATATTGAGGTAAGATTCATTTGATTGCTTATCAACCGTATTAAGATTTAATCAAGCTGCTGCAGCCCATACATAGAACACAATTACGTAGTGAAGGATGATTATTCTCTTAGGACATTACGTTCACACTGATCAAAAATAAGAGAAGAGATTCAGTGATCTGGTGGATTCACCAGCATGCAGAAAAACACCAGTCATTCCCAAGTAAGCGAGATTCACTCCTCTGCTGTGACGCCCACTCTTCAGAGATGGTGATAGACAGAGCACTGGGAGCAACGATGGCAAGAGAAGGAAAATAAAATGGGAGGGCCAGTCAGAGAGTGGCCCACTTTTACAAGAACAGACTGTTCAGACGATAATCACTGTTTTCATGTGTGTAGGAAGACTCTTTCTCTGCAGGCAAATGGAGAAATATTTTAGACAAAGTGGCGGTACTTCATTGGGTAAATTGTATTGGTCTATTCTCTCATCGTCTTTATGATCAACTTTTGTGAGAACAGGAAGAACAAAGTAATGTGAACTAAATGACCATCTGCCAGAGTTTGTCATGGTTGGATCTTAACACTGTTGCCCACGCCAGTCATGCAATAGCAGCAGTACTTAATACTTACTCATGTGCAGAAGGAACAAAGGAAGTATAAGAGTTTCTCTCACGCTCAGATGACTAAGATATTTTACCACTAGGATGAAAATGGAAAAGAGATCTCTTAAACATGCAATACGATTTGTATGCTTGAAGGATTTATATATTTCTTGGGAACTAATGGGTAGTTAGTACTGGTCTCTGAATTGCATCTGTGTGAAAAGGCAGTGAGATTTATCATTCTTATGCAGGGTCAGTCCCTTTAGAGCAACTTGGGATCAAGTGCCTAACTCTTTGAGGTATTTGAACTATATCAACATGTCAGATGGCAGCCCTGAGCTTTATAGCCAATACGTCAAAAGGAGGAGATGTTTTGCAGAATAATTGACTCTTTAACTGAGCTTCATTGGTCTTACAATACCATTTCATGAAGAAGAGGCTAATGTTAATGATTATTCGCATACTGCATTCAAGACTCTCAAATCCTATTCACTCTCCCACATTCTCAAACTTGTTTTGTGCTGTGAACAAGTAGCATTTTAGTTGCATTGATTAACCCGCCACAATATGTCTCTAAGTGTCATTTTTGAATGTAAATTAATGAAATTTGATAACTAAGACTTTTAGGGAATAATAGTTCAGGATTTTAATATCAGTTTGCATTTGCAAGAAAGTAATACAGGTTTGAAATGACATGTGAGTAAATATCACAATATATATATATATATATATATATATATATATATAATATATATATATATATCACATTGAAATGATCAAACTTTCATTTTAAGGTGAACTAACCCTTTAAATCCATTTTAAAACCATGTTGCTTCAATTTGGCAATTAGTTTAATTACCTTACTGAATGTCATGTCGACTCTTGATACTTTTCAGCATTTAAAATAATGAAGAATTGGAAATTGCGCTCGTTTTTTCTTCCCTATTGTGAAGTATATCCGAGTGAAATGTAGGATTGGACTTGATTTAGGGAATTGATTGGATTTTTGGAGTTTACTAAGTGCTGCAATTGCATGTGAGATCTCATCACATGAAATTATGTTAAGAGAAGGGGAGTTCATATTTTTGATTAAAGATTGTGAAGGCACATGAATTTTTAAAATGATCTGCATGGATAAATGAACTTTTAAGTTCTGCCAATTGTGTTCAATGCAATGGAAACAGCACTAGCGTTTTTGCTTTCATGGACCCAATGAGGTCGTGACAGAGTCTGCAGGTGCCGGACAGGCAGGCGTGTGATAATTGCTTTGGTTGGGGTGGTATGAGATCGTGACTCAGAAAAGGACCATGGGGGCTCGGTAGATGCGGTACTGACCTGTGCTGGCCAAATAGAGATATTAGAAGAACAGAGTGAAGGAGAATAAAAACAAAGATTAGATTAGAAAGGTTTCGACGTGTTAAGTGAAGTTCTTAAATAGATAATAATAATAATAATTTAACCATTTTTGTGCAGTTCTTAAAGGGTAACTAAACACCTGGTCAGAGCCTGACTACACCCACTGTGGCAATATTTGAAAAATGCTGAAAAAGTGGGCAGAGCCCAGCGGATCTATTTCGTCCCCAGATAGAAGGGACGAAATAGATGCTAAAACACTCTATCCAAACACTCTATAAACACTCTATGATCGTTTTCATTACTCGCAATTCCAACTCCTGACTGGTTTTGACAAAACAAGTTGGTTTTTTATACTGCCAAAGTGCATAGCTCGTACCAATTGCGTGGAGAGCTGAAACCTGCATACGTCACAAAGTGACGAAAATCCAATATGAAAATTCAACTGCAGTAGCCACCGTTCAACCTGAAGAGGGCAGCACTAAGACGTTTTTACGTTACACCATATATTGTAGAAATAAAACACTTTATACACAAATCTCAAAAAAGGTACTAGAATCAATGACTGGTATTAATAAAGATCCATTCTTACAGATCATTAACTAAAAAAAGTTGGTTTAGGGTTTAGTTACTCTTTAAATCTGATTCTTACACACAAACCAAATGATACATTTTTAAGTAGTTATTTGTGTCCAAAACTGTTACATTTACATTACATGAAGGCCCAAACTAGTACAACTATTTGTGAGTACCAAACCAAAGTTTATACTTATTTGGAATGACAAAATGGTTAGTAAATAACAACACATGTGGGTCTGCAGAGTTTTAAATAAGCATCCATGCACTGCTCAAGCAGATGATCTGAATTACAGAAAAGAGTCCAAAGATAAAAATCGCACTTCCTGTGCTCTACATTCGGGGGTCTCTAGGCGTTCCTCATCTCTCTCTTTTACAGCTACTGGTCGTAACACTCAGCCAGGGCCAGGCTCACTGCCTGTGCACAGGGCAGAGTAATGAGGCTATTTCAGGCTTCAACATACTGAGAAGGGAGGTTATCAGGATAGAGAGGGATGTCTCAGAGCTTCAGAGGAACGGTAGGTGAGAGGGATCACTATATCTCACATTATCACATTCCCTCTATCAGTCCATCAGTTGAAGAGCTCACCCCTGAAACCTCAGCTGTGCAGGATCTGAAGTTTATTTTCACATAAAGAGTCTGTATTGGTCTATTCATGATTTACCCACATGGGTTTTCTAAATTGTTCTCTTGCAGGTATGTAAAGTTTGTCACTCATGCTGGGTGCTAATACTTGTTGTGGTGTGGATTGTTTGTTTTAGGGCAGAGACTTGCTAACGCATAAGATCCCATTGTGGCAACAAGCATGTGCCGACCCAAATAAACTCCCGGAGCGGGCGATGCTTCTGGCTCAGCAGATGGGCTCAGGAGCGGTGGGGACGCTGGGACACCACACTTCTAAATCTAACCTGACCATCTCAGACCCCATCCCTGGGGCCAAGCCACTTCCTGTGCCACCTGAGCTTGCAGCTCTCATGGGGAGCCAACAGACGGTGTGTTAGAAACCCTGTTTGACCTGAATAAAATGAGAGTCACAAAATTATACAATGTCTCAAGTGCAGCTAGAAAATGTGTAAATGGTTGCATTAATGATGTGTATAATTACGTCCTGAGGGTGTTTGGGGGTGTGAGAACCACTCACGGCCAAATGGTGGATATAAAGTCATTAAAATGCTGTTTGATAATGACCACAATGCTGTGGAAAGAATAATCAGAAACCTGGGGGCATGTACAACTCTTCAGTTTACAGTTTATTATCGCAGAGGCACAGCTGGAGCAAGAAGTTACTGTATAGTAGAAGTAAAGTGTTTGGTTTTGCACATGAAATCCATGTGTCTTAATTGTTCCTAAAAATCCTCTTGCAGAGGATGATGGGGGCCGAATGTGTACCCATAATGAATGGATCAGGGGCCCATGGAGGAGAAGATTACCAACGCTGGATGGAGACCAGAGCCGCACACGAGAAACCATCCGCGCAATCTCACAGACACGGTGTGGAGACCTTCTCCAATACCCTGCCTGTCCGCAAAGGTGCTCCTGCAAAGCCCAAGAACACTCTGGGTAAGTTAAGGATGCAAAATGCACCTAACTCTCTGATCACGACAAACGGAAGTTTTCAGTGCTGTTTATTCAATACTCAGCTACAGCATATAACTTAATTTTGAACTGGCATCTGCGCTTTACAGCTGTGTCAGGGTCTGTGCACCTGTGCGTTTCTCTCTCAAGAAATTAGAGAGTATCGCTCTAGTGAGTGGACAATAACAGGGCAAACACTGCTGAAAATGAAAACGGGGCAGAGCAGCTGGGAATAGAGAGGACAGCTTTAAAAATGTGGAGAAAATAGGTGAAGGTTATAGCTTCTCCTTTGAAGGAAGTATTTTTAAGAAACGAGCCCTCTTAAGGAGTGTTGTACACGATCTTTACGTGCAATTTTGATAGCACTTTATTTTACAGTCCTGTTCCCCATATATATACTATGTACTTACTACAGTTTTTACTACAACTGGGTAATAACTAGTTACTAACCCTGAACATACCCCTAAACCTAACCTTAGCTCATGTAGTTACCTCAGCTTTATTAACCAGTTCTTTCTTGGGTACATGGACTGTTTAATAAAGTACAACCAAATTTTAAATATATCCCACAACCTACTGAGCTGCCTTGTTGTTAACTGCCTACTTTGGCAGGATACTAACTGAAACTAAATCTCGGAAGTGACCGATTTGAGAGGAGAGACTCAGATAGTGCCTCTCACATGCAGCAAACAAGCATTTGACTGATCTGACTGATTCCATTAGTTTGATGTTAGTATGTTAACAACACAAATATTTTAAACACAAAAACAATTTATTCTATAAAAAATGCATGTATGTATGCAACAGAAACTGACATTTGTTTTGCATAATCAATAATGAAAAATTGCTCAGCATGAATTTCTAATCTCTGACCCTAGCAGAGACACAGACCCTGCCCAGGTCAAGCTCGATGGCAGCTGGGCTGGAGAGAAATGGCCGAACACGCGTTCAGGCCCTCTTCTCCCATGCCGCCGGGGACAACAGCACTCTCCTCAGCTTTATGGAAGGAGACATCATCACACTGTTGGTGCCTGAAGCCCGAGATGGCTGGCACTACGGCGAAAACGAGAAGAACAGAATGTAAGCATCTTATGCTTAACATCTCAATAAAATTTGCTCATGCATAGTGTGACTTTAGAGAAAAAGATTTTGGATGATGAAAGTGCATCTTATGCTTAACATCTCAATAAAATTTGCTCATGCATAGGATGACTTTAAAGAAAAAGATTTTTGATGACGAAAGTGTTTTAAAGCAAATTGATGAACCCAAAAATCTGCTTCAAATGCCATGTTGTATGTGTCTTATCAGGAGAGGCTGGTTCCCGTTCTCTTACACTCGTGTGATTCCCGAACCAGACAGCAACAAACTCCACGTCAGGTGAGTCTTACAAAAGCCTTTTCAATGTCTAAATGCTGGGTGGTGATGGCGCAATGAATAAGACACATGCCTTTGGTGTGAGAGACTGAGCAAGACACTTAACCCCTAGTTGCTCCAGAGGCGTGCGACCTCTGACATATATAGCAATCATAAGTCGCTTTGGATAAAAGCGTCAGCTAAATGTAATATTGTGCTTGCTCAACCTATGAATGAACAGCAATTAGAGAACTATGATCATCATGAGCTGAATAACACCCTAAAACGTGCAATTTAGACACGTTTGATGCGAGTGCATAAAGATGTTAATGTTGACATGACAAATCAAAATGAACCTTGTTTAGTTTATTCAGGCACACTCATGATATTATTGTGTTTGATGTCTGTGCATGTTATTCTACCTTTAAATGTAGTCTAGCTCAGTCCTTTTCACTGATGTCACTTGGATAATATTATCCAATATCACAATGTTTAGACATTATTTGACCAAATCAGTTTGGCACCATTCTAGTACTATGCAACATCCAATCAATTCCTAATGGATAAAATAAACTACAGTTCTCACTTCAATATCCAAAAAGTCACATTATAGACATATAAATGAGCTGCAGATGGCAAATCATGTTGACTTGAATGGTGTGTATATATGTATGTGTTTGTAGTTTGCAGCATAACAGGAGCAGCAGCACAGGAAATCTTCTGGAGAGAGAGATGGCGTTGCCAACACCTGATTACGGCATGCCCGCACGCTTCCCCGCCCAGCAGCAGAGCACACCACACAGCCGACAGAGACCGTACAGCATGGCTGTGCCAGGATTCTCACAAGTAAGCTATGCACACACACACACACACACATAAACCCTGCCTATTCTCGTTCTTATAACCAGTACACACAGATTAAACTTGACAGATGTATGCAGATATTAGTATAGCTTTCTATAAAAATAGTACGGTAGTATTAATCACCTTTTGTAGACATGCTGAAATATATAGCGGTGCGACAGTTCGATTAGAGCAGCCCAATCTCCAGCTAACCGCATAGAGGACGTTCCAGGAAATTACCCTGAACCCTGAAGGAAGCTGGCATGTTGCATATAAGAACAAACTAAATCTAGGGTTTAGCATTTAAAACCCAACATTTATTTTTGAGAAATATTTGCAAGAGAAATCTGTTTTTGTACTAAACGTTAATGAAATATATCCACTTGCAATGGCATTACAGACGTATAAATGAGCATACTTCTGGGGTAGCATCAAATCTCATTCACCAGAGGTATGGTGGAACGCTTTATGTCACAGTTTCAGAAGTAGGGCTTTGTTATGTAATATATCCATATATAATATATCCATGTGTGTAACAAGCCACCAAAGTGTACATATCCACACATGCAACAAAGCCAGCAAGAACCCAATGGTCCCCTCCTTAGTGCATTCAATATTGTCATGCTTTATGTTTTTGGGACTGGAGACACAATGCTTCTGTTCTTCAGGATGCACCCAATGACCTCCTTTTTTATTCCCTGTTACAATAGCTACAGCATCATCAATACTGCAGTTCATAAGTGTTCTTCTACTGCCATCTACTGTAGATGAGAAGAAAAGTAAATGACATTTTCTCTTCCTTCACAGCAAGGGCTGGAGGAGTACGAGTCTCGATTCCAAACAAGGTAAGACCAAGTTTTCACTTACTCATTTGCCCTCTGTACAGTGACACAATATCAACAATATGCGTTTTAGTTTGTCTATAAGTTCTTTTTTTGTTTCCTATATTATTTTGTCTCTGGTTTTGCTTGAAATTAAAAATGTTACATTCATATTCTGAATCCGTGGCGATTATGGCAAGCAAAAAAAGTCTTGTTTGCTTGACCTGCAGCCGGAGCAGACGAACATAGCTGACGTTTCTGAAGGTCTAGCCCAAACATAAGGTGGGCGAGTGACCAAACGGCACCTAAACCCATGTTGAACAAGAGAGAAACCTCTGATTGTTTAAATGGGTTTCATAAACCTCACAATAATATAAGTCATTTATGGTCATTTCCCATAGATGAGAAGCATACCTACTCTCAAACATGTTGCATCTATACTTTCTACAATAAAAAAGGAAAGTTAACTCAAATTGGTAAAGCACCTTGTGTGACATCAATATAAACAAATAAAAAGTCATCTTTTTGTGGGTCATCTATGGGGAAGCCGACCATTCCCAGCTTTTTATTCCAAATTCCTTAGCATCCCAAAATTTGAAATAGGTAGAGATTAGATTTCTCAAATGGTTTATTTTTCCCATCTACGTTTCCATCCCATTCTTGCTTTTGCCGTCCGTGTGTGTCTGTCTTAAATAGTCGTTAAGTGTTTTTTGTTCCAACTTTTAGTTTCTGTTGGGAATTTCTCCTGAGAAGTGATTTTCCACAGGCTTCCCTGAATATTTTAAATCTCTAGTTCACTTTACACCATTTAGATTTGACTCCCATGATGCATTTGAAACAATGGGCTCCATTTTCTCAATACAAGTGTATGAATCTAGAATTTTTTTCTGATTTTGATTTAGTATGTTTGAATTGTTTTCATTTTACTTTTGAACCACACACACATACACACACACACACACACACACACGTGTCTTGCAGGAAATGAAGCCCATCATATGTTTGCAACCTGCTTTAATAGAGATTAAATGAGTAACATTTAAAGGGATAGTTCACCCAAAAAATGTAATTCTGTCATCATTTACACACCCTCACATCATTACAGAGGACTTTCTTCCTTTCTTGGAAGACAAGAAATAAATGAAGATTTGCGCTTTTCAGCTTCAATAAGCACCATAAACGTGGTCTAAATGACTCATTTCCTATATTCATAAGTTCACTGAAGCCATTCAATAGCTTTTTATAAAGAACACACTAGATTTTAAATCGCCCCCTACCTCTCCTTTCAGGAGAGAAGCACAAAAATGAATAATTATTTTCTGTGAATTAGTTGATCAAGTTCACAAAAAAAATCACAAATCTCTTTCATTTCTTGAGTTCAAGTATAGCAAACAATTCATTTGGACTATTTTTATGATTCTTTCATGGTGCTTTTGCCTGATAAGCTCGCCATTCATTGTAACTTTTGGTTTGGAAAATGTGAGTAAATGAGGACAATTTTCATTTATGGGTGAACTATTCCTTGAACTTGAGTGCTTTATGCTCTCTGTGCATCAATGTGTCCGTGTCCAAAGCCAGTCTGGCAGCATCTCCCTCTCTTTGTTCCACAGTGCCGAGGGCAAATTGATTTCGACAGTGTGAGAGGACAGACAGACACACAGACACCACCCTCCCCTCGTCCACACACTCACTTCCCTGTCTTCCTTTATCTCTCAACAATCCATTCCCCTTCACTCCACCCTCAGAGGAAGAGGATCTAGATCCACCCTTCCTCCTTCTCCTTCTCTTTCCCTTATTTTATCCAAGTTGGAAGCAGCCTAATGGAACCGGAATGCTAAATATTCCATGTTGACCTTCCTCACCATACGTTCCTATCATAAGGATGTTGAACTTTTTTCAATAAACATGTTAAATTGTCTATATGTATCTCTTGCCTGTCTTTCATGCATGTACATGTCAGCAATGTATAAACTAAGTGCATCACTTTTCCCATCGAGGGGTCTGTGGATTTAGTTTTTACCAGAAAATGGAAATTCTTTCATCATTTGCGTAACTTTTTTCCTCTATGGAACACAAAGAAGCTGATTTTTTTTCCTTAAAATGAAAGTGAATGGACCTGTACAGCAATATTTTCTTTTTCTGTGATTGTCTGTTCCTCACACAAACATATGGACCACTTTTATAGTGCTTTTTATATTTATTTGAAGCTTGACAGCAACTGGTCCCAATCCACTTTCACTTTATTGAGTGAAGCTCAGAAATCACAAAATTTAGTTTGTGTTCCATGTAAGAAATAGAATTTGAATGAGCTTCAAATGACATGAGGGCAAGTAAATGATTACATTTTTTTGTTGAACGATGTGGCAGTATGTTTGAATGCACAGTTTAGAGTTTATCCAAGTACAAGTCCAAGCTGAGGATTTATAAAAATACATTTATATTCAGGTGTTTTGGAATTATTAATTTGCATTGTACAATTGAATGGATATGATGTAATTATCAAAGAGGTCTCAGTGTTTTTCCATCTCATTACTTTTATTACTGATGTAAAGGGCCTCCATGATCTCATCTGGAGTGCCTTCAATAAACTATCTGTTTTCTAAATGCGTCAAGTGTTGATTAGAGCAGGACGGATCTGATGTGCCCTTGCATTGTCTAAAGTGAAGATTGTTGTGTTCTGAAAGCCTTGAAGCTGAATTGGAACAAATTCTTCAAATATAAATGACAATGTCAGTTGTTCCTGGAATTCATGGTTCATGCATGAAAAAAAAGACAACAGGTACCTACATTTCCATGTCCCTTCACCACCCTCAAGTAACTCAATAAGCAGTGAGAAGCTTATGTTAGTGATTTCACCAGGGGTATAACCCACTTAACATGGTAAATCACTGTTATGCATGATATAAAGTGGCTCATTGCTCATATACATAAAAGCAGAAAGAATAAACATTTCTTTATTAATGAAGAATAGATAAAGTTCAGCTAATCCAATCAGACTTTACAGTTGGAACAGTCTTTTTTTCCTCTCCAGTCCTTACAGTGATACATCCATATTAATGATGTGCCAAGTCTTAAAGGTGCAGTGTGTATTTTTCAGCGACATCTAGTGGTTTGGTTGCGAGTTGCACTAAGGTCTCAGCCCACTGCTCACCCCTCCATTTTTGAAGAAGCTACGGTGGCTAAAACAGGACAAACATATCGTCATCTGAGACAGCACGTTACTGTTTTACAGTCAATGACAAGAGTACTAATCAGCCGTCTCACGAACGTAACCAGCACGTGTCCCCTCATAGCGAAGCCAAAACACACCAAGTGAGAAGAACTAAGTTACATGAAACAGTCCAACTACATATTTTACACCACTTACTAGGGAAAAGTCACTACTCACAGTGTTTATAGCTAGCTTCTAGGTTTCTGCGGCTTCTCTTTCAAGGTAGTGACGAAACGTTCTCTCTAGCACTGTTTATTCACGTTCGGCTATGGTAGAAACATGACATCACAATATGTCAACCTTCATAGAAGGGGGTGTCCGCGGTTATGTAGATATAAATGTCTCATTCTGAGGTAAAAAATTACGGTTTATTAAGTAAGTTCTTTATACACCGCTGAAAACATAGTTATGGATGTCATATTGCATTTCTGTTAATAGATACTCAAAATGTACACATTGCACCTTTAATATAATCCATGTGATTCAGTGCCTTGTACATAGCATATCATATTTGTAATTATATCTTTAATCAAACACTGAATATTTCTGATTATTTTCTTTTGACATGGATGCATTTCTTTTATTTGGATCAACAAGATCCCTGTACAGCTTTTTAATTCAAAACATATTAGCAATAATTTTTTTGTTGTTCAAGAACAATTTACACAATCTTGTATGTTTATAATACACTTACACACCATCTCGTGTGAGTTTTATAGCCTTTTTCACAGGAGTGAAAGCTATTTTAGTTCCAGTATTTTAGTTCCAGTGACAAAGGGAACTGATTAAATGCTTTGAAATTGCCATTTTATAAAAACAAATGGATGACTAAAAGAGAGTTGATGTTTCTCTGATGTGATAGAAACACTACAGTGCTTGTCTATTAGTCAGCAAAACAGTTATTGTTCAAAGGTGCACTGCTTTACATTTTCTCTGTATTGTACTTGAAATGCCGATATATCGCTGTACATGAAGGTGATGCACAATGAAATAAAATGCACCTTCAGTAAAGTATGTGTGAAGATGTCCTGTACACTCACTTTCCCTTTTTCTCATGTTTTCCTGCACTGAAGATCCTGAGTCTGTCTCTCCTAGTTCTTTTCTTTTACCTTCTGTTTGTCTATGTCCGTGTGACTAAACTAACTAAACCAACGCTCCTTGCTGTAGCTCTGCCAACACTCTCTATCTCTGTTTTGATGAATTTAGAGACAAAAGGAGTAAGACTGGAAGCCAGTGCCAGTGTTTCTTCTTTCTGCACTAAAGTAAAGCCATGGTACAGGCAGCCGCCACGCTCAAAGGGAGATCCACCTCTGTCGTGTTTAATTTTCTTTTTTTGGAATGCCCACAATTGGATGTAAAAGAGAAATTACAATAAATGTGCTTCAAAGTATATACACACTCCAAAATGCATGTATTTTGGTCGACACTAGAACAGTGTAATGTTGCTAAATGATCATGTGACTTTCTACTCTTGAGAAGATGAATAAAGATTTCTTCAGATTTAAACGGTGTAGATTTTCTTAATGCCCCTTTGGTAATAATTTGCTTTTTAATGTCATGGTAACCTTTTGGTAACAGAAATTCTCAGCTTTTCTGTAAGTTCAAATGACTTAAAAATCATATACTTTGTATAATCAACCTTTTTTAATAACTGTTATTAAACATGGTCAGGCTTGCAAATTACTTTTGAAGAATACATATTGCCAAAATGAAAAGCTAAATTAAAGAATATTCCCCCATAATAAAAAAGTGTTTTAATGACTTTTCACAGTAGCAATAATTTCATTTCAGAGGTGAATTTAACAAATTAACTTTTGTTAAAACGGTCAAAAAGGCTGACGCTGGCTGGCAACTTAAACACAAAAAAAAGAGAGAAAGAATTAAAGATCAAAAAGCATTTAAGAACTATTAGATGTGATGACTACTAAACTCCTAATTCACAATAAAAAAGAGCTCTCGTTTGTTTTGTTCATTAAGCACATTATACATCCGAAAGATCCATGTTCTATTTTGTACACTTTTCAGTAAAAGTGCCTGTTTATATATATATATATATATATATATATATATATATATATATATATTAAAAAATAAACATTAATATAGTTTCTTTAAAGACATATAGTCAAATTCCTATAGCCTGTTCTCATTTTTTTCCCCTAGTGTGGCTCCTGAAATTGAACGCTTTTGAGTGAGTAAACTATACAGCTAAAATATATCTCCATGATCATTTATATATTCAAAATTTAAAAGAAGATTGCATGGTGACCCCAAGTGACCCCAAAAATGATTTTAAACTTTTGGGGTCTCTATATGTCTGTTTCCAGCATGTTGAAGGTTATGACTGGGCCTGATGTTACAGTACTTCAGCTTCAAGTTCTTTCCTCCTCAGTCCATTTGATAAAGTCCCAGCTTTCTAAAGAATTCAATTTACACGTATAATTTCATATTCCAAAGCAATGATGTGATCATTTCCTCAAATGACCTAATATTAATCTGAAATGAATCTTTTGAGCAGCCACAAACGACTCTGGGAAGAGAGACTGAACTTGAATTCTCTTTTTATGGCATGCATAATCTCGAAATGATTATTTTCATTTCCTGACATTTTCACTCACTCAAATATCCTTTTTCAATTTTTTTTTTGCATGTTTTATTGTCACTTTTAAGCGTCCTTAGAAACAATGGCTCTGTCCTTATATGATGCTATGGTTTGTTTGTTTGTTTTTAGAGTGACGGACCCTCTCCAATTCACCACATTTGCGCTCACATCTCGCCAAAGACAAAGCAATTCCATCAGCAAGCAGAAACCCAAACTCATCGCAATTGAAGACCATGGATCTCGACTCCCTTGTTAGGAGGACAAACGTTTGCAGCCACATGGAGATACTGTACAGAACATTACAAGTTGAGCTTAAAATGGATCATACGATCCTTATGATGAAGAAACCATCACTCGACAAATGCAAATATATTTAGTAAGAACGTCCTACTTTTAGTCAATTGTATGTTTAGTCCATTGAAGAAATCTCAAATGACCAGATAACATACATAGATATGTATTTGTGTCTCACACTGCACAGTTTCTGCCCTCTCTCCACCGTACAACATCTTTGTTGTAGTCTCTTCCACTTTGAATAATTTAAAATAAGGTTCAGCCTCAATAAAGTGATTCAAGAACAACTTGAATCTTATTGTTTTTAATTTGAACAGCAATGCACCTCTTCATTTAATATCATGCATTTTATGATATATTCTGCATTGTAATATAAACAATTTCTCACAATATTTCATTCATATCACAATCACGATTCTGTTTGGTGACATCAATCTGCAAAATGTTTTACTTTTGTATTTCACAGAAAAAGAAAAATGCACGCTTCATGTGACATAATCATTTTGCAATGATGTTTTTGCAGATATCAAAAATTCTAGACCTACTAAGAAGGGCCTGGAGCATAGATCTCAAAGCTATTGTCTTCTCTAGATTTATATAGCGATAGAAATGAATAGAGACTGCTCTCCAAGAATGGCCCACTCCCTCAACTTCCTCTTTACCTTATCTTAAAAAAATAAAAAATAAAAAAAAATCAATATTCACCTTATCTCAATAATCACACTTATTCAATGTTGCCAACAATTTGTGAAAAATAGATGAAGCCTGCTCACTTGCTCGCTAGATGGCGCCAAGCTTCGGCACTGTACATTTTTTCCACAAATAAGCCTGCTGTATTTTGAGAATACAGACGTATTGCAGGTAATGAATGTTGATGTATGTGGGATGATATAGGTAGAAAGTTTTTATTTTTTTTTTTGGAATCCAGACTCATCACCCAAGGTTAATTTGCCATCTAGCAGCACAGTAGGTGGCGATAATGCTCGAAATCGCCATTAAACAGGAAGAAGAAGAAGAAGAGAATATAGACAAAATGTGAAATAAAGCTGTTCTCATTTAGCCTATATCTTCTGGCTGAAAACCAGTGGCGTAACTAACCGTAACGAGCCAACACCGGGCTATATGCGGGTCCTTAAGCATTTTTAATGCGGGCCCCCCACCACCCCACCCCCGGCAATGTCCACAAATCGCACAATAAAAAAAACCACACTGCTGGTGACGGCGCACCATAACACATTGTTACTCACTGCAATGACTACACACACCTATGCCTAGGTCCAAATACATAAAAAAAATTTGCTTACTTGCATTATAGCTGCTTTTTCCGGGCTTTCCTCTGTGCGAAGTTGTCGATTAAGATCCAGATGGCGCGCGTGGGCATTCTCAATTAACAATATGGCAAGTCCAGAGGGACGACTCTGTCCCGTCCCATTGAGCTCCTGAGATAGCTTCTTATCAGTTTCAGTTTTGAAAAGGAACGCTCTGTAGAAGCCAATGTCACTGGGATGGTGAGCAAACGCATGAAATCAGTGTAAACCTCCCCGAAACTCGCTCGCAGTGACGCCGCTGTTCTCGACGATCAGCATCTTCGTCAGCTGTTGCACTGTATTCATTTGTGATATACGGTATTTCAATCATGAACGAAATGATAATTCATTTGTCAAATTCTTCTTTCCGTTTGAGCTTTTGTAAGCGACTTTTGTGTTTGTAATTTGACGACTCCATATCAATCTCAAGTTCGAACTTTTTTGCACGCAGTGCGCATGTTCATCCGGGGATTCCCCAGTCCCATTTGAAACAAATTGGCTTGCACCAAAATCCATCATTGTTTGTTTCAAACACATCAGTCAAATATATTGTCGTCATTATTTATTCAAATAAATTTGCGAAAAATTAAAATGCGGCCAGACTAAAAGTAGAAAATGCGACTGTCAATCAATATCTTCCAGGTATGCGGGCTCCTGATTGGTCCAGGCCCGTAAGCAACCAGGTGCTTTTCTAAACTCGTCATGCCCTGCAACAGTTGGAAAAGAAAGACCCTTCATGCATAGCAAAGGGAACTTGGCAGTTAAATATTGGTCTAAATGCATCATTTTGCTTTATTGTTTTTACTTTAATAAAGGTATTATTCACTACTTTCTGCTGTGATGAAATCCTGTCAAAGCTTGACAATGACGATACTTTGACATTTTGTTCTACAACATAATCACACACACACGCACACACACAGTGAAAACGTGAATTTTGAAGCAGTTATTAGCAGTTATTTTTGACAACGATTGCTTGCATTGATTGATTGTATGTATTGATGCATTTTAAATAAATGTATAAATGCATTTTGAATAAATGTAACGATTCTTTTCGAAAAAGATAGCGACTTCAAAAAAGTATAAATTCTCTCTGAAAGTGTAGTGATTGTATTGATAATATGTAATGATGCATTTTTAATACAAGTAATTATTTTCAAAAATGTAGCAATTCTTTTCGAATGTGTAGTGATTGTATTGATTAATTTTAAATAAATGTATTTTGAATAAAAGTAGTGATTATTTTTTAAAGAGGTATTCCTTTTGAACATGTTCCAATTTTGAAAGAGTTGCAATTCTTTTAAAAAAAATGTAGCAATTCTTTTTGATAAAGTAGCGATTCTTTTTCGAAAAAAGGCAGTGATTCTTATTTTTAAAGAAACGATTCTTTTCGGGAAAAAAAAACAATTCTTTAAAAAAAATGTGCGATTCTTTTTGAGAACATTTTATAAAAGAAACGTTACATTTAAAAAAAGAACCACTATATTTAAAAAAAAGAATCGCTACAGCATTACTATTATTATTATTATTGTTTTAATTAACATTTTTTAATCTCCACCATCATGGAAAAACTATATCCAGATCCAACTCCTCCCACCTTACATAAACATAAACCTACCCATCTCCGCCCCCTGATCCCTAACCCCACCCCCCACCCCCTGATTCCCTAACCCCACCCCCTGATCCTAGCTACTTCCACCCCCTGAACCATAACCCCACCCCCTGATCCGTAACCCCAGCCCTAATCCTTCCCATCACCACCCCTTAGATCTGGATCCAACTCCGCCCCCTGGATCTCATGTATTGCAATGAGGTACTGAAAGCAACTGAGAATAAAAAACTGCAAGAGAATACCGTCAAATAGAATAGTTTTATTTTTCTCACTAAGTTTGACAAATTTGAGAAACAGACTTACATCCACTCTCGCTTAACATTATCCTGCAAATCAAAATCATCGTACAGGGAAATTTCCCAGGGAAAAAAATCAGTGAATCTGCCGCTCTGGATCAGAATAACAGGGACACCAATCCGGCGTGTGCCAAATCACGTGAAACATTTCTTTGGCAGAAAACACATAATTTTCCTTTACCTCCTAAGTTCCCATTTGATCTTTCAGTAGTTTAAAATTGTTGAATCAAATACAAAAATAGTACAGACTGTTGTCTAGTTCAATCTAAGCTAGACGGTTACATAGAATAAACGCCTTCACGGGCAAACAAACAGAACATATCGAGAGTAGCGTATGGAGATTTAACGCACAGAAGAGTGCAGGTAACATCGAATCCCTCCGCACTGTACACTGTTCTCAGTCACATCCACAGACTCGTCCTCCTTGATCACGTCCGACGTGTTGTTTCCCAACCATGTGTGAAAAAAGTCACAAGATCATGTCCATTTTGTTCAGCAGTTTAAATCGTTCCTATTGGTCAATTTATGAAGTCCAACATCAAGTTCAGCATGACGTTCTGTTGCAATGCTGAAAAGCATTTTTCTGTTTTTCAAAGTTCAAGGAAATATAAAACATGTGTTGGCTAATAAATAACACTCTTTATGTATATTATTAACACCCTGATCATAATACAACCCGGCTTCAAGTTCAATCCTCAAAAGATAGCAGGCATGTACAGCATCATTTTAACAGGGTGAATACAGGTAAAGTGCAACACTTTCTGGTCATTTGTAATCACCTTTGTTTTTGTTTTTTTTTTAATAATATGATTCAAATGGCTAATGTTAATGATGATGATTTAGCTTAAGTGGCCCTCTTCACCAATAGACACTCTAAATACATCATTAAATACATGTCAGATCATTGAAATCCCCCATTACATAATATGTTGTCAATTATATTATTTTTGAGTATTATGAAGATTTTCTACTTGCCTACTCTTAAAACTTCAATACTTTAAAAAGGTAATCATTTCACTTTTATATATAATCTCATGGATTTAGCTTCAGATATTCAAAGTCAAACTCATTGGAACATGATTTCTGCTACAGTATGAACAGAATTTGGATTACATGTCGTTTTGGCTAAAATAACTTGCGAGATGTATGATATTCCATCATGTAAACAAAGTCAACAGTTACAAGGTGTTTGGTTTCATTTCTTTGACATGTTCTATGCCTGTACTTCTATTCTTCGGCTATAGTTAGACATTTATTTAGTTTTCACTTTTGCCTTGTTTTAGCCTAGACGTCAGGTCTGTGTTTGGATGGCTTTTAGATGGCAAAATTGCTTTCTGGGAATTAATTTGATTTGAAGCACTGAGTAATAAGTAAATAAATAACAAACATGATCTAAAACACTAAGCAAATTATGAAGAAAGAGATTTGATAATAAAGTGTGGTTATTAATAAAATGGTTTCAGAATGCCATGTCACCATAACACAATGCTACTCTCAGGCAGGTGACATACACAAGGCAGCTGTGTGTCGTGAACTTCATTTTAGTCAAACCCTCTCCTTTTTAAACTCCTCATTTACAAACAACACTGCATTGGTATTTCACAGTAAAAATCAGTACGGTTTAGTTTTGTTACATTTCGCTAAGATGGTCTCTTTCGATTTTTGATGCAGTGATACCTTTAGCGTCTTTTCCAACACTTTCCAAAAATACAGTATATGATGTTGTAAACAGTCACAGTCAGTTTTCAGTAGGTCCATGTGAACAAAGCAGATCCATCCAAATTCTCTTTCATCTATAATATGCTCAATTTTAGTTTGTGTTTGTTAATATGTTTAGTCATTTCCACATGTTTATTTTTTCTGGGCCCTTTTTAAAAGGGCTGCTCTGAAGTGTTTTCTGACATTAAGTGGCACTGTCTTTGAGGAAATCCAAAAAAACGGTTTCCAAAGAGATCCAAACCTTCTTCTCACTGAGGGGTCCTTACAGTGCAGCTCACTGTTGGTATTAGTGATGATTCACTCTATTTCACCATCTTCACTGCCACCTTTAAAACAGAGGAAAAACGCAACTTTAAATTAGCTTTATATTTAATTAACCTATCACAATATATTATCGCATAATAAATGTCTAAAGCTTTTGGAAAATAAAAAAAGATTTTACTATAGAATAAATCTGTTCAAAGACAAAATATGTGAAACATATTCAAACTTAAAAAATCTAAACATTACACTCTAAAAAATGCTGGGTTGTTTTAACCCAATTTTGGGTCAAATATGGACAAACCCAGCCATTGGGTTAAATTTTTTAATTAAATTTTTAACCCAATGTTTGAGTTTGTCCATATTTGACCCAAAATTGGGTTAAAACAACCCAGCATTTTTTAGACTGTATGTACTTTAAACCTGTTGATATAATTTCCAATTTATTATTTTAAATAATAAAAATTATAGTAATAATAATAATAATATATACAGTTTATAGGGGTCCTATTATCTCCTTTCAAAAAGTCTTGATTTTCTTTTTGGTGTGTACTAGAATAGGGTTTCATTCTTGACTCTTCACATTTTTCACATATTTTACATTATTGCAGCACTTCTCTTCCTATTCAGTCTCAAATGCACTGTTTAGTTCCTGTCTCGATGAAGCCTCTCCTTACGAAAAACGAAATGTCCTCTGATTTGGTTAGATGGCCCAGTGTGTTGACATTGGCAAACCACTTAGAGCACGTTTTCCGGAAATGTCACTCCCCATACTATAACCATGAGTTTCATCTGCTCAGGTGTCAATATTAACTATGCCGTCAATTTTTCCATAGCAATTTGAGGCCGATTCAGACCCTGAGTATGTTACGAACGCAACGAAGATCGCACGAAATGTTTGCAAGCACGGATTTTACAGGACGTTTCAGAGTGGTAGGTTCCACAGTGAAAGTGTTTAGGGGTTGAAACATTAAATGGGGGCTCGTCCGGGATATAAACCCGGGACCTCTCGCACCCCAAGCGAGAATCATACCCCTAGTGAACAGTCTTACAAAAGCAAGAGCCCAGTAACTAAACTCTTTATCAATATTGTAATGTTGGCTAGCAGGCTAGCGGTACCACAAATAAATCATACATGTTGTGATCCATTAACAACTACTTGTCACGGCAAAGTTTGAGCTGCTCAGTCTTTCAGGAGAAGCTTTTGCGTGTAGCAGCCATTGTACTCTCTTAGGTTCTGGAAGCTGTCCTATGTAAAATTTGAAGCACAGCGATAAACGTTGGTGTAATAATGTTCAACAGTATTAAAAATACATTTTAGCCACTGTTTTCTAAATACATCCACCTTAGGAATGCCAAACAAAATTTAATAGGACCCCTTTAATTGTACATTGTATATACAGATGTTTTAATGTTTTAGCTTCCGTTAATGATAAAAACACTGCTTTAAATGTACTGTCTCACCTCATGCAGAATCAATATCTGAATCTGAGACATGTGTAATGGAGAAACGTGACACATTGGATGGAGAAATGGTAAAACGAGAGACTTGTGCAACAGGTTTAGTGATGTCGGTCGGTGGGCTCGGCTTTGCAGTGATGTCCGGAGGAGACCCCTCGGAAGATGTGGGAAGGGGCAACAATGGGAAATCATCTTCCCATTCAAACCCTGCACCTAAGATCAAAGACAAAGGATGGTAAATAGATAGTGTGATAGACGGTTAAATCTTTTGTGCAGTGAAAAAAAAGAAGAAGCTTACTCTCTTCTGATATGTTTCCATCAGAAGAGTCATCGGAGGCATTAACTTTTTCCTGTTGGTTTTGCACTTCACACTTTGCGCTCGATTCGCTTGTCTCTCCACCCAAGGGAAAACTGTGATCTGCCAACTCTCTGGTTGGACTTTCCTGGAGGCATTTACACACAATTTTATGATTACATTTCAAAAGTACTCAAATGTGTTTCAATATGTCATCAAAAACTGTCTTGAAATATCATACCTGGTCAAACAGAAAGACGGTGACATCATCGAAGAATGACACCACCTTCTTTTTGCTTTCAATTTCATCAGACAGTGAATCACTGAGCACCACTGGCCTCTTAAGTAGGCTTCTGAGTTTGTGTGCATCACTGTAATCGCTCACAATAATAGGAACGGTCAAGATCTCATCCTCGCTTTCTTCGCTCTGCTCGTGGATGCTGTATGTGCGCAGCTCCTCATCGGATTCATCGCTGTCTTCAGAGTCACCATCTTCCTCATCTGCCTCCTCTCCATCTGTGGGAGATACCCGTCCTTCTAATGGAGGAGGAGGAGAGCCAGAACGTATGGAGCTTCTTTTACGTCCTCCTTCTTCACAGTCCTTCCTCCTGGATTCCAGCCCCTCATGTGTAGAGAAACTGTTCCTTTCTGCTGTTTCCTCCTGAGACGCTAATTCCTCTTCAGACAAAATAGTACAGCTCACATCTTTGGATAAGGCCTCTTCATCAATGAGGACCTCTGAAATGGACTCAATTTCGGTGTTTACAACATTGCCCTCAGTAGTTACTTGGTCAAGAGTCAGACTATCTTCAATGCCAACTTGTGTGAAGGAGTCCTCTTGCTTTACATCAGGACCAAGAAAAGTATTTGAATCAGATACTTCTGATTTTGGTTCAGCAGAAAGATCTGAATCTATACCAAGATTTTCATCATCAAAATGATCTTTTATGGCAGACACTTCATTATCAGGGGGTGAGGGAGACACACTACAGATTGCGTCACAAGCAGACAGACCTTCATCTATCTTAGATGGATTGTTTGAGGTGGAATCATCAGCCTTTTCTGGAGTATTTTCATGGCCCCTTGTAGATGGCATACAATACTCAACTCCCTCTGTCTCCTTCTGCGGAGGAAGTAGCTCCTCTTTATCTATAATTTTCTCCAGTCCATCTTTCTGATCATCAAGTTCATTGATGTCCTCTTCGCTTTCTTTATCTTTCCCAGCATCGTAGTCAGAGAAATAGGCCGAATCTCTGTATGGAGTTTTATCACTCAGTGCTTTCAGCTCTCCATCATTGCTCTCAGATGTTGTAAAGGCCATTACAGTATCAACATTGCCCTCTAGCTTCTCATCCTCTGCCATTTCAATCTCTTGCTCTTCGCTGACAAAGATAGTCGCAGATGTTACCTTTCCCAATGGTTGGATACAAGCCTTAGAATCTTGTAGCTCATGGGGTTCCTTTAGGACAAACTCTGGAGATTCATTGTTTTCGGTGTCATAACCACTGTCCACAGTCTTGGGAGAGCTTGATGGGTGGATGGAGGCAGGGCTGAGTGTCTCACTAGAACATGCTGTAGATGGTATGTCAATGGAGTCCATGGAATCAGGCGTACCAACCTGCTTTTGTAATGACTTGAATGTTGGATTAGCGTAGTCAGCATTTTCTGCTTCTACTGTGAATTCACAAAAAATCTCTGAGGTTACATCAGTGATGTCATCATCGCTGCAGTCATCAATCTCTACCAGGCTGATACTAGAGCATCCACGGTCCACACCGCTGTCCGCTGTCTTACTCAACTCTGACTCTGGCTCTGATTTGGGTAACTCTGATAGGGATTTGTTCAACTGTGAAGGGATGGAGGTAATTTCAGTTTTAGGATCTGCTGGAAAAGCATCTTGATGCAAACCTTTTTCTTGTTTTAAGTTGGTTTCCCCTGCCGCAATATGCACATATTGCTCCGAAATGTCAAACTCTTTGGCTCCTTCCCTTGATGACTCGATTTTGGAGACTATATGTCCAGCAGATAAAGGTGCTTGGCCTAGATGTTGGTTTTTTGGGGGCAATGTCATGGCTTTCCCTGGAATACAGTCGATCATGAAGCAGTTCCTCACAAGTGTTCCTGTTAGAGGGTCTACAAAATGTGAACTGCTCAAAGCTTGACAACACGGTACAGGATACACTTCAGCCTCTCTGGGTTCATGGCACATATGGATATACGAGTTGCACTCGGGTGAAGGGTTTGAAGTTATGTGTCTTCCATGCACCAAGCAAGTGTTGCTTTTTACCGTTGTCTCTAAGTAGTCAACAGGTTTAGCCATATGGTACGGCAGGTTCTGCTCTTCTGGCCACGTATCCTCAATGTCTGTCATTGGCATAGTGTAGTGGAAGTCTGCATATGAATCCTGGTGACCAGACCCCTTCCTCTGATGCGAAGTCATTGTGTTTGTATTTGCTGGATTGCCGGTGGACCAGCTTCTTCCTCGTCTCTCCACAAAAATGTCTTCCTCTTCATCAGAATCGCTGTCATCTCGTCCTACAAATATAGCACCACCTGACGCCATATCAATACAAACTGAGTGGCTACCTGGCATAGTTTTCCTTAAGGAGCCCATCATATCATAGTATCCTCCTGTAACATTCTTTCCTATAATGGAGCCTTGAATGTTCTCCAAGTAAGGATCAGCATAGCCTTGTGGAGGACTTCCAAGTGATGGTGAGTTGCCTAAAGGGTCCTCCAGTTCCCCAAGTGCCTGTCTCAGGCTTCGAGACCCCCAGCTCTCGTGTGGAGGCTGTGTTGGATCTCGTATCAGATAGTGCTCCATGACCTTAGGAGGTGATGGTTCATAGTAGTAACCTCCATCCCTGTCTTTGTATGAGACATAGTGACCAGATTCCCATGCCCTAAGGGGGCTACCATGTCCCAAAAGAGGCTCCATAGTTAAAGACATGGCAGGACTGGTATCAGAATCATAGGCACTGCTTTTATGGACATCTGCTGACCAATAAATGTCTGGTTTAGCTTCAGGGGGACAGATTAAACACTCCCCAGAGTCTCCACTACCTGTTAGAAAGCTTCCATTGCTGCCCCCGAACTCTGGACTGTAAGCACACATGGTGAAGTTCATATCAATATTGCTTTGTATTGGTTCCTCAATGCGGATATAGTATTCATTACTCACTGATGGACTATGGGCACTCAGGACAGGTACCACGACAGGGTTATGTAGTTGTTTGGGCTCATAATACGAAGGAGAAACCCCTAGGGCGAGTTCTTCAAAAGAACAGCCCCCCACTATTCCACCTGGAGGGTAGTATACCTCCTGACAATGTGGATTGCTTTGACCCAAAGTGCCTGTGGTGAATGAGGAATGGTAGAGCTGTTCAGCCTGTGCCTGCTCCCACTTGTACTCAAAGTTGAGGCCATGGCTGGTTTCAGTAACTGTTAGGATGTCATCTCCAGATTCTGAATTGTAGCCGTCTCCAGTGGGGAACTGCTCCAGTAGGGGGAATGATGAAGTGGTGGATGAGAGGGGCATGTTGATTGCAAGTGCACCAGCTCCATGGAGATTAGCATGACTTGTGTTTGGTCTCATGGAGTTCCAGCGTCTCTCAAAGTCTTCCTCTGCCTCACTGGCTCCTTTGGCACATAGATAACTAAGAAGCAGATGAACTTCTTCTGCATTGGGCCTCTGGTCAGGCTGAAGCCAACAGAACTGCATTACTTCATACCTGGTAAAACAGAAACACAAATACCTTTAAGGCAAACACTTTGAAAAATACACTGCATTTATTGAGCAATTATGTCTTTTGATCTATTTTTCAGTGAAAATAAATTTTAAAAAAACTTAAAGCAAAATTCATTTACTTGAGAAGCAACTCTGCATAAGAAAAATTTGTAAATAGTTTGCATATTAAATATAATTGCATTTGTTAGTACAGCTGGGAGATTTTTTTCCGCCTGTTTTTAATTTGTTTACATTTGGCTGCTACATAAAAGTGCACAAAAGAGAAGATACCATCAGAATAGTCTTAAATCCAAAATCCAAAGGATACATAGAACAATCACGGGGGAACACAACCACATAACTTAGACGTTATAGCATTATTTTTTCAGTTCTTTTTACAGTAGGTTTTTTTGTTACAAAAATCTGACCATTCACTTGACTAAATGTATTTTACATATTATTTTAATTATTATTATTATTATTTTACTCAAGATACAATCTATAAAAACAAGTCTTAATATTTAACTTTAATATTGGTCCTCTAATAAATGTATTTTATTTTAAGAATTTTTAGAGATTGTAACTGGAAAATTATTTTAAGTATTAAAATATAGAGTACATTGTGTTTCAATGTTTTGTAGAGAACACTTGATCACATCTATGAAAGAAATTTGATCATGAATGTGTTTTAAGAATAGTTTTAAGAGCAAGGACTCCAAAAGACAAGGGTGAAAATTTAAAGGCTCTAGCGAAGTGAAAATGCAGAGCTCTAACTCTGGGTAATGGTTAATTAACTGAGTAAGAAGAGCAACATAAAATCTATTAGACACCCACCAGCGGTCAGCAAGAGGGTACTTAAGAAGTGGCTTGGGCAGCTTCAATTGTTGGTCCTTCACAGCATAGCTGAGAACCTGTCGGTCTGAATAATGGCGGTACGGCTGATTCCCCAACTCAAACAGCTCCCAGATGGTTACACCAAGTGACCTATGTACAGAGAGAAAGTACAACCTTATTCAGTACTCAAGCATTAATTAATAATGACATGTTATCTATCTAGCCATATAGACACTACATTAATATACATTATTTAAGAGGTGTGTTCTTCCTAAACAGCCTAACTGCAAAACAAAGGCCTAAATTCAACATTATATTTAGGTTATACTTCCAGCTCACGGATGCAAAAATTAGCTATTTGTTGAAGCATAGATTAAAGGTACAAACCAGATGTTGCTTTCCTTGGTTTGGTCCACCACTAGCAAGTTACCATGAACCTCATCCACCAGTTCAGGGGCAATCCAACGTAAAGGAATCCAGGTCTGGTCTGATGTCACAAAGTAGTCGTCCTGGAGATGAACAGATATGAAGAGAGAAAAGGCTCAAAACTAAATTTGAAAAGTAAATGAATGTAATCTAAAACTCATGTTTATGAGTAAGGGAATCCCTCAGGGAACCATACTGGGGCCTATTCTGTTCAGCCTGTATGTGAGCAAGCTGCCTGATGTGTGTCCTGAATTTGGTCTTCAGATGTATGGCGATGACACTGTGGGTTATGTGTTTGGCAAAAGCCCTGCTGTTATTGGCAGTACACTGACCAAAAGTTTTGAGAAAGTGTTTAATTGTCTAAACAAATCCTGTTTGACACTTAATCTGAGGAAAACTCAAGTCTAACTCGGACAATACATCACCTAAACATTCAAATGAATGGCGAACTAATCAATCAGGTAGAACAAGAAAAATAGTTAGGAGTGAGTTTAGATTCTCAGTTAAATCTCTCAGTCATATCAAAAACATCTCAAGAAAAATTAAAGGGATACTCCACTTTTTTTGGAAATAGGCTCATTTTACAACAGTTGGGTTTTATCGTTTTCGAATCCATTCAGCTGATTTTATGATATTTAGAGGAACATCAGTAACCAGACAGTTTTTGGTCTCATTCCCTTCCATAGTATATTTTTTTCCTACTATGGAAGTCAATGAGACCAGAAACTGTCTTACTGATCACTGATTATACTGATTACTGGTCAAAATGTATAGATTTAAATGTACATACCTTGTACTTGTTTTGCGATAGTCCATAGTCTCCAATCTTGACATTTATGTCTGACGTTAGCAGGCAATTTCTTAAAGCCAGATCACTGCAGAAAATCAGAGCAACATAAATAAATAAATAAACATCTGATAAGCACCTTCTGAAAATAGAACATAGCCTAAATGTTTCCATACCTCTAGCTAGCTCAAAAGATATCTGGATGTTATTTACTTAATTGGAACCACACATAAAATGAACACAGTAGTACAGTAGTTACAAAGTAGGACAGATTCAGTGCCAGAAATAGCCATCATTTTACTTGCATTGTGATGTTACTTTCCAAAAATAATTCTCTTGTCTTCAGGAACCTGTTCAAAGCATCTTGGCAAGGACATGTTGAAGTTGCTTGAAGAAGTGTGGAGACCCCCGGCAACAAAATCACTGATGCTGGAGTGGAGTAAAAACACTCAGGCAGCACCAGGAGATTGTTGCAGGGAGAAACCAGCAGGGAAAGCAGATATTCACAATCATACTTGATGGTAGTCTTCCAATAGTCTAAGGATTCAAATGTTTTCAAAACAAGAATTTGCACAGTAAAATAGAATTTTAGACATTATAATATGTATGAAAATGTTGGCTGACCTATGGGTGAAGTTGTTTTTGTGAAGGTGAAGCAGGCCCGAAGTGATCTCACACGCCATTCTCTGAAGCAGTAAGGGGTCAGGGGTCAAGGAATCTGCTGCCCGGCAGCTGCGCAGGTATCCTTTAACATCACCCTGTTATCATGGGAAAACAAACGCTAAAATACAAAGATAAGGTGTAAACTCAAATCGGTATGCATAATCATCAAATGAGTGTGCTGTCAGACTGATTTGCCTCAGCTATCCACTGGGGGGAGTTATATAATAAGACATTATTAGGTCAGCAACATTTGATGGTGTTGCTAAGGGTTGATCTGTTGACTTAAATGATGTAGCACATGTGACCTAGCTAAGCAATAACAGGAGAAGAATGATATAAAATAAAGAAGCACACTATCAAGTGTGGCTGTTTCTTATAAAATAAATCACAATTGCATACAAAACAGCACAACATTAGGGTGTTATACATGCTTGCCACGGCATTGCTATATGGTTGCTATAGTAAGGGGTTTACATTGCTAAGTGGTTAAAAGATAGTGCTAGCATGTTCTAGGTGGCTGCTATGTGGTTGCTTACAAGCCCAATTCTATAAAGACTATGATATTCTGATCTCTAGATATGGACTACAGGATGTTATCACCTGTTTTATCATCCACCAGGCAAAAATCATCATAAACACAAACTTTTATTTTGGATGCGATTAATCGCGATTAATCGTTTGACAGCTCTAAAAAAATACTTCTTCCCCTCAAATTCGCTTGATTTTAGGTATGAATTGTGTTTATGAGAAAAGCCAAAATTTAACACTTTAGGTTAGAGGGTTTAGAGAGGAAAAAACACAAAAATTATAAAATAAAATAAAAACAGAGCTATTAGACTAACCAGTGGGCAGAACTCCATGACCACTAAGTAGGGTGTGACTTCTGTGCACTGAGCGAGGCATTGCACTAAAGCCGGATGCTGGAGAGACCTGGAGAAAGAGTGTTACCTCAATCATCACTGCAATACATTATTCACCCTCATGTAGTTCCAAACCTTTTTTTCTGTAGTAGAAGCCAAAAAAAAAAATTGAAAAATTCCTCAGTTCGCTGTTTTTTCTCTTTCTAGTAAAAGTAAAATTCAAATTAAAACCCTTTGAATTTCACTTTATGGGACAAACCTCTTCAAAATACCTCCTTTTGTGATCAACAGAATAAAGAAATTCATACAAGGTTTGAAAAGCTTGAAGGTGAGTAAATGACAGATTATTATTTTTTGAGTGAACTATCCATTTAATATTTGTTCGTTACAAATTACAACTTTTTTTTTTTACTACATTTTACCCGAAGCCACTTAGGATTCCAACACAACACTGATCCCACTAACTTTTACTGAATGGAGAAATAAAAAGCAAACAAACAAAGACATTTTCCTAAATAGTTCTTTTGGTTTCTACAACAGAATAAAAAAAAATAATACAGAATATTTTTAGAAGGACAATCAGGAGGAATTTTCATCTTCTTATTCATTTTTTCAAAATAACGAAATAAAAGATATAAATGAAATGCAAGCAATGCACGATTTGTGTACCGGTATGGCCGAGCCTCTTCCAGGAAATGCATCTGGTCCTGGACACTGGCACTGGCCTTTAGTTCCTTCACCACCGCCTGGGTACTGCTGAGACCAGAGTGAACCTCCCCCAACAAAACCTGAGAACGACATACACCCCACAGACACACATATACACAAACACACAAGGGAAAGACAACAGAAACACACACACAGGTATGAACAGAGGGAAAATGGACAACACACACACAATTATGGACAGGGTGACACAGATAGACACAAACAGATGTGCACAAGAAGGAAATGGGCACATAGGAAGGAAGGAAGGAAGGAAGGAAGGAAGGAAGGAAGGAAGGAAGGAAGGAAGGAAGGAAGGAAGGAAGGAAGGAAGGAGGGAAGGAGGGAAGGAAGGAAGGAAGGAAGGAAGGAAGGAAGGAAGGAAGGAAGGAAGGAAGGAAGGAAGGAAGGAAGGAAGGAAGGAAGGAAGGAAGGAAGGAAGGAAGGAAGGAAGTCGAAGACAGACAAACAAACCCAAAAAGATTGAAATCAAGTCCAGGAGTCATGCGAAAAGTTGCTCAAAGGGAAATGCAGAAAGACGAAACAACACAAAACCAGATGAAACATTGGTAAACATGCAGCCAGAGGGACACAGACATACAGATGGACATACCCATTCAATGGAAAGTTGGGGTAATTGGGGTAGTGTGTGTGTTTATGTATGTGTGTTACAAAGACAAAGAAGTAGAGAGAAAGAAAAAAGAATGAGAATGAAAGAGGCACAAATTATTCCTATGAAATATTAAAATGCTTCTGGAATTTACTGCAACACAGAAATTCTTGCAGGGAACAGTCAAGACACGAGTCCCACAAGCTTGAGTATTACTGAGGCATGGCAAAGGTAACACAGCATGGAAGATATTTTTTACATCCTTGGGTCTAAACTACAGAGCTAAACCGTTGATCCATAGCAGTACACAAGGTTTGTGAGGTGGACATTCAAAACAAATATCAAACAATACACCAACTAGACTTACCTTGCCAAACCAGCCATGTCCAATCTCCTTTATATAAAGCAAACTATGGCGGCCAAGATCTGTGGATCTCAGGAGCTGGACTAAAGGATGATTATCAGACAGAGACAGAGCAAGATATTAATTGGCAACATGGACCAGAGGCAAAATCTGGCATTCAAAAACGAATGAAATCAAGAAAAAATGACATAACACGAATAAAATATACTTCTATTGTGCAGACGATCAGATGTTCTTGCTTCTATTCTATTGCTGGAGAAGATGATCATCAGGATGATCATATGATGACAATATAATTTGAAATGAAAAAATGTATTAAATTAGAAAAACAGCAACATTTTCAGCACTTGGACCCCCATAATACATATTAAATCCATTGCATCATCAAATAAGCAAATGCATAAAAACAAAACTGTTAAAATACAGAAAATAACAAAAATTAAACCTATGTAAAATGCAAAGAGTAACAAAAAAAATCAATATGAATGAGAAATTAACATCATTAGTTAAACAATATTTGAACTGTTCCAACATAACACACCCTTAGTGCACAACTGAACGCTGTAAGTGCATTACGTGAAGATCAAAAATCATCCTCCAAATATCCTCTCCAAAAGGCAGTGAGCAATCTTCTGAGCAAGAGTGAGGTTAAACGGCACGAAATCAAATTCGAGAGTCTGTCTTAAGAGTTCTCGCCATAATCTATCATACTGCTTGAAGAGCATTTTTCTGAAATGCAAAAATCAGAGAAGGCAGGGAATGGATGTAGACTGCCGCAGATAGTAGATCTGACCAGTGAATTTCTGTATCGTACAACCTCCCATCATCTGACAAATCCTTGTATTTCATCTCAAAATGCCATAACAGTCCCTTTCTCTCTATCTCTCATCTCATCATGCTCACACACAGACAGTTTATTGTAAGGGTGCATGACATACTGTCTCACTCCTTGTTCTCTTTTTAAGCAGCAGCCATTTTTTACGCCCATGTGGTGTTGTAGAGGCTGTTCATTCTGCCTGCCCCCTCAGAGAGACCTCGCTGGGGAGAATTCGGCTCTTTGTCATGCCGGCGGTGCTGCATGGTACCACTGAGAGGATGGAAACACTAATGCTATTATTCCTGAGGTTTCTAGTCTAAGTCTGGGAAAGCAAATGGCCAGTAAACAAATCAGAATGTGTGATGTGGGAACGGGATACTAAATATTATATATTACAATGACTGTTGCAAACAGCCATACAGCAATTCTGAAGAGACTGAAGATGTAGTTACAAATTGCATGGATTGCAATTACGTGAAATTAATTTATCAATCAAATCATCATTAGCAGCACAAAGCCAACAAAAAAGAAAGAAAGTAGCGCTGTCAAACGATTAATCGCAATTAATCGCATCCAAAATAAAAGTTTGTGTTTAGATAATATATGTTGCTGCACTGTGTATAATTATTTTGTATATATAAATACACATATGCATGTGTGTGTAAATCATAAATTATATATAATATTTTCATGTATATACTATATATAATTTATATTACATATAAATATAAATATTTTATACATAAAATATTTCTTAAATATATACAAGCATGTGTGTGTATTTATATATATATATATATATATATATATATATATATATATATATATATACATATGTAAAATTATTATACAAAGTGCACCCACATATATTATCTAAACATAAACTTTTATTTTGGATGCGATTAATCACAATTAATCGCAATTAATCGTTTGACAGCCCTAAAAGAAAGAAAACAATCAATACTTTTTGGTCATTGAAATACAGCTGAAATAAAATGTAAATATTAGATGAAAAATTCATCTTTAAAAAATTTAACGAAAAGCAGAAATGATGACTTGGCATCTAAAATAAATAAGTTTACTTTAAAATGACTAAAATTGAAATTAAAGCTATATAGAAATAGAAAAGCAAAACTATTTTTTTTTTCAAATAGCTTTATAATGACTAAAATTAAACGAAAATTTAAATTAAAACTCAAAGTATAAAATGAAAAGCTAAATCAAAATTCCACTCTAACCAAATAGAATTATCATACATTATCAAATGTGCTTACTGCTGCTATGCTCGTCTTGCTTTATTCGTCCCTCTAGTCTATTCTTCCCAACAATGCAAATGATAAACCGGGTGTGTGCACATGTTAAATATGATATGAGGTGATTTTTAAAGTATTCCCTTGCTCAGAGGTAGGTGTGTGTGTGTGAGGGTGTGTTTACGAGCACAGCTGTGTTGGGGTGGATACTGCACACCAGAGTGCAATACATGATCTGTTTGGCTGAAACCTCTCAAATCAGATGATAAACACATACAATTAGCGTCTTCATTTCTAACTTCTCTTGCAAAGAAAGACACGTCTGATTACAGACAGATGCTCTCTGTGTCACAGTGACTGAGACCTGCACTTCCTGGCAGGAGGATTGTATCTGACCTCAACCTCATCCTTAAGGAGTGACATCATCTCAGCCATGTCTGAAACCAGGCTGTTTATTACATTCTGTGAACTATGCCATAAAAGAAACCTTAGTGGGATTTTTACTTTTATGAATTAGCATTTTATCTGTCAGGTGACAAAATACTGCATCTACTATTCACTTAGCGCATTAATTAAATGCCATATCAGAGGGTTGAGTGAGAGTTCTGTGATATATGGATGACCACAACCTCTTAACCTCTGACCTTTACTAATCGCAGCACATAGCTCTTAGCATCACTGTCAGACTATAATAAATTGAGTTGTTGTTATGGGAAAGAGGGAGACGGATGAATCGGAATGTACACAGATTCCTCAGATTCCAAGGCACATTTATGTAGGCTGGCTGAGGCGACATTATGCAACAGGCAGATGTTTGTGCTGGTCAAGACTGAATAAGAGAGAGAAAGACGAAAAATGCTCGAGTGAATAATTGTTTGGATTTTAAAACAATTTGCCGGTGGGGTAAGACAAATAAACGTAATTAACACAATATTTATGTAAACAAGGGTTAATCTTCAAGGATGTTTTTACTAACAAACAAGACAGAAATGCAATTAATTTTGAGAATTTGCACCAGTTAAGTGCACACAAATCAAAGAACTCAGCGAATACTGACTCCAGTCTGTCTCTCTTTAATGTATTTGCTCCCGCCAGCCATGTGGTCTCGGGGCAATCCATAGATTCCGGTTCAGAGATACAGACAAAAGAAAGAAGGCCATTTAAGAACCAAAGCTCAGATTGTGCACTATTGGATTCGAAACTGCTTTTAAATGAATAGTTCACCCAAAAATGAAAATTCTGTCAGTATTTACTCATCCTCATGTTGTTCCAACCCCGTAAGACCTTTGTTCATCTTTGGAAGACGAATTAAGATATGTTTGATGAAATCCGAGAGCTGGATCACTCCTCCATACTAGTCCATAGGCTTCTTGAGGGATTGAAACTTGCCGGCCTCTAAAAGTTATTAAAGCTTTTAAAGGAAAAACAAACATAAATAACGACTTTATTTCAACTATTCATTTCCTTCTCTTTGGGGTCTAGTCAGTTAAACTAGTGTAATTGCGTAGAGCTACGTCACACGTAGGCTCACTATTGGTCGACGCTGTTCATGTGTGTGATGCGTGTGACGTACAACAATAGATCATACGCTGTTAAGTAACCTGACTCGAGGTACAGAGAGAAGGACATGAATAGTTGAAATAATGTCATTATTTTTGTTTGTTTTTTGCACACAAAAAGTTAAGATTGAGCCACTGAAGTCACTTGAACTATTTTAATGATGTCTTTAATAACTTTATGAGGGCGGCAAGTTTCAATCCCTCAAGAATCCTATGGACTAGTATGGAGTAGTGATCCAGCTCTCAGATTTCATAAAAAATATCTTAATTCATGTTCCGAAGATTAATAAGTGCCTTACGGGGTTGGAACAATACAAACACTGACAGAATTTTCATTTTTGAGTGAACTATCCCTTTAAATTCCAAATCAGTGCCTAAACAGTATTTTGAACAGTATATTGTACAGTATATATTTGAAATGCGATATACACTCTTAGAAATAAAAAAAGGGGGTCAAAAAGGGTTATCGCAGCAATGCCATATGAAGAACCATTTATGATTGTCCAAAGAACCTTTTAGTGGAAAGTTCATAAATTAACCCTTTATTCTTATTTTTTTTTTCTAAAGAACTTTTTTTCCAATATAAAGAACCTTTTGTGGATTTGAAATGTTCCATGGATGTCAAAGGTTTTTCATAGAACCAGAGTGAATAGAAATACTTTGCATATTTCATCATTCTTATGAAATTTACTTAAATTGGTAAATTCCTCATTGCATCATTCCCATTCAAATTTCAATTCAGCTTCATGTAGGGTGAGGACAATAAAATTCAAATTCACGCTCATAAATTGTAAGGTTAATAGTTACATTTTTAATTTTGCACAGCCATCAGCATGGAACAGCTGGCCTGGCTTCTGAGGGCCCAGAGCAAGGCAGGGTTGTGGGACAGTGTTCATCCCAAAAGGGAAGAGTGAAGGCAGCAGCAGGGCGTTGGTCACTTCTGGATTTTACACTTGAGAACTTGTGGGTTGGAAGTGAAACCGAACACATTAACAATATTCTCTGGAAAAAAATAAAACTCAGTCCAGTCCAGAGAATGTGAAACCCGTATGGGATTTGCATAAGCGGGGTCAAAGCGGATTCAGGACTGGGAGGAAATCCTCAACAAGCCCAATCTGCTTTGGGTTTTCTTAAATGCTATCACATCTGGTCTTACTCGTATCGAAAGCTTCTTTTTAATAATCAAACTAGGCGATGTGACAAAGACCCACCTGATCGGCCAGGTTGCTTGGCGACGGGCAGCGAGACCTCGGTGAGAGGCAGGATGTAGACGTCGGGACCGGTGTGAGATGCAGGCGATGCCGGCGTGGACATGTCCGCTGGGTATTCCTCTCCCTCTGCATTCTCAAACTCCTATGGTAGAAATGAAAAACACAGGTCAGAGGTGAAAGTGGCAACTCTTGACCTGAGTGAGTAAATGTCATAAAGAAATGTCCAGGTTATTTTTCACCCCTAGTTCAAAAAGATATTTTTTAAGTTATATTTTCGCATTAATAAAATTAACCCAGTTTTTAGAACTGTTGAGATTTTTTTGCATTATTTTCATAAGAACATTTTCCCTCAAAAATGAGTTTGATCCTCACTGTCTTTAGAAAAAATCCATGTAGTCAAATTATGTTGCTCATCATGTTGAGACATGATGTACAAGAATAAATGAGCCGTTTGTTTAAATTGAGAACAAACATCAGTGGCTGCTTTAATTGAAGAGCGTTTAACCTGATTATTTTATTTTAATGAAATTAATATAAAAAGACCATAATGCTTACTGGAACAAATGACAATTTATTAAACAGTCCATTAAAGAGCATGCCACTCTAATCAGATCAAATAATGAGCCATCAGTTTAAGCTGAAGAGCTTCAAACATGTACGTTGTGTTCCAATGTGTTTTTCATCTCTTTATGGATGTGGTGAAACTACAAAGAGAGAGATGAGACAGTGCTAAGAAAAGACAAGAAAAAAAAAAACTTGGCAGGATCTACAAATCGGAAATGCTCCTCCAGATGCGAGCTAATTTTCTGTGAACGCGAGTGCAGAGATATGGGGTTGAAGAAATGGAAAACCGTGACCTAGGGGGGTCGCACACTTAAAAGTACAAGCTAATGGACATATACACACAAACATTCAAGTTCCCCAATGGGCCCCATCATCCACATCTTCACACGCCCCACACGGCTGCCATATGACCCGGCTCCTGATCTGCCCAGCACAAGGCAGCGCTACTGAACACTGTCTTGATACAGACGGTGCTGAGATTCCCAATAGGGCACGCTGTGATTCGAAATAAAGGCCTGCACTAATGTGCCACCTAAAAGCACATTGCTAAGCTCAAGTCACAGGATAAACATTCCTGCCAGCTGAATCACACTGCATTATTGATCACATCAGGCTAAGAATCAGAAACATCTTTTATATAGTAGAAGAAACATCTTATTTAAGCGAGTCCATTCAACGTTCAATACAAGCCAACACATCCGTCCAAAAACAATGTGTTCGGCAGTCATCTTTGACTTAATATTTTTATGTAAATGGATCATAAACATCTCCGTAAAAACATGCACACACAAAAAAATGTTATGAAGAATATTTAGTCACACAATATGGGATAAATTGTCACAACGAGAACCTGACATTAAACAGTCAATTAAAGGCTTTCAAGTGACATTTAAACTACAACAATTATGAAACATAACAAGCTGCATAAATATAATAAATGTGAAAGGTAACCTTTTCTGTTAGTCAACAGTAATTGTTATTTCAAAAAAGTATAAAATTACCACATATTCTAAAACATGATGGCTTGCAGCAATTCAAATCCAAAATTACATATTTTATATATATATATATATATATATATATATAAAAAGTTATACATTTTTTTCTAAAGGAAAATTAAGAAATCATTCAAGATCCTTTTAACTAGATATTTGAAACCAAAATTCAAATCCACTTGAAGGGCGAACCAGCATTTATGTAATTGGACTTTTGACACAAATTGGCAATTGGCACCTTCTCCATGTGACAACTAGCCCCTGTCTGCATAATATATATGTATTCTATGTGCACCAACATCACTGAGCAATGCAACATTTTCAGATCTATAAGCTACACTTTTCATTTTATAATTAATTTATTTTTTTAAATATACGATAGCATACACACCACTATTGTAATTAAAACAACCTTTGAAAGCCTTCTTAAAGCCATCTTACCTGCCCTTAATACACGTGTTAGATCTAACAGGTTGTGCTGAATCTTTAACTCTTCGTGAACCTGCAATGCCAGGCTCTTCACAGAGCACCTGTGAGGTGTCCACATGACCCCTGATGGATCCCTCACTGGACAGAGGAACCAGCCCATGCCGCTGCACAACCGAAGAGTCCAGGTCTTGAGAATACATCATGATAACTCTCCAGAAAACATAAAAATAAAGAGCAAATAGATCCTCTACTTGAGAGAGAGAGAGAGTCCAGGGAGGGGCAGTTCCTGTGTTCTTCCCCTGAGAGTGTGTGGAAGATTAATAGTAGTGGAGACGCTTCCACAAAAATGTGGAGGCTGAAAAAAAAAACAACATTTCTAACAGGGCCAGGCTTTCACATTCTGTGCTCATGACATCACTCTTTTTTCTTCATCCTTCCTTCCTCACGCTCATTCTTTCTCACATGTGCATGACAGGCCCTTCCACAATGAGCATGCTCACATGTACAGTATGCCTGCATTTACCAACAAACACGGATATTAAAACAAGGGAAATATTCTAAACATGTTACTGTATACAGTATATGCATGTGCATCCATTTGCAAAGGTTAGATATTGCATATCTGCTTACTGTTTTAACCACACTGTCTTTTTGAGCTGAGTACATCCCCGTTAGAATGTTTGAGGTCAGTTATTTTTCTTAAAAATGTTTTAATTAATACTTTTATACAACAAGGACATATTAAATTGACCAAAAGTGACATTAAAGATGTGTATGATGTTTCAGATGATTTCTATCTCAAATAAATGTTGTTGCTTTTACATCAAAGAATTCTGGGGGGGGGGGGGGGGGGGGGGTGTGAGACGGACTTCACGGTATCACAGTTGCACAACTGCAACATTGATAAGAAATTTTTCTTGTACTTTGTCTAACAAAATCTTCTCACTCTTTTGTGTATGTATTTACACTGTAATAGTAAAACTTTTATCATCACTACTTTATTTTTTGGGTAGGTATGCATGGGTACATGCCTTAAAAAGTTGGCATAATGGTTATATTTTGACGTTGTAACCAGACGCTATGTTCTTCTGTTGTTTTTAAGCTGCCTAGGGATGTTTTGGGGGTGGAGGGGGTTATTATAGTTAAAATTAGAAGGAGGGGAAAGGTAACTTTCATGGTTTCACTGTATTTTGATTTATTCTTCTCAACATAAAAAATTCTAAATTTTTCAAAAAAATTTCTAAGGATCAAGTGACACTGAAGACTGGAATAATGATGCTGAGAATTCAGCTTTGCCATCACAGGAATAAATGACATTTTAAAATAACTTAAAATATATTTAATATTCCTGTTTCTACTTCTTTCAAAAACATCTTAAAAATCAATCCACAAAAAATCTTGCAGACCAAATCAAATCAATTGAATTCAACACAAACCCTAGAAAAGAAAACACAATCTACAAAACCAAATAAAATGTATGTACAAATTTGACAATATTTTTGACATTAACAATGATAACTTGAATCTGCAGGTCTATACGCAGGGTCTTAACACACCGGGACGAATATCAGCGCGCGTTATTCGCCAGCGTTTTTCAACACGTTTTTTGTGTTCACACCCAAACGATTTTCGCTGACGATGAGCCGAGTGAACATGGAAATTCATTCCCTGACATTAGATGGCGCCAATTTGCTCTGCAATATCACTCCATATCAGTTTTCTTTTATCAAGATGTTTGTAGTCCCTGTTGCGTTTGTCATATAGTTCTTTATGTTCTAGCACCAACGAGAACAGTCTTCCTGGCTGTGTAGACCTATGGTGTAGACGGCGACGTGTATTTCTTCTTCAGCGTTGCATATGTGTGCTCGACAAGACCGTTTTGTGTTTGAGCGCCCGCGATTTGTGTTTTACTGTAACTTCACAAGCTCCAAACACTTGAGCAAAAGCGCCAATCTCACGTTTTTTTCAAAAGCACGTTTTTTCAAAAAAACAAACCCGATGCGTTTTTTTTTAAATGATGCTTTTACGCGTGCCGTTTTACGCGTCGGTGTGAACACTCACATTGGCACCCTTTGTTTAGTCACGAGACGTTAAACCTCGGCGAATAATGTGCGCGAAATTCATCCCGTTGTGAACAGGCCTTTATGCACTGAATTTTGTTATATCAATAAAGATCATTCATAAAATTCCTTTTTAAGCATATAATGTTGCAGTACATGATGAAGTTACAAGACAATAGATGAATATTCACCAACACTTCGTGAGCTTAGAATTATAAGGTTCGAGTTTTTGACATAATCTGATCCATTAGGTGTTTATTAATGCCTCTGTGGTGTTATTTTTGTAAAAAAAAAAAAAAAAAGATTAATAGGTAAAGCTATAATCGAAGATTATACTACATAACAGTTTTGCCAGCTGGGATGTAAAAACTTTGATGCTCGATATCTCAGAACTACCCTAAACGGAGATAGAACCTTATAATTCTAAGCTCACGACTTGATGAGTTTTCAATATTCACCCTGCTTACACAGCTCCCAACATATTAGCATAAAAACACACTTGCACTTTATGTAAGCACTGTTTTACAGTCTCATCTCTACCTAACAAACTCATTTTTTTGCAGTGCTCACATATTGTGTAAGCGTATGTGTGAAGCCTCGAGAATGCTAAAGAGGAATGAATCAATTACCTTCAGGCCTGTCAGACTTCCATCTTGTGTATAAAAGGACTTTAAGTAGAGACAGGTATCGTGTTAGAGAGAGAGAGATGGTGTTGAAGTGCTGAGATGTAGTTCCACTGAGGGATTGTAATTACAAATATTTGCCTTTACTGGAGACAATGTGCTTAGAAGCATGAAAGAGCTATCCTCTCTTCTGTCACATACACAAGTTTAATTTCTCCTGTGCCTTGACCCACTTTAAAGTTGCTGCTGAAAAATGCACAGAGATCTCAGGTCATATGCCTCCTGAAGGCCTCCGCTGCTCACTACAAAAACACGTCTACAAGAAAGTGTGCTCTTTTTGCCTTGGCTCCTTTACCCTTATGAGACAGGACTAAGTGGTTTGCTCTGCAGAAATGGCTTTTCTCTGAAACTCTTGGCCTTCAAAAGGGCGAGAGGACATTCATACAGCTGAACAGAATGCATGTGTGCATGTGCTATGCTACTTTTCAAGTAGCTGATCAAAGCATTCCTACAGATCTGAAACAGGCTTAGAAGTGATTCATGAATGATGCTTTTCAGACTTCACCATTTCATTCATAACTGTACGGCAACAGGCCAAGAAGTCGCAACAGCGAGAGATGTTTTTGTGTTAATTCACTGCTGAAAAGACTGATTGAAATCTCCCCCAGCCAAAAACCGTTCTATGACACAATCGTGATTAAATCTGAATAGTGGCATTTATATCAATGTCTTAACACTTGATTGTGATTGGTCAGTGGAAATTTTGTATAATAATGGCTAAATGATAATAACTGATACTCTAGCTAGTTTCACGGCTCATGTTTCACTCCATACTCTCTTTCTCCACGATTAACAATTTCAACTCAAATTAATATTTCATGCTCATTTATTTACTTGTTTGGTGAATATAATAAATCTTTGCCTCCGGGTCTTCCGTCACATCATTAATGCACATTATGCATTACATATTCATAGACAGTTGCATGCAGGGACGTGCACAGACATTTTGAGGGGCAAGGGGCTCAAGTGAAAAAAAGGGCACTTCTCATTATTATTATTTTTTTTTAAGTTTTTCTTAACTTTTTTAAACAAAATTGTAATATTAACACAAAAATGTATTTAAAAAGTTAATTTTATCTTCCTCAAACTCACGCAATTGTTTAATTTTCAAAAGATGTCTACAAAATAATCAGTTCACACAGAAACCATGCTCTCCTTAGTATTCATGGGGTTTAAAGAGCAGCACAATGTGCATGTTTTCTATGCTACTAGTTTCAATCAAGTATATATTTGATACACCTGATGGTGACATGGACTTAGTTTCACATTTGAGGAGGGACTGTATCATCATCATCAATTAAAACCTCCAAAATCCACATTTAGATGGAGTTTGCTTTAAACCTACTATCCTCCATGTTTGCATCTGTAGATTTCTTCTAAATTCACCAACTTACTTAGATTTCAAAATTTCAAAATTGACGTAAGTCATTAACTTCAATAATCTAAACTCTTTAATAATCATTAACTCTAATAATTATTATTAAAATGCATCTTGAATTGTCCTTGTCTAGATTTTCACTAAACAATAAACATGAATGAGTTTAGCTTGAAAAAATATGATTTTTTATTTTATTTTATAAAAAAAAGTCTGAAAATGCATTGTGTCCTTTTCTTTGACTGAGACATATATAGTGGTTTTTATTATGAATATTCTGATAGGAACTGATATTTACTGAGTCGGCTTATTTCAAAGATTGGGCCCTGTAGATCATGTTGGGATTGAGCCATTGTTTTAAGAAGAGATAGAAATGAAAGATGGTCTCACCTTAAAGCCAATGTCACCTCGTTTACAGCAGAGGCAAGCCAGCATGAGGAAGATGAAGGTAAAGAGTCCAGAGAAAGACACAGCCACCACAGCCAGAGAGGACGACCAGGACAGCTCACTCAGTGGAGCGCCATCTGCAGGACAGAGACAAATATTTATTTTTTCAACATCAAGAAATATAATGCTATAAGTTAGATGCAACTGGTCACCATTCACAGCTTTTACCAATCTTTTAATTCAGTAATTAATTTGAAATGTGAATTTAAAATCAAATACATTTTTAAAACAGACACATAATCTTTCAATTAATACAAGGCCATAAAAACTGCACGCACAATTATAATACAATATGACTGTTGATTTAAATGGAATTTAGCATATCACACTTTGAACATGATGGACATTTTGTAACTTTAACGCTAACTATTAGCATTTCACCTCCCGGTAAAAATTATACATTTAATGATTACATTTAAATAGAATGAGAAGCATGCCAAAACATGTACTGGCTTCCTGTACGCCCTTCCCTCGCTAACTTCCCTCCATCTCGTTCACTCGGATATACGCCATTCCTTTAAGAGTTAATTCACCCAAAAATGGGGTCAGGAACCTGGACTTGTTTGTAAGGTCCATGTTTAGTCTAATTTGTGTCTTTTTCGATTTGGATTTTAGATTAATTAGTAGCAAGGACTTCATTAGTATCGAATGTGTGACGCTGACTAATGGAATTAAATGATTTTGCTTTGTTGTTAATCCATATGACATACTGTTCACCCCGGCGAGAGAGAAACGTTTGGCCTCACTTACTGAATTTAATCCACCAGTGAGTTTCTTCTGTTTTCACTTTATTCGGAATAAGCCAAACAGGCAGGTAACAAATTAAAATGCTGAAGCCAAAAGGCCCACGGGCTGAATGAATATAATGTAACGTTCTGCTGTTTCCTCTTACCTTTTAAACTGTCTGATCTAATATTGTGATAAGCAGGCCAGGGTTGCATATATATTTTAAAGAAGTTCTAGGGCAAGCACATAAAATCATAAATATGTAAATCTAATTCATATATTATAGGACAAAAAAATAACAACCCTGGGATGATAGTTATTGTCAGTGATGCCGTATTTGCTATAGCTTTATTTATTTATTGGGCTTGCAAGGTCTTATTTTCACTCCAAATTCAGCTTCAGTTGTTGCCGTGGAAACTGGAATGGATAGGATGAGAGTAAAATCTGCAGTTGGCTGCAAAACGCTCTGTTTTTCCAACATATTCCCCCAATCCATGAATCTATCCTGTCTGTGTTTCTGTCTGTGTGTCTGTGTGTCTGTGTGTCTGTGTGTCTGTCTGTCTGTCTGTCTGTCTGTCTGTCTATCTATCTATAAAAGCAGACCGTGAAGATATAGATGAATATAGATGAGGTCTCATGAAATGCATTAATCTATATTTGATGCTTTCTGGTGCCGAGCAACTCACAGCAGCTGCATTACAATCAGATGTAAATCATTAAGTTCAAACCAGCAGAGATACACCAGAAATATGGCTAAACCACACATGCTCAAATAGCAGTTGGGTGACCTTTTATCTTTTATGCTTTGGTAAAGGAGGTAATCGAAAATTAATTTAAGTGCAATCTCGTTCTGACATAAACATATCTGGTTATTTTAAAGAACAAATCAAAGTGCACAGTATGAACGCTGAAATTATATTCATGAATCAAATCACAAGCAGTGATGAAACACAGAAGGGAAGTGACAAAGACCCTTTCAAGCACTCTTCAGGAAAGGTTGTTTGGAGGAAAAAATATAGTCACTGGGATTAAATTACAATTACTGTTCAATAGTATAAGGAAAACTCAATGTCCGCAAAATCCATTTTTTGACATGTTTCACTACATTTGTGAGGATGTTTTCAAAAAAGAATTCTCAAACCTTTACAACCACATAATCTTCACTGTGAGGTCAGATCAATGCCATTGAGTCCTGACTTAATGAAGACATTGAGAGGGCCCGAGAGCCTTCCACTCTTAATGAGAACAGATATTACTAACGGAAGGGCACACACACACACTTTAAAACTGAAATGAGACTTTAGAATTTATTTTTACTCACCTCAACTAATTTGTACTAAACTCCTTAAACTATTGCAGCAGAGTTGGAGCAAAAAAAGTTTACAATTTACATTATACCGAACATTTCATTCTGGTCCACGAATTCATTCAATTTTAAATTGTAATAATATTTCACACATTACATTTTTACTGTATTTCTGATTAAATAAATGCAGCCTTGGTGAACATAAGAGATTTCTTACAAAAACTGTACAACTGTAAAATCTTACTTTTGAAGATTTAGTTAGTGCCAAAGAATACCTGTGTGAACTTGACAGGAAGTAATCCTATAAAAATCCTCTTGGTAACACTTGGTTAAAAGCAATAGCCAAAAATAGCCAGAGTGAAGTTAGTTCTGAGAAAAGCATTAGTATTTTAATGCAGATTTTTATAATGATATTCATTCAAATGTGATCCAAGTGTCCAAATGCTTTTTGGGGCAATTGTATAAACAATATACTAAGAGAAACAGGGAATAGCAAAGTGCTATCTAAATCTAAATCTAAATAAATAATGACTGGTTACATAAGTGCACAAATCTGTCATGAGCAGAACACAGTACAGCCCAGTAATGTGACAAAACTAATGATTCTGCTCTGCTCAAGTGAGAGTGTACAACGATTAGATGTGTGAACAATTGACAGTCACATTAGTCATGTAACACAAGCTATTTCTGTGATGACTGTCTAGTTATCTTCATCTTAACACATTCTCTGAAACACATTTTCTGGATCCTGTGAGCTTAAATTCTAGACTGTCTTTTCAAAGTGTGACTGCCGCTGTGACTCCAATTTCATCAAGCCATTACAAGGCTTTCAAATTCAGGTGCTCTCGAAAATTTGTTGTCTCTGAGGGTTGATTTGTCCCAATCAAACTCTCAGTTGGCAATCAAACTTTAGTCTGAAGTGTTTACTGGATCTGACAGAAAAATCTCATCTTAAAAGTGGTTTATGGCGTACAATGAACCCAGAGAGAATTACAATCTAAACAAAGCATCTACATGAGCAGCAATCATCAAGCATATTGGAGCCTATTTTTCAAGATAATAACCTTGAAAGCAGAAAATAAACAGAACGCTATTAGTACCAAAGACAGAGACAATGCACCATATATTTCACAAATATATTACACATATATTGCCTCTTGGACTCAAACTTTAAATGTATATAGTTTTCTGAAAACTTTATTTTGATAATTAGTGACAAAGGAACTCCATAATTACTTAATTCTCTTGGTGGTTTCTTTGAAATTAAACCTGACTAGTGTACAAAGGTAAATTTAACAAATAATCCAAAGTGTTAAAAGAATGATTTGATTGACACCAATTGATATTTTAAAAAATATAAGAACAAATTAATTACATTCGTAATGTAATAATTAATTACTTGTTTCCAATAAATAATTTTTTTTTAACTTTCTATTCATCACACAAAAAAATCATTATCACGGTTTTCACAAAAAAAATATTAAGCCGCTGTTTTCATCATATTGACAATAAGAAATGTTTCTTCAGCACCATAAGAATGATTTCATGTGACACAGAAGACTGCTAAAAATTCAGCTTTGCCATCACAGTAATAAATTACATTTTAAAAACGAAAACGGTTATTTTAAATTGTTACAATATTACTATTTTTACTGTGTTCCTTGGTGATCATAAGAGACTTATTAAAAAAATATGAACACAAATCTTACCAACCCCAAACTGTTGAACAAAAGTCTACACATTATATTTTTCATTATATTTAAAGGTGCTGTATGTAACTTTTCTTCTAAAATGAGTCGTGGACAAGACACATGTCAGACTGACCACTCATCACATGCCATCTTTAACCGCGCGCGTGATGTCATCGAGAAGGCGAAACTAGTAGCGAGTGACTTCTGGAAACGAACGTAAACAAACAATGGATGAAGTGGTGAGTGTTGTATTGGCTGTCCTGTGTTCAGAAAAAAGTAAAAAAAGAAAGAAAACCCGACAATGGACACGTTCCTGAATTGCTTGAAGAGGACAGTATGGGCTGTCAATCCTCCAAAGAGAACTTGAGGTAAAATATTGTTTTCCTATATTTTTACTTTTAGTTGTAACGTTAGCACCGTCGTCTCTCTTTCGTTTCGCCATTTTTGAAAGTTGTCTAAAAGCTTCTTCTCCTATTGGTCAACCTCATACATGTGACGGAACCGTCATGGACGACCGTTAAAAAAATTAAACATGCTTAAACAAAATTAAACATGTCTTTTTGTCGTGATGTCGTGAAGCATCGCAGACGCGCTGTAGGTTGTCGCCCACTATGACACACTATACGACATGATACGATCGAATCTCGCGTACCGACGCCCGTCGTCGTTTACGAATCCCCACAACGCCCTACGTCAAACGGATCGTGCCAAAATCGGGCTAAAATTGTGTACCCTGAACCAGGCATAAGACAAGTGGCTTGGAAAATGCATGTATGGATGATAGAAGGACATTGTTCCAGTTGAATCAATGTTCCAGGTCGTCTCCCCAGCCTGGGATCCAATTCCATTTATATCTCACAAATTGAAAAGGAACCCTTTCTTAAATTTTGCACAACCCTGCTTCCCAGCACACCATGCTTTAACATCTAAAAAATAAGATAGGTTGAGCAACTGCTGTTCTAGGAAAATACGAGCATGAATACATGGAGATATGCATGGCTGATATTCTCCAGGCATTTGTTATAAAAAAGAAGCAGGAACAGAACAACGTTTTAAGAGCAAACTGTTTTTTTAAGCAGTGAACATCTAGTGTTACAGCTGACTGCTGTTTGCTCTTTCCTCTCTTTCTCCTCCAGAGGAGCTTAGGGGTTGGTACCCATTTTCAGTCAGCTCAGAAAGAGAGCAGAAGCAGCTCTAATGACTAAATGATGAGGGATGGGTGGGGGTGAACCAGAGCAAAGCCATGAGAGCTGAAGGAAACGTGTACCCTGTTCCTGGAGGGAAACCACTTGAGCTTGACAAAACAGCACAAGCAGAACCTTTCATTTACAGCAGTCAAGAATAACAGCATTCAATCAAGCAGATTCATTAACATAAACTAAACCCAAACTGCTAACCAATCATAAGGCTAGATACTGTTTCCATGGTGATGACTGACAGGTGATTTAAATGGAACAGTCTGGTGCTTAGACAGGTCATCCACTTTCACTTATTTCTAAAATGCCAGAACAGCATTAATGGGCCTCTAGACATGTCAGTCAGCACACACACACACACACACACACACACACACACACACACACACACACACACACACACACAGATTTTTCTCTGAGTGACAGGTCTGTTTGCCAAAATCAGACAGCGTGAACTGACATATACGCATTTCAATTGGTGGACTGAAATGAGGAGGCAAAGCTCCAACCTGATGTCACAGGAAAATTGAATTATCTATCCATCATCCATTTTCTTAACCAATGGTCCAATGCGGCAACATCGTAATTTCATACAGGAATAATTGAATATCAAATTGTTTAATTAAGGTTTATACATTGTGTCCATGACAGAGTTTCAAATAGGCCAAATAGGCCATGAAACCCCAGTTTTCACTAATTCCCTCAAGTAAATTATATTAGATGACTAATGAAGGGAATATGAATGAGGGTATGGAGGCGATTTAGGACACAGCCCAGGACCAGGATTGGGAACCACTGAGCTACAGCAATTCAATGCTATTGCAGAAAGAATAGTGAGATAGAAATCCTGCAAAGAAAGTACATCAGCTTAAACATTGTGCTGAGAGAACTCTCTAGATGACACATACTTATCCTTACGCTGCTACTCAGGTAGTTTTAATATGTTGGCATTACTCCCTACTCGACTATCTCCAACAGCTTTGAGCAGTCAGCACGAAATCAGACAAAAAGCGAGCGATGAAAGATTAAAAATGAGGGATAGTAGAAGCTGAATGCCAAACAGAGGCAGTCTGTTCAAACATGATAAAGTGTTTAATCTAATAAGCTGAAGCCTAATATTGATGAGGAGACAGAATGTAAGAACAGAAGGCGAATCAGGGGACGGGTGGAGGGGTGGAGAGGTGGAGCTGGACCACGGCCCATGACAGACAAACTGAAAATGGACAGTCATAGACATTATGCACATATGGCCAAAGAGCTGCTCACTCTGTCAGACTGACCCCAAATACAGCCTGAGTACATGAGAAACACAGCACCCTAGAGACATCAACACATCAGAGCAAACAAACTGGCTCCAAGATTCAGTTTCAAATGTGCCCTGAATCGGCGGCCATGTTTGTGATCATTTGCAGAGGTGTATGCTGCCAATATATAATGCATCCCTACCTAAGATGAAAATGTAAATGTTTGTGAATGTTCCGTATGTTATATGGTAGGTCTCATTTTATGTCCTTTATGACAATGTTTCGCAATCGGAGTGTGTAAGGATTTGATATATAAAAGCGGTGCACACATAAACTTTTTCTTCATATAGGCAAATATGTGTCATTCCAACGCGTTCTCACCCTAAGGCGTCATATAGTGACACTTTTGAAATTTCGGCTAAATCCAACGCACATGGCACCCTTTAGCGTCATTTTAACACGCACAAAGCTTTGTTCGGTTATGGTAGGTTTAGTGCTGGGGTAGGTTTAAGGTTAGACCACTAGGAGGTGCCTTCTGGCCCATATATATCTCTATATATATCAATATATATATCCATATATCCATGTATATCAGTATATGACGCCTTGGGATGAGAAAGGGCTCGTTATTCACTGCAGTGAAGAATGAAATAGTGAACAAGTAAACAGTGTGCATGAATGCATACATTCTTTTGCATAATATTTGCATACAATTCTGAGTTTAACACTGAGCTGTGTCTCATGCAAGCAAGCAAAGACAAAATTTCCAGTTTTCTATTATCTTTAACAACTATGTTTCAAATAAAGTTTTTAACGAGGGAATTATTCAAGTATCTGTTTTTAAGAAGCTCCATGGATCTATTAATTCACTCTCTCTCTCACACGCACACACACACTTAAGTATGGCTTTTAGCATCTGTGTAGCTGCAGTGAAGTCTGCACCCTGTGGTGCCCCCGTCTTCATTAAAGCTTGAAGCTCTTGGAACCGTGCTGGGCTCACAAACGTGGGGATTATGTAACTCCCTGTGATATATGCCACCTTCAATGGAAAACCTTCAGTAATGTAATTGAAAATCAATCCTTTAGATACCTTACTTCAACACCGCTTTGAAATTGTAATGAACACCTGCATGCTTAAAGGCAGAGTAGTTAGAAATTTTCTAAAATACTTTTTCCCAAATTTGTTAAAACTGTCTATGTATACATATACTATATATATATATATATATATATATATATAGTATATATACAAGATATAAAGATAATTACAAGTGAAAATGCCACTATGAGTAAATTATTTATTTATTTATTTTAAAATACAGTTCATTAATATAAATCTACATCTAACTTACAGCCATACCGGTGCTTGAGTTTGCTTTAATTTAAAATAAAAAAAGAAAGAAATCTGCTACTGCAACTGATAGAGAATAACAAGTCAAAGTTATTTATCCTACTTTATAGAGACTTTGACCCAAATTCTTCTGGCCTTCTTTTTGTACAGTCACCACTAGTATGACATTTTTACAGCAGGTACACAGATTGGCTTACTTCAGCACTACTGTGCAGGAAGGTCAGATACACAGCAGATAAGTGTGTGTGTATTTGTCAGAAACACCTTTGGGGTTATGGTGCTTATTTTATGCAATGCAACTCAATGCCCGCCAGTCCTTCCTTCCCATTTCCTTGATCCTTTTACACCTACTTTAAAAAATACAGTTCATTTATTTCAGTAGTTGGCACTTTGCCAATCTATCAAGTTTTTCCCCTGAGCTGAATCTCATTTTCTTAACTTTCTCATTATGACTTGTTCAGTTACAGTAAAACTATGTTCAGTTTTTATAGGCCTCATTTAAAGTATGTGTTCTTTCAAAAGCTACGGGACATCTTGAATTTACCTGGACCCAAGAAGCTCTTGATTAGGGCTCAGAAAAGCAAACTAATATCAAAAATTTTAATTATGGGATGGATCAAAGACATTCAATTATATAATTATGGATATAATTCCTGAGAAAACAAGGAAACATTGGCAAGGCAAATAAAATCTCTAGTATATCTCTATGATACAAGATTCATGGACCTGTCTGATCTATCAAATGCTGTTCATTTAGTAGGAACAGTTGGAGACCAACAGATCCATGCCAATAATGAATGAAGATAAATCAGAAGAAATTATCTGGTCAGACTTTGAAAACAGAATTTATGTCCATCTGCAAGACAAGTGATAAGTACAGATTATTTTACAGACATACTTGGAAAACAAAGAGGAGCCTCAAATAAAAGTCGGACTCTTTCAAATTTGATGCCACTACCCTGGTAAACTTTATCCAATACAGTGATTTGTTGTTCCTCAAAGGTCCTCATTGCTTAAACCTTGTTTCTAGGATGAATTCTGCACTCGACTACCAGTTGCTCAGCGCCATCCAATCAGATTGCAATCGCCATTTTCTGCTTTCTGCCAGTTTTGTATGCAACTTTTCTGTTCCCAACTTTGCATCAGACGGTCAGTTATTTGGGTCTCTGAATGGCAGAGACCCATCAAGCCTCCTCCCTCAAACACTTATACAGCATTCGCATTTTAACAGTTTTAAGAACTTACTTTTATCTCAAAATGTGTCTTTAAGCTTCAGAATATTGATATACAGGGTATGATGCGAAAAATATGACTTGGACTTCCTGTTCAGTCATAGCACAGGAATGTGAGCCCAATGAAAACGCACACACAGGAATACTGATCCGTGCACAGTGAGAAGCCTGTCTAATCAATAAACTCCCCTGAAGTCAGCGGGTCTACGTAATGCTTGTGACAGGAAAAGCGTCTCTGTGTGTTCTCTAAGCTCACCTGCGGCGAGGACACATCATACGGCCACTGAAAGACTCAGTGATGGATAGAGAAATGCAAAATCAATAGATAAACCTAACATATGGATCAATCACCTTGCTTTGTCTTTTCTTCCTCCGGTCACTTCATTGATCTGTTCCAAAATCTAGTGAGCTGCCTTGTTGTTTTACTGTCTTTAAACACTCTGTCTCTAACCCTGCTGCTAAGAGAGCATCTCTGCAGGAAACTCGACTTACAAAAATTACAAAAATACAAATTTTGGGTAAAATGTTATTTTGTGTGTGTGTAAAAAAAGAAATTGGTCAAAATGTATATATAAATGTAAAGCAATTTATAATGTTACAAAAGATTTCTATTTCAAATGCAGTAATTGCTGTTTCTTCTTCTTATTTTTTTTTTTTTTACTTTCTATTCATTAAAGAATCCTGAAGAAAATGTATTATGGTTTCCACAAAAAAATAAGCAAAAATAACAAATGTTTTTGAGCACCAAATTAGCATATTAGAATTATTTCTGAAGGGTCATGTGACACTAAAGACTAATGACACTGAAAATTCAGCTTTGTCATCACATGAAAAAATTACATTTCAAATGAATATATTAAAATAAATTATATTAATATTTTACAACATAACTGTTTATGTATTTTTGATCAAGTAAATGCAACCTTGGTGAGCAAAAGAGACTTTTTTTTATAAACCAAACGAACCAAAATTTTAAATCTTAAAAAAAAAAAATCACTTCACAGCTGCATAGGACATGCTAAAACCCAAGATTAGTTTCAACATTTATCTTACTTCTCTGTTCTATTGGATAGATTTTTCCAGTACATGATGGGATTGCCTCCATCGTAAAGTAATACTACCTTCATCCAAAAGATATCTTGTAAGGAAAAAAAATACTCCCTAACTTCTTGAACACCCCTTGTGTTGGGAGTTTCTTAAAATGCTGCATATGTAGGCAGCATAAGAGCTAATTTTATCCAAATTTTATCTCTCATCCATCAACCTCACTGTCATTCAGCATTGACACTCTCTCCCTCAGATCTTCTCTGTCTTCCCGGGCCCTTGGGAATCTAATGTCTTATTTCTGGTCTGATCCTGCTAGACATCCCCCACAACATCTCAGATCTCTGCATGGTTACGCACCACTCGAGTTACGTAATGTGCACTGAAAACAAATGTAGCTAGGCCTGTTTTTGATGTCTTTCCACGCACTCCTATATGGTTTAGGTCAGGATGTTCATATCCAGAGAGAATCCTCAAACACTGAGAACGAGAACACGACATTAAATTTTAAACACACACGAGTGAAGTAGGAGATAATGGGGCTGTGTAACAAGGTTCCTGCTGCAGCATCAGGCAGCTTGATAAAATAATGATGAATATAAAAAAGGCAATGTACTACAGAAAAAAATGAGGACAAAGAATATTTGACTCTGTGTTAGAGTTTAATTGGATTTTTTCCCTGGTTTTCTTCATATTAGGAGCTGGAATCTAAGCAGATCTAATATCTCTGTTTTCAGCCTCTAACTATTTCTCGTATTCAAATATTTGTATTATAAACTCAGGCTAAGAGTTATTTGTGTAAAATATAGCATACTGTACATGAATAACCCGTATAGCAGATCTATACAGGTGGAGCTGGGGAAGGCGGAGGGTTTCTGAAAGCGAGTTTTTGAAAGTTGAGCACCCATTAATTTTTCACAATAAGACCTGGACCATGTACACATTTCAATGGACACTCTTAGAAGAAAAAGTTCTATATAGAACCTTAAAAAGGTTCTGTCAGCACTACGTATTTGGAACCCCTAAAAGGTTCTATACAGAACCCTTTTTAAGGGTTAAATAATAAGAACCCTTTAGGGTTCTTTGTAACCAGGAAAAAGATTCTATGGAACCTTTTGGGTTCATTCATTATCATTTGTTTTATCCTTTCCAGATTAAATATTTCATATTATTGACAAACATCAAGACCCTAAAATGTATTTATGAATGCATGTGAATGATCACAAAATTCAAGATATTGGGGTTAGAAAATGTATATATTTATATCATTTTATGTAGTTAATCAATATCACACGAAGAGTGCCATTTCAGTGTTTCTCCTCCAAAAATCAGCATGATTAAAATGTGATATTAAGTTACTACAAGAGTTTAATAAACAATAATTTAATTACATCTACAAAATGTTGCAGAATAATGTAATATATGAATGAATAATAGCCTATAAAAAACCTTTTTTAGCATGTAAGGTTCTTTGAAGTTAGGAGTAAAGAACCCCATGCTTCACAAATAGAACCCCAATAAACCCTTTATTCTAAGAGTGCAGATTGTTTTTTTCAGGCTTTGCAAAGCTGTTCTTAAAGAATGGAACAGTAAAAACTACAAAAGGTTTCAGAAAGTGCTGTTTCTCTTTTCAAATGCAAAGTGGCCCTTTAGTCTGAAAGGAAATGGTCAGGAAAAGATGTGTAAATTGTAAATTGAGGAAGAAGACGAAAAATAGTCTTAAAAGCACATGTTTTGGTACAACCTTTACTAAGATTCTAAATTGACAGTTATCAAGGACCAAACAAACCACAGAGCAGAAATGTCCAATACTACCAACACACTAATCACCCAGTACAAGTACACCAAACGATAATATTAGAATGGCGACTACAGCATGAAAGGTCTTTGAACTACCAGGTGGAGAATAACAACTTAATTCAATTCAATTCAATTCAATTCAAGCAAAATTAGGATTTTCCCTTCTTCTCTGAATAATGAACCTACAAGACCAGAATTCACGGAGTGCCTCTAATTCCCTTTAAAGCCTCTATTGGTCTTCCTGCTGTTGCCGTGGTTATAGATGGCCACGGTGTGATTACACACTGAGAACCGAAAGCTTAAGTGCGCTCACACTGTGCCATGGATGCTGAAGAGGGGTTTCCATGGAGACAGGGAGGCTACATATGTTTCATTAATTTCAATGCATATCACATGATGTGGGTTTTGAAGGTCAGGGCTCAATTATCCATAAATAGCCGGTTCAGTTCCAGCAACAGTAAAAACAGATTTTTTTTCAACCACCCCAGCCTGGGTGATTGGAATGGCAGCTTTACGTAACTATTCCTTCAGTTTACCACAACATGTGCTACACAAACAGTGCAGTCTAAATTTGAGACCACCAGTAAAACGGCTTCTATATTTTCTCCTTTAAAGTGCCCTATTATGCTGTAGTCATATAGCTGTTTGTAAATGTAAAGGCTCTGTAAGGCTGCAATGATCAAAGACCACAACAGTCATTGTGTCCCAAAAGAAAGATTCAATTCTGAACTGTTAGAAACGTACGTTACAAATTTGCAAATTACCAGCAAACAAAATCATCTTTTCCTTTCAAACACTGTAGTTGTAGCTGATTTGTGTTGTCGATATGCGTGGTGAAAGCAAATCCACTTTGCATGACTCATGCTCGAATTGATATGGTAAAACCGACGCCATTATTACTGTTCTTATCACTGTGTAGCAAGTGCTGAGAGAGCCTACACACCTTTCCGACAAACCTTGTAAGCGGTAGAGCAATCACAACAGACTGGGCCATCTGACCAATCAGAGCAGTGTAGGCTCTCGGAAAGCAGTGTAGGCTCACGTTCGGCGCAAGACTCTATGGGCGACAGAGCTTCCTAATGAAAGAGTAAAATATGAAGTAAAGAGTTAAATAGAACAATCAAATGTATTGCTAAACTATTATATAATTGACCAATAACCAATTGGCATTCTAACCTAAACTTGAGGTTGTGATAAAATGGAGCCAGATTAAAGCTTAATTGGAATGACTTTGCCACACGGAAAGACAGTAACGCACAGAGACCTTCACCCATTCTATTAGAAGCCACAATTGGACTGATTTAGACAGGCTTACTGTACATTTCTGCTCTCTTCGTTTGTCCCCTATACTTCTTTCATGCACAGGTATACAGATACACATCTCTTATCTTTAAAGGGACAATATATCTCTTGCAGCCAGATTTTGTACTAAAAATGGGAAACATTGTTGTGCAAAAACGAAATTCCACTGGTATAAGTATCCTAGACCTAGACCATTGACTTCAAGGAAGAAATAAAACTGTATAATATATGGCTACTTTAAATAGCCACCAGCACCAACATCCTCACTTGATGTCCTCATAAACGAAAGATCATAAATTGCCCGGGGTGACAGAGGCGATTCAGCATCCGGTGAATGAATGCTCCCGGCTAAGCCAATCAGAGTTAGATTAATGAGACCGAAATTATGGTATGGTGTGACATCTGTGTCACAAGTTGCTATGGAGATAGATCAAAAAGCATCTGCTGTGTAAACTCACCAGCGACGCTTATGTCTAACACTCCATCAGACACACAAATGCAGTGAGTCAGAGCAATACTAACGGACACTTACTGTACATGTGCTTTCATTACAAATACACTCACACGCATTAATCGCATGCAGCACATTAATGCAGTGTCAATCTACCAAACACACACCTCTATGGCAATAATAGAAATCATTACACTGGCTTCCAGGATGTAAAATGGCAGTTAGTAGACACATTTTTTAAGGATTAAATATGTTTGATAAATTGTTGTAATATAAAATTACCAAGTAGAAAAAGTAAGTGGTTTAAGGGTGTGCTCAAAGGTGTGCTTCCATTAAAATGATCTCTGGTGTGATTGCCCTGTTAGCATGACTGAAATATGAACACAACATGGACCAAAGACATCTAAACAAACCCAAAAACAGGATGTGATGTCACAAGATGCGACACTGTGGCGACGGGTCATAATATCTCCCTTCCCTCTTTCAGAAAACGAGGGTTACATACACAACCCCATACGTAACGTCAAACGTGATCTGACGAATTGGGATCCCTACCAAAGCGCCACTATTGCTGCCCCTGTCAGCAATGATCTCCCCCACACCAACTGGGGCAGAAGTTGGGACAGGGCTTTATGCCCCAATAAAGTTGATCCGCATGACCCATTCAATGAGATTATTGTATAACACTGGGAAACCATGCCTTTTCCTTCTGCTGGCCTCCATAAAATAAAAAAGAGCTGGTCTGAGGTCCTAAAGCTCTGCGTTCGGTCCATGTACAGACGCAAAGTGCGGACAGAGCAAAGCTAGGGGTGGGTCTGCCTCCTCCAGGGGAAGCACTTGCAGTTTCACCACCTGGTCCATGAAAGGAGTGGTGGGAACCTTGGGCAGGTATCCAGGCTGGGGTCTTAAAACGTGAGAGTTGGCCGGTCCGAATTCCAGGCACGATTCGTTGACCAAAAACACTTGCAGGTCCCCTACCCTCTTGATAGAAGCCAGTGCAGTCGGGAGCACCGTCTTCATTGACAGAACTCTCAGCTCAATTGACTGCACCAGTTCGAAGGGGTCTCTCTGTAATGCCGTAAGAACCGATGAGCACTTTATGCAGTAAGGGTTTTCCTGTATCTTTTTCAATATCTGTCTGTATTCTACAAGATCCCTTGAGAATGCCAGCTAAAGGAGAGAGAGCGTCGTAATGGATTTTATACTGAGTTTGCATATTAGCCATGCTGCACTTCACCATGAAATGGGAGCAACGTAATGGCCTTTGTTTTTCTCCCGGAGCTCTCCATGGTGCTGATACAGAAGTAAAGGGCATTAATAGTCTGCTACATGTATAAAGAGCACCACGGTACCATCTCGAACCAAGAATTAAAACAAGCCCATTCTTTGTGTACAATTTGTCAATTTTTTACATGCTACTCCTACAATCAAATGCCTCATCTCAACATTATGTCCTTTCAGCATTTTGTTCTATCGAGTGATTTTGCAGTTCAATCCACCTGTGTTTTCTGGATCACAGCAGCCTGCAGTGAGTGTGATGGCGAGCAACGTCTCTCACTGAGGGCCATCAGCCCTTTCCTGCTGTGAAGTCCTATAGAACTAAGAAGGAGAAACCGAGTAGCAGGAGGTGGTCACAGGGAGTCATGACCCATCTAGATGGATTCGTTTAATGTTTGCAAAACAGCTGCCAGTTTGATCACACTCAAAAAAAAGATATGTTGGCTTTAATTAACTTTTTTTATGTTAACACTTTCCATAAATTCACATTTTTATGTCAACAGGTTCCACATAACTGGGTTACGTTAAACAAACATAATTTGTTCATGTAGCTTCAACATCATGGATGTTGAAATCATTTTAAGCGAGCCAATTAAGCACTGAGCAGAGTGTGAAATGAACACTGAAGCAGTGTTAAAGTCGATTAACAGCCCAACTAAACACACACAATGATCACCATAATGGTGACTTGTAAATTCCGGTTTTCTCCCTCAGTGATTCTGCTTGTTACCATCAGGTGTCTTCAATAGTGATCAACCCTCCCTCAATTATTCACTTAATTATCTCATTAACTTGAACACTGCTTCAGTGTTGTTCATCGGTTAAAAGTAGTTAATTCCATAATGTTAAGGTTACATAAACAAATTAACATTTTAACATAACCCATTTATGTGGAACCTGTTGACATAAAAAAGTTAATTATAGACAACTTACCATTTTTTGAGTGCACTGAAGTATATAAGTTATAGCAGCATCTGCCTTCAACATAGATAACAGAAATAATCCCTTAAATACATAGGGATTTGCAAAGCCCTCTTAATGTTCTGTGCATAAAATACCATTCAAAATTGTTTAGTGGGATGCCGCCTGCACATACATAGTTATTAATATATTTATGTATATATTAATAATAATTTTTTTTCCTGATATGAATATACTGCATCACATCAAGGGAAAAAAAACTTGGGTACTTCAGTGCTGTTCTAGGTCACCATACTCCTTTTCTCTAACACTGAATAGCTCCACTCAGGGCATTATTACAGATCCCTGAAATAGTCTTGCTGTCTTGCATTTGGCCTTGATTTCTCAAAGATTTGATAATATAGTTTGATAGTGACGGAAAATCATTCAAATTTACTGGCAACACACATACACACAGAGAGATTAGAAAACTCTTCCTTGACTCAGAGTCTGAGAATGCATACTTTAGAGTTTTTTTCTTCAATCTTATAGTCAAAGCAAACATATACCTCTCACCATTTGAAATATAGTGTTGCACTGGACTGGCTTAGACAGTCTACTGTTTTTTAAAAGCCAATATTGTGTGCAATCATATCCATTATGATTATTCTGAATCAATAAGTTCAATATAAAGAGCAAGAAAATAGTATCATTCAGACTCCATCATGGCATCTATAAATGGTTTGCCATTTTGGGGGGGAGGGAGGGGGTAGCTCTTTTCTAACTGCTCTAGTGCCTTGCTTTCAATCAGGATCGATTATCTTCCACCATCTCCAGCACTCCTAAATACTCCTATTTCCAAACACACGCATTCACATGCTCAAAGTAGTTCTGTAGCAATGGCAGTGGCACAGGCCATTTGCAACAATCATGAGAGCTTGTTTGTAACTCAACCTGAAGGAACAAACGACTGCGCTTGGAGCCAACGAGTAGGTGTGGAGAGCTTTATTTAAAATAGAACTGATGAGAGCAAATGAAAGCTTGGTAAAGCATGTGGACACCCCCTTATAATTAACATCTTTGGCTTTTTCAGCTACATGCATAACTAACAAGTGCATAAAATCAAGCAAACAGCAATGCAATATCCTTAAACCAACATTTTGAGAAAAATGAGGCTTACATCCTGTGTTTCAGCAACACAACACACTTGTGCACAAAGCCCAGACCTCAATTCTGAACATCTGAGGGGAATTTGCCAAATTTTATTCAGTAAAAATGCATTAAATTGATTATTAAATCACGCACACTGACCTATCCCAGCTTGTTTACATTACACCCGAACCCATTTCACCATCACTTGAGCATCCTGTAACAGCTACGTCTTTATAAACACAACTATAAGCCTCTCTTCTCGATCTCGAACACATTCGGTTTAAGGAATTTGCTGATGTTCACAAAATCTCATTATGGTCAATGTCAAATTTCGCCCTTTTCCTTTTCTTCATAAGCATATATCAACTTGCATATAATCCATTGTAACGTTTTCTTACCGATCCTTCTGTCTCCGGTCAGGCTAATAAACACAGGCAGGGAATAAACAGAAATTGGTCTTTCAGGAAGAGCCCAATGCTACAGGACAGCCCGATTGTCTGGCGGTCAGGAAACATGAGCTCTGGAGGCTGGCATAGGATGGCCGCCAACACCACCAGCAATTACCCAACAAACACTGCTTCCAGAAAGATGATGTCATCATTAACAATAGCCAAGCCTCTCCATCGTTTTGATTTTTACATTACTCAGAAGTCGTAGTAAATCTCAACATACTCTCAGGAACAACTGTCTAACTAGAGCCATGCTGTTTAAATCATGGTAGTATCCTTAACAGCCACTTATTTTAGAATCCATTACGAAGATCTATAGCAGTAATGACGCTGTGTGCTGCATCATCATAATTCATGGTCAAAACTGTTGACTTACTTAGTCATTATGAGTCATTCACCTTCTAGCAAAACAATTAAAATGCAAATGATGGGGTGAAAGAATAATTCTGTTCAGACTGCGTGCAATTTCAGACTGCAGAGTGACGGCATATACATATATTTACCCCTCTGGTGCTTTTCGGTCATTTTTTATTGAAAAATGTAATGTTCCTTTTTTATATTTTATTATTATTTACTTCATTGTAGTGGTACAAAAGTTGGTAAAGGTTGTTAAGTGGTCCTGAAAATTCACATTTGTACTGTTCACATTGGAAACGAATGAAAAGCTAATTTCATCTAGTGGAAATGTTTGGTACTGCGCTCAAACAAATCTTACCGAAAGTTCACTTTTTGAAAATTGTGGCTATGGTTTTCTCAGTTTTAGAGTAAAACTTCTTTTGAAAATATACAGTTTTATCTAAATTTTAAAAATAGTCTCTTTTACACTGTAAAAATGAATATGCTTTATCTAATCAAAAAAATTGTGGCAACATATTAAAAGTAATATTAATTCCTTTAATTCCTTAAAAGTTAACCATTGAATTAAATTAATATTATATAAAATAAAGAGTTCTTAATTAATCTTTGACGTCTGTCTGTTAGTGAGATATTTTTGTTATTTTTTGGTGTAAACTTTACTCATTTTAAATGGTTAACTTTTAAGGAATACTTTGATTAAATATTATTCAATTCTAATTTGTTAAATATAATAAATAATATTGCTTGTAATCTGTTGCCACAATTCTATTGATTAGATAAGGCATGTTCATTTTTACAGTGTAGTTTCACTATTAAACTTTCAATTCAGCAATAATCTGCCAAGTTTCTTCTTTAAAAACTCTTTAGTCTTTGATCCAAATCATTCAAGATTTACAACAGTTTAAGTTAAAGAAATTAAATTTGCAGGTCTATATTCAAAAAGTGATTAACAGGTAATAAATGGATCATAACGATTCCATAAAATACTAAAAATACAAAATATTAAGTAAAAAATTATCAAACCAAAATAAATGAAAAAAAAAAATCCATGTGAGGAGCACCAGAGGCTTAACACAAAAAGCATTACATATATTATATATAAGCATATATATATATATATATATATAAAGACAGTTAGTCTAAAAGCTTGTTGCAAAGATTCAATGAAGGAATACAAACGAATCAATTTGAATCAAGCTTCAGTACCCTGGCCTAAAACAAGCCCAGCAGGATTTGCTTTATCTCTCTCTAATCATTCATAGCCTCTCCAGGATGAGTCCTACTTCCATTCATCACTTTGACAGATAGAGCTTGTTCCCCCCTTCATCACCATTGACGGACATAATTAAATTCGGAGGAGGGGAAGAGGTCTGCGACTCCAAAATTGAAAATGTAAAATTGTAAAACGTGGAAATTCCAATTTGTGAAAGTTAATATGGAGACTTTGAAGAATACTGGAAAATGGGTTTGACAAAGTTAAGAATAGCACATCTCATAAAAGGTACTGTAAAAATAAAAATGCAGAGAAATGGAACTGCAGACCCTCTTGGTAACCATAGGAACCATGTGAGGAGGCAACAAGCCAAGTCCTAATATAAAAAGGATGGAATATACCATTTACCATTGGTGAACCCACATTGACCAACCCACATATGCTCATTTTCACACCACAGGGAAGCTTTAAAGAGGTAGTTCACCCAAAAATTGCATTATTTACACGACCTCATGTTCCAAACCCATATGCTGTTGTTTTTTTTTGATCCAGTAAAATGCAAAGAAATAGCTTTGTGTGGAGAACAAATATGGTGCCTTTAGATGCGTCAGATTGTACGAACAACATTGATGTCCAATTTTCAGCTATTTATTATTTATTTAGGTTTGACAGATAGTTTGTTTCTCATAAAACTATTGAATGGTTTCAGGAGACTTGGGTTATAATCCACCTCTCCTATGATGCTTTTTTGTCTTTTCTGGAGCCTGGCAGACTTCGATCTGTTGTATCATGGACAATATCTTTTTCCGAAGGTTTTTTTTTCCGAATAAATAAAGGTTTGGAACAACATCAGGGTTTGTAGAGGAGCTTCAAGCTGAGAATTTATTTACAGATATTATTATTATGTATTTTATTTCAATTCAAAAAGCAGCGTGAAAACAAGTAGAATGAATAATTGTTAAAGCGGGACACTTAAAAATATTAGTATTTGCCATCATCTGCACTGTATATTTTCCATTACATTTAAGCACTAACGTTATCTTAACTTTCTCATCTGAAGCAAGTGTGTAAATAAAAATAACAGATAATTCTGTCATGACAACTTTCTGAGTGTTTGGCATGGTAATGGAAATGACAAAGGTAGTGTTTAGTTTTGCCGGAATAGATCTGCTACGCTGCTACTATGAGCAAGACATGCAGATACTGTAATAAATATTATACATGAATAACCTGTCACAGATCTATACATGTGGAGCTGGGGAAGGGGAGGGTTTCTGAAAGCACGTAACTAAAAGCTGACCAGTATTTGAAGGTTGAGCAGCAAGCTCATTGGCTGATACAGCAGGAACCAATCAGCAGTGCCCGGCAGAGATGCATCATGCACATCTTTAATTGTGTGTAAGTGTATTTTAAATATGATTCCATATCAGTGTGTAGGCTACATGTCTAAAACAACCCATTAACTCCATTATCTGACCTTGTCATGACACAAACATTACTCTTCCCCCTTATCAGTCATTATATTCTTAATTTCACTTACCACACACACCTTCCTTGAGGTTTGTGGTGTGCTTGTCCAATCAGAATTGGCTACCTGTGCAACAATCTCCCAGTCATACACCTCCACCTCTGGCATATCAATTAGTGGACGTGTTGAGAGACAAATTGAGTCATTTTGTTTGTCTTCGCCTATATGGGCTTATGTTTTCAACAAAATCAATAAAATGACCAGATTACGAGTTTTCCCGTATACAACTGCAATAAACATTCATTCAAAACGCTTCTTTTAGAAGATCTCATTCTAGCAGCCCTTCATACACTGCTGAGACGAGCATTTTGACGAGCATCTCCAAGGAAACGGTTTTTACAGATAGAAATGTGGTATTAAATAGTACAACAGTATAGTTACATTAATACAATAAACATAAAAAGCCTACCTGAGTCGAAATGAGAGCTCAGCGCAAAACTAGGGTTGAAAAACGACGCAGACATGACCAGCAGTGTTACAGTGCCTAACATGCTGAAGATAACGTGAAGTCCAGCAACGATGTCTCTGTTGTTAAAATAAAGAGTTTATTTTCTGGTCAAACAGGTCATTCCCTCGCTCCTCCATGTTAAAGAGCTAGAATAGGGGAACAGCCGGACAAATCCACCGGTTATGCGGTCTATTATGGATGTGTTTCACCGCAAGCCATTGCCGTGTTCATTTGAATCTTCTCTGGTCATTTTCAAGGAGAGGGTCTCTGCGGTTGCTTCTTCTGCTTCTCTGCAGCAAACGACGCGCGCGCGCGCCCTGAGGAGCATTCCTTTATGTGTGCGACCGGAGAAGAAAGCCCGAGACCAATTCTGCCATTCGTTTCCTTCGAATGTGTTGAGCCTAATTGAAGTGTTTGTTAATAAGCCTGATGGGAGCTGTTCAGTGCTGAAAGACACAGCGCCATCTTGCTCAGCGAGTCCTGACTGATTCTGCGGGAATCCGCGGAGGGGAGGAGATTGCGCCACAAGCGCAGCTGTGACTGACGCTAATATTTAACGATCAAAAGTAATTGGCTAGAGTGTAGACAATTATTATTATTTTTTGGTACGTTACAATTCGCGGAAATGTTTTATGGTTCACAACTTTTATGTTGATGATTAGGATACTACTGGGGAACAGCTGGATTCTTGCATAATTGCTTATTATAAAACGTAGGCTATATCTTCGACTTAGAGCTCTGATTGGATGAGCTACTTTAAAAGAAGACGTACAACTAGGCTAATTTACCAATAAATGTAGATCGTTACTTTAATTGAACTCTGCAGGCTATTAATGCGCCATTTAGCTACCACAAAGTTAACTAATAAATAACTTGGAGGAAGAATTGCTTATTCAGATTATTATTGAATATTTGTGACTTTCTCTAGTACTGTAGTATGTGTGGGCAAATCAAAAGGGTATGACTATATAAGTGATGCCCAACCTTAGTTTACTAATATTTTGCTAAACTATTTCCAAAAGGCAGGGTAGGCGATTTGTTCTAGATTTATTTTCAGATTTGTTCATATTTTTTGTTATGCTGGCTGAAAGTCACTTCACATCCTGATAGCGATCAATAAGTTAATACAGTATATACATATATATAGTCTATGGAAGGGGAAGGACCGTAACATGTTTGTCCAATCATTGCATTCGGTTAAAATGCAATGATTGGATTGCGGTCCAACGTTACAATATAAATAATATCGATTGGGTCGTGAGAACAGAAAAAGCGCTCGGATTTAACAAAAAATATCTTCATTTGTGTTCTGAAGATGAATAAAGGTCTTTGTTGTGCTTTTGGGTTTGGAACAACATGAGAGTGAGAAATTAATGACAGAAATTTCATTTTTTGGGTGAACTAACCCTTTAAGAAAGGTTTCTTGAGCACAAAATCAGCATTGAAGGATTTCTGAAGGAACATTTGACACAGAAAATTTTAAATTCAGCTTTGCCATCACAAAAATAAATGACATTTTAAACAGTAATAAATAAATAAATATAAACAATAAATAAGAATAGAAATGTTCCCTTGAAAAGCACAACAGAGATCTACAAAAGAACAAAGGCACAGGGTCTGACACTAAGTATAGCAACGAGATAAAATACTATCTCATCAAAGTCAATATACTTCAGCAGTCTTTTTTTGATTTGGATTCAAAGAATATGTCTAGCTGTTCCCAAATCTGAAGACTAATGAACACATATGCCCTTACACTGTGTGTTTCGTTGTCCTAAACGGAAGCTGGTTCAGAGGCTAGAGTCACAATGTCAAGTATACTGTTTGTCTGAGACAACATGTCACTCTATCAGGGTTGCCGTGGAAACACTGTGGATAGCGAGCATGTTCATATAGCGCTGAGATGAATGTTAAAAGCACCTTTTTCTTTTCTCTCTCACACTTCTCTAACTCTGCTGAAATATGCCTCTGACTGTCAGTGAAACAGAAACCCCATTAATAGAAAAGTCCATTAAAAGGTTGGGGTTAGTAAGACAAATAATAGCTTTATTCAATTGTCAAGTACAGATTTCCATTTCAAACATGCTGTTCTTTTAAACTTAATGGGACAATGTGTCCTTTTTTATTTATTTTATTATTTAAAATCAACATATTTCTTCATAAATATGCCCTCAATGGTGTACAAATACCTCTGCCAATTATTTGACTTATCCTTGTAAACGAAGAATTTATTATCTTTATATACATGGGACGGGTAAGTCAACATATGTTTCCATGTTTCGCCATCTTGAAAAAGTATAATAGCAGAGAGGGACAAAAAGTACATTTTTTCACTATTTTCTAGTGAGTATAAAAATATTGGTTTAGAACACAAACATGACATACCCTCAAACATATTTACAGAAAATTATAAAGATTCAACATTCATAGTCCTAAACAGACCGAGATCCCAAGAAAATAGGACTCAAATGGACTTGTGGTGATTAGAATAGTATTAAAAATAAGTTATTTTATTTATTTATCTTGTGCTGTTATTACTGTAGAAGAAAGCCTGAAAGGGAAGGATTGATTCGCCTTGCTGCCAAACTTGTAATAATTGACTCTCACAAACATCTGTCCATTATGTGTGACTAGTGCATTATCTGACATTTGAAAGGAAAAAAACAAGTATTTGGTACTCAAATACACCATTATTGCAAAATTGCAAGAGCGCATGCTATAATTTCTATAGGCTACAGAAGCCATAGTGATATTTTCTAGGAAAAGAGCTCTCAATCGATTTATATACTACAAGGCATTTAAATAAATTCAAACATAAAGTTTGTGTTGCTCATGAGGTTTGAAGGATCTCTGAGAATCTCTGGTGTGCTCAAGACCATCTGAGCAAAGCTGAATTTGATCTGTGCTCTTCAACAGATTAAAGCTTCCTCCCTCTCAAAGAGAATGCCAGCAGGAGGAAAATCATTTTAAGAACACGCACATGCAGTACTTTGCAGTACGAAATGTTTTTTATTTTATTTTTTTATAATAAGAATATTATTAGAGTCGGAAAAAAATAGCAAAGAGCGTCAAACAAGCTCTTTAGCTCTGCCCACTCCCACGAAGCAACGCAAATGACGTAATCGAGATGGTCTCCATATGCTCTCAAAATACTTACATATTTACATATACAGTATGTGCATATTTTACAATAAACTTAAAATATAGTTTTATATTTACTATATATAGTGCAATATGCTAGGCTAGCAAGGCATATGCCTTTAATTGCAATACTCCCACTGTTTAGTGCAATAACTTAAACTCAGGTGATATTTATAGGCACGTAATTTATAATATTTAAAACACTGTAAATACGCTCATAATCTGTAAATCTGTAAATGTTTATTCTGACTAAACCCAACTGTGATACTTTTATTCTCATATTTTTTATATATTTTTTTTTATATAATTTGTATTATTATGTTTCTAGTTGTATTTGTATATGTGCACTGGAAGCCTCAGCACCAAAACAAATTCCTTGGCAATAAAGCTCTTTCTGATTCTGATGCTTCATGGGATTGTATCTATCAGTCGTTAAGTAAACAGTCTTGTTTGTGTTTTTGTCTGATTTTCAAATACTTATAACGCTTTAACAGATACTTATTATTATTATTATTTAATCACTAATGGGAGAAATTAATGAGAGAAAAATATTTCTGGAACAACGTGGGTGGGCACTGTTGCACTCTGAGAGCATTTCTTACAGACTGGGAAGGGAGGTGCAGCAACAATGTAAAATATATGAAAAATAACATGCTTTTTAAACATTCAAGAATGGAGACCTGTTCTAGTAGAACCCCAAAACAAAAGACGTTGTAAAAGTGCATAATATGGCCTTTTGATGGCACCACATGAGTCATGACGTGTGATTAAATTGCATATTATGACAGCTATGAAAAATGCTGTGCTTTTTCATTATGAGGCATAAATCCATTTCTAAAAGGAGAAATTTCATTTCTTTCAGGATGCATCTTCGTGTTGTGAGTCATAACAGCTTACATAATAAATTGCCATGTCTTAGGATGCTTAATTTTAACCAGAAAGTCCCCCCCTCTTCCTTAGCCTTTTCCCCCATTTGTCTTCTTCCCTCTTCTGCTCTGATCCACTTGGCTGTGTGGCAAACAGCCATCTAACTCAATTACATGCTTCTTTCTTAACCGACTGCAACAGCCAACCAAAAGCTGGACACACAGTAAAGCGATTATACACAGGAGCATAACCTCAAAGTGTGTGTGTGAACAGCTATCAGTTGTCATTTCTGAAGTCGCCATAGGCGAAACGTGAGAGAGCAAAACACACCCACAAAATCAGCACGATTTGTGTTTGCACATGCAGCCAACTCTTGTGCTCTGCCATGTCAATATAAGAGACTGAGAGAATTCAACTTCTAAATGTGAAGGGGAAACCATGTCAAGAGAAAGAAAGTGCACAAGAGAAGCTGAGGGCTAATTTATGCATGTTGCAGCTTATGGCTCTATTCACATTGCATAACACCACGAATATGACAAAGAATAAGGTTCTGCATTCTTCATAACAGGCTATAAATAGCTGGTGAAATAATCTACTTCTTATTTTAGGCCTATTTCATTTACAAATAACAGATGGGATCATATTAACCTCAGGCCAAAAATAGATAAGTGCTGTTATGAACAATTAAGATACAGAATGGAGATTAAATGATGATGACAGATGATCAAATTATCAGTCTGTAATTGCAGGTTGTTGGTGGTGAAACAAAAACAAGAAGTTTTTTTAAGGTCACACTTTTGCTTCATTTGCATAAGTTACATTGCCAGTTCATGGCTTTAGAGAAGTAAGATGGTGCCTCTCTGATGGACCAAAGACAAGATTTCATTCCCCTCATTAGTCAAATGGTGAGAGTTAATGGGCATTTCAAGTATTAGAATATCCAGCACTCGTTTATACATATTAGCATCTTTGCCTCGGTCATTACTGAGGGTTTTATGCTTACACAAGCATGTAGAGAGGTTTACTGGAGATAAAATGTTGTTCTAAATACACTTCCAAATGCCAGAAGTAAATTTCCCATTCATTCTCCCATTGACGTTTTGTAAAATCCACACCTAAAGAGTTTTAGAGCTTGTTTGAGGATAACCAGCAACGGCTGAACTCATAAGCATACAACATATCATTTCGAGTGAAAAAAAAAGAAAATCCAAAAAAAAGTGTACGTATGCAAGGGTACGTATGCGTACAAGACTGTGTACATATTTTCAGCAAAGGAACTACTCATCCCATAAACCACCGCGCCTCACTGAAATCGACTGAAACCACCGTCAAAGAGGCTTTTGAGTGACTTCCAAATCTGTTAAAGCATTCTACGTTTTGGGAGCAGTCCATTTCCCTTCAAAATTAAACACAAAAACTTGAAAAATGCTATTATATGTATTTAAAGTAAGCGTCAACATAATAATCAGTGGATATTATGCGTCAATATTTTCCGATAATTGCTGCAAATATAGCTGCTACTGTCTGTCCCGCTTAAAATCATTCTGAATAGAAAAGACTATTCTTTCCGTTTCATGCTGACTTTAATATGCGCAAAGACAACAGTGAACAGTGAGTGAGTGTATAAAGAAAGCAGATAAACACTTCACCCACACGTTGTAATATTGTGAAATTCATCACATAACTGTAATTTCATAACTGCATTCACATCCCACCTTAACATCGCCAGCCCACTTGTAGCACCGTAGCATCAAGTCCTCATCCTCATCTCTGTCTGAGTAACAACTTTCTCAGGTAAAGTTATGTCTTGTGCTCTCAGCCACAGGCACCCCTGTCAAGTGAACACACAGGCCGTTTTGGAGACCGCAAACAATAGGATAGAGATCGACGTCTAAAAATAAAAGGTAAACGAACCACATTCAGTGTCTCCGTGCTTAAGTCTTTCACCTCAATTACACAGACAGCAGTCACAGCACATTAAAAACTGGGATCTGAACACATTATTCAATATGGCTGCAATTGAAAACAATCAACACTAGATGGCAGAAGAGTATGCAAATGCACAAATTGCAACGTCCATTAGCCAAGCATGCATTGACTTTAGCACAAGATTTGTTCATCGTTAAAATTGTTTCTCTTTTATTAGTATCAAAAGCACACAAAACCAGTTCTTGAACACTGGGGCAAAGCAGACTTCAGAAGCCTCTTTCAGTTTTCTGAAGCCACACCCCCGATTTCTCACGCTGAAGTGTCAACCCCGTTGAGGTTAACCATAAATCAATATGAAGTATGATATTGACTGATGACCGGTTGTTAAAGGATATGTGTCCTAGAAATGTGATAAGATCAAACCAAACATTCCTGGAGGAACTTCCAATAAAATATGCTACAGAATGTACAACACTGTAAAGTGGTGCAAATATTTAGTTCCAATAAGCCAATTGACATTCAGCACACACCTTAGGTACATAGATACCTAAAATGAAGATGATGAAAAGTATATATATATGTATATATGTAGGCTATGTGAACAAAGTGGAGCCATATCATTTATTACCAACAAGACAATTTTAAAAGATTTATTCTGAGCTTAAATACCTGTAGGACCATCTTTCCATTTTCTAACCCTAAAACATTTTATAAAAGTGAAGCAATTTTTAAACTCTCTAAACATGAGTGTGGTGAATCTTTAAACCAGTTAAGTTGACCAGAATGAACATAGTTAAATTATTCGCTAATAAAAATTATTAAATATAATCAAGAGATGGCATCAAGTGACCAAACAGACCTTAACAGATACAATAAATCACAAAAGAAATTCACATTTTGATTCAAAAGGCTTGTGAAATCAACATAAGATATTGCACTTTAAATCTTCCAAGTAAACTTAACGGCGTACAAATTCCTCTGAAAAACAGAAACCCCTTCTTGATTGACACATGATGCAACACGTGCATTTTGAATGAGCCATATATTAACACATACCCGATTAAAGGAGTATGATTAAAATTACAAATATTTTTCTCTTTGGTTAATTAGTTTTGATTTTGTGTGGGGCTCTGAAGCCTTTAAACTCTGTTTCCCTCACACACAATGGTAGTCCGTCATTTGAGAAGTCCTAAGGCATGTATTCCAGAATTCTTGTACGTGGTCAAAAGCAGCATCACGATTAATCAATCTGATTGATCAATCGGAAATATGACACTTCGTATGTGTGAACAAGTACTGGCCAATAAAACAAGATTTACTCCTGTCTATAAGCATTTTTGAAAGGCCTCTCCCCACATTAGCCAGTCATTGTCTCTCGTGAATTCGCTACGTAGCTTCCCCTACGTACTTCTCCTATATATGATCTTTACCTTCCAAAGCAAAAATGCCTCATACAGAGGGTATAACAGGTTTGTCCTGTGCACGCCTCTCACAGGATTTTCAGTTCTGACAGTAAAAAAAAAACATCTCACGCAAAGTGTGGCGTCCATCCTTTTGTGCTCACTGACGCATGAAAATATTCATCAGTCCAGCCTGATGCAGCTCTTGCCACAACCTCATTTCCATGCGCATGTCATGGTTGGCATAAAAACGCACTGGATGTCTCTGTTTGTCATAGTAGTGGTCTGAATACAAGGTGTAGTCAGGGGTCATGAACCCGTAAGCATCAACCTGTTAATAACACAAACATCATATAATCACAAACTTTCACAAAGACAGATAAAGTATGTTTTATGCAACCCAAGCTCACTGGAAATACAAGCAAGATGGCATTCCTGTAAAAAGATGTTTCAAAGTGAAAAGTACCGTAGGTGGAGCTAAAAAGTAAATCTGGCAACATTTTATTATTTTTGTTTTGAGCATTTTTGCAGCAGTTTTTATTTTAAGCTGGAAACTGCAGTGACTGCAAAAATACAAGTAGAGGGATGTATGGAAGCTTGTTTCCACCACAGAATGAAAAATATAGAAGGTAATTGCGACTTTTTATCTAACAATTCTGACTTTTTTTCTCACAATTGCGAGATGGAAAGTCAGAATTGCATAATATAAAAACGCAATTGCGAGATATAAAGTCAGAATTGCGAGATATAAAGTCAGAATTGCAAGATATAAAGTCGCAATTGCGTGTTATAAAGTCAGAATTGTGAGATATAAAGTCAGAATTGCAAGATATAAAGTCGCAATTGCGTGTTATAAAGTCAGAATTGTGAGATATAAAGTCAGAATTGCAAGATATAAAGTCGCAATTGCGTGTTATAAAGTCAGAATTGTGAGATATAAAGTCAGAATTGCGTGATATAAAGTAAGAATTGCTAGATATAAAGTCGCAATTGCTACACAAAGTCGCAATTGCGTGTTATAAAGTCAGAATTGCGAGATATAAAGTCAGAATTGCGTGATATAAAATCACAATTGCGTGTTATAAAGTCTGAATTGCGAGTTATAAAGTCAGAATTGCGAGTTATAAAGTCAGAATTGTGACATATAAAGTAAAAATTGCGAGATATTAAGTCAGAATTGCGTGACATAAAATCGCAATTGCGTGTTATAAAGTCTGAATTGCGAGTTATAAAGTCAGAATTGCGAGTTATAAAGTCAGAATTGTGACATATAAAGTAAAAATTGCGAGATATTAAGTCAGAATTGCGTGACATAAAATCGCAATTGCGTTTTATAAAGTCAGAATTGCGAGTTATAAAGTCAGAATTGCGAGATAAAGTCGCAATTGCGTGTTATAAAGTCAGAAATGCATATCTATGCATATTATATCTCGAAATTCTTACTTCATATCTCGCAATTTTGACTTTAGAACTCGTAATTGCGACTTTTTATCTCGCAATTCTGACTGATATAAACTCGCAATTGTGACACAATTATTTATTTTATTTTTTTCTTCAGTGGCGGAAACAAGCTTCCATAGGGATGCGCTTCCAATAAGCCTTGAGTTTAAGGCCAATAACAATGCGGGTTTTTTTTATGATGCCAAAACAGCCTGTCAGGTGAGTCTTTAATATGTAGTTACAGCAGCAATATGACACATCTAACATATTTGAAATAAGTGCCACTAAAACAGCGTTCGAACATTTGACAACTTTTGCTACTGAACGTGTTTCCATACAATGTGAGGTATAATGTTTTATTGCCTGTACAAAACTGTCATTAGTTTCTTATCAATTGTGACCTCCTCTAAATGGATGGGTGAGGATATGGGTGTTTCATCAAACATGTGTCTTATGAGTTTGCCCTGCTGTATAATGAGTATTTTACAGCAGGGCACACTCATAAGACACATGTTTGGGGTCATCTGTAAAAAGATTAAACAAACCTGGTCACATGTATGAATGGCAGCCAAGAGCATTACAGCTCCAGTGGACGGCCTGTAAATTCTTCTCGCGCCTGTTTTCAGAAGTTTCGAATGCAGGAACCTTGATGATGAAAAAGAAAAGTTATAAACTTAGATATTTACACTAAACAAAATATGCAACATTGATTGCAACATTCTGTGGTCTAATATTTATGTACTGTATAATGACCACTGAACTGTGTAATTGACCGCTGTCTCCTGCAACGGATTTCCGCTATTGCTGTGCCAGATTAATGCGTCTCGTTTCACTCTGCAGGATCTTTCCACTCATATAATTTCAACTCAAATCAAGCAGTCATGTAATAAGCAGGACAATGTGCAGTCAGCCGCTTTGTGTTTCTTAATCCCCCTGTCTACAATTAATTGTCCCATGACGACTGGCTGAGTGCACATTATCCCTAGTCTCTGTTTGCGAAGCTTACCTGTTTCTGAGGTAACGGATAAAGTCAGGGTGGTAGATTTTGAATTTTTCTACTGTCACATCTTCTCCAAAGTATGTAGGGGGTCTGAGAGAGATATACATTGCAATTAAATTGAGTCTTAATGGTGTGTACAATGTACAAAGGAAAAATAAACAAATGTTAGTTGAGTTTTTACAATTTATTTACAATAGTGATTAAAATCAATGACTGTATCTGTCGTAGCGATCAAGGATACGTTTAAGGAACTTTAGAAATATCCGTTTACACATATTTACTTTTTGCTGCGCTCAGGGCCTTTATCAATTGCTGTGTGTGTCGAAGCCGCCCTCATCAGAATGTAATCTCGGTCATGATCTGGCAGGAATATATACCTGGTCTCCTGAACAGATGGAGATCAAGATGAAGAGACAGTTAGCAAACAACAACGTCACAACTCCACATATAAAAGGGTGTTTGAGGAACCTGATCATATTATAATCATGACTATTTCACTCCATAATAATTTTGACAAACAGTGGAGTTACTTTGTCTGGGCACACTTTATATTTCGTGTTTTTAAGTACCATGTGCTTACATCAAAAAATAAATACATAGATATATACATGCATACAGTACAAACACACATTTTTAAAGTGGGATACAGGTTTGGGTGGGTTAAGGGAAGGATCAGCAGTGTAAATATAGATGTAATTACAGAAATGAATTACATACTTCTTTTAATACAAGTACTGTGTAAAAACATGCATGTACTGTACACAAGTGCATTGTATCAAATGATTAATTGTGCATAAACTGTTTATTTTGCACAAACGTGTTTCGGCACACTTAAAAAGGCACGCGCCGAAACGCGTTTGTACAAAGTAAACAGTTTATGCATAGTGCGGTCTCTTTCCTGTTTATATATTCTAATCATCAGGCCAGCATTCTTAAACATTAAAGTGCAATCATTGAGTGAAGCCTGCTCCTATCTCCATTCATCATTTAAAAGTTGGCACATGGTTAAATATACTTAATAATAAGCGGAGCACTGCGTCTCATCTTTGTGTGGACATATACTAGTCTGACATCATTGGTTACCTTTGATATGGGTGGACCTCTGTAGCCTACGCCAGCATAGCTACGCATGGAGTTTCGCATGGTGTTGGTTGAGAACGTGTAGAATGATGTCCGGGATCCCACATCTTTCTCAAACCCCTTAAGAGCCGCACCATTCACCCTGAAGATGGGAGACAGAAAAAGAGAAGCATTGTGATCGTGATCAATAAACCGTTATTTTATCCCAACAGAAATAGCCAATTGTAAACTGCCTAAAATGAGTCGTTTAGTAATTCCAGTCTTACTTCTGCTTATGGCCTTCATTGGTTGTCCATGAACAATGTCTAATTTGACCCGCCCTTAAACACTGTAGTTGTAGCTGAGGCCTGGAAGAGTTTAGTTTATGTTGTAGAATACGCTTGCTGCAGTAGTCAGTGTTACCAATGTTTTAACAATATTATCGATCTGTGTTGTACTACTTCCATGTTATCACTGTGAAGTTGCTTTGATACAATCTGTATTGTGAAAAGCGCTATATAAATAAATGTGACTTGACTTGTTATTGGTAATACCAGTGTTGTCTTAAGTTTATATACCCGTGCGAAAATTTCCTCACCATGACATCCCTATTGTCAACATATTGAGAAGATGATTAATTCATTTTTGATTAATTCAATTTTGATTAAAACGAAATCGGAAGAACAGAGAAGAACAGAAACTAATATTCACTGGATGGTCATATATCTTTTCACTGCTAGATGGGGTAAAAATCACACAGTGTAGCTTTAATTGTCTATCAAGTGCTGAGGAAGCCTCTGGAGCTAAAATTCAGATATGGTAATGGCGTTTCGTTTCCGACTAGACCAATCACAACAGACTGAGCCATCTGACCAATCAGAGCAAAGTCAGAGCAAAGGGGTTTAGCGAGACCGGATCCATGAGGTGATTTTGCAATGTATATTAGGAGAAAATTTGTTTTTGACCTTGGATGCATGTAAACCTATTGTGGAAGACCTCCAATGCAAAAAAAATACAAAGACTACCAAACATGCAAACTGCTTTCTTTATAAGATTTGCATCACTTTGAGGAGCACTGATATAATAAACATCTGTATCTCTTAAAGGGATACTCCACCCAAAAATGAAAATTCTGTCATCATCTACCTATCCTCAAGTTGTTGCAAACCTGTATGAGTTTCTTTCTTCTGCTGAACACAAATTAAGATATTGTTTGGCACCATTGACTTCCATTGTAGAAGAAAAATATACTATGGAAGTCAATGGTGCCAAAGTTCCAATCACTCTTCAAAATACCTTGCTTTGTGTTCAGCAGAAGAAAGAAACTCATACAGGTTTGCAACAGCTTGAGGCTGAGAAAATGATGACAGAATTTTCATTTTTGGGTGGAGTATCCCATTAATGATCAACCTCCTCACCTGAAGACATAGTCATGTTCATCGATCTCCTTTCCTTTTCTTGAACCGTTCAGTATTCCGCCGTTTCCCACCACAGCACAGCGGATACACTGGGGTCTGTTCTTTCTCTGCTCCCAGTCATCAAACATCAACCGGTTCGCGGTTGTATTTAAAATTCCCAGTGAGCTCTTCAAAACTGTGAACAACACACACACAACTAATCGTTTTGGTCCATCATGTTACACATTATTTGAATGTAATGACTATAGAAATTAGATTAAATAATTACAAGTAACTCCACAAAACAATCACACATTAAATATATTTACTTAATGAGTACAATAAAAACTTGATATTCAGTAGTCTTTTATTTCTGTAAATTACTCTCTGTAAAATAGATATGAGAATTACGTTGGAGAAGATTTTTTTTTGGAAAATGTTTATATATGCAATATCAGGGTTTATATATTAAAATCATGTTTTTTACAGGACTTCGACAGCTCCAGGAAACTTTTACCTGAACCAAACTATGCACAAAGATTTCTACAATGATTTTCAACTATGCTATGAAAAATATTCTAATAATATCTCGAATAACCAGGGGTGCATTTCCCGAAAGCGTCGTTAGCCAACTATGGTCGCAAGTTCTGTCGTTACCAATATAGTTCAATGGAAATTGCGACCAACTTGCGACCATAGTTGGCTAACGATGCTTTCAGGAAACGCACCCCAGATTGGCTCTAATTAAGCATATTAATTAGCATATTCTTTGGGCAACATGTTACAAAAAAGAAGTAGCTATAATACTTTGAGTAATAACTTGGCAACATTTTCATAATATCTCATATTTTAAAATAAATAAATAATTTCTTCCCTAAAATACCTGATAAGCTTCTAGTAAGTCCTGGTGTCCTCTATAGTGGACATGTGAACTGCATGTCTCATAACAGAAAGTAATAATCTGATTTGAAACCCCACTAGAATTGTTTTGAGAGGTTAATTTATGACAAACAACATGAAAATTTGTTAGACTCCATATTCCCATAAGGGTGCTGAATGTAGTTATTCAGTCAATATCAGTCGAAGGCCAAGTAGAGGGAGTTGTCATGGCGAAACCTCCAAATACAAGTACATTTGAACATTGTGGAAGACTAGCAGGTTCCAAAAAACAACACACCTTCAATATTAACGCTTCCCCAGCCATGTGCTCCACTGTACTGACTCAAGCGTTGGTACTGGTCGGGGGTGAAATGTTTTGACCACTGAAGCACTGGAATAGTGTGTAGAAACTTCTCAGCAAACTGAGTCTGAGGCACACGCTTCCTAATGCTGTTGGGACAGTTCTACAAGAGCGAGATAGAGGAAAAGGGAGAGAGTGAGTGTGCGTGTGTGTGTGTGTGTAAGTAAGAGATAGAGGGGGGGGCTGAGAGGGAGGGAGAGTATGTGAATATTGTTAACAGTTAACATTGACAATCTTCAAGGTTAGTTCTATGGGTGTGGTAAGTGGTAAATGCTGCATTTCTTTATGAATTGGAAAGACAAAAGCCATGTATTTTTACATGTCTTGTTATAAAATAAAATTAATATATATATTTTTGATTTTATGAAACATGATTGCTTGAGATAAAACATGTTTGCAAAGGGGACTGGTGTAATAGATGTACACTATCATTCAAGTTTGGGGTCAAGTTTTTGTGAATGTTTCTACATTCAAGACTTTTTTTCCCCCCAGTAAAAACTAATATAGTGAAATTATTACCATTTAAAATAACAGTATTTTATTTTAATATATTTTAAAGTGTAATTTATGACCGTGATGACAAAGCTGAGTTTTCAGCAAAATTTCTACAGTCTTCAGTGTCACACGATCCTTCAGAAATCATTCTAATACACTCTAAACAATGCTGGGTTGTTTTAAGACAAATTTGGGTAAAATATGGACAAACCCAAATGTTGGGTTAAAAATATAATTTCTAATTTTAACCCAACTTCAACTTTCACTACCAACTGTACATTTTTTAACTGCATTTTTAACCCAACATTTGGGTTCGTATTCGACGTTCCATATTCGACCCAAATTTGGGTTGCATTTTTTAGAGTGTATGATGTTGATTTGGTGCTGCAGAAACATTATATATTTTAAATGTTGAAAACAGTTGTGCAGGATTCTTTAATGAAAAGAATTCAAAAGAACAGCATTTATTTTAAATACTTTTAAAGTCTTTGCTGTCATTTTTGATTAAAAAAGTATAGATTTTTGTAAAAAAAAAAAATCATCTCACTGAACCCAGACTTTTGAACAGTAGTGTATGTATTTTTGACATGGGTTTCAGCGGAGTAATTTAGTATTTAATCTGAATAAAATACTGCCGTTTTGTTGTGATAAGCCTTAACCTTAGCTTACTACAAACTTCTGATGGCTCTTCACTGAATTTGAATGACCATTAAATTTGCATTTGTACAAATACTTGAATAAAACTGAATTTACGCAGGTTCTTCTGGAAATTGCTCACAATACTAACACAAGCACGATAGTTCACAATACTAGGCCCAAAACCACAAACAGACACTGACACTCACTGTTTGTGATGGAAAGTCATCCGTGGCGTACCGGTCACCAAAAAAGTCTGGTTCAGTGGGTTTGGTCTCATTTTTTGGCACTGGCTTTTTTGTTTTTACATTTTCTGGATCAGCCTTGCTTGCGCTGTTATGTAACCCTGATGAATCCTCATCTGATTGCAGGGCTGATTGTCGCTCCAGGTCTTCAGCAGTGTCTAGTTTACTCTCAGCAGAATGTTGACTTTCCAAAGAACTGTTGTCATGCTTGATAGAAAATGACCTGAGGGCAAAAAAACAAAACACTGTTTTTCACTTTATAATAGTAAGAATGAAGCTAAGAACAACCAGCTCAAGTGAAAAGGCCATTAGTACTAGCCCATCCACTAAATCATACATCAATATTCCATTGTTTTCGATGTATAACTGGGGAAAAAAGTCAGAATTGCGAGATATAAATTTGCAATTAAAAGTCACAATTTTCTTTGACATTTTTTCTTATTCCTTGGTGGGAACAAGCTTCCATGTAAAACCAACACTTCACTTAATAATAATAACAACAACAATAAATCAATTACAAACACGCTCACATAAGAACTCATTATTTATCCATTATTCTCATAGGAGTTGTTATTATGACGTGGCACAACAAAGTGCAATTTTAAAAGGCCCAAAACAATTTCTACAGAATCACAAGTTTTAATGTCAGCTAATGTGTTATTTCCTGACATTCTGTTGTTTTTTTTCCAACCACGCCTGTGTTAAAATAAGAGCTTTGCCCTTTTAAAAGCATCTGGGCTACATTTCACATAACAGACCCTACTTTCAGAGCAATGATTGTGCACTTCTCTAGAGAATCAAGCCAAACCATGATTCTACGCCTGACTGAATTAAAGGAGCAGCAGTAACTCTCAGGTTGTTTGTTTCTGTCCCTTACTGGAAAGTAAATGACTAAGGAAAAGGGATATCCTTATAAGGGATAGAACTGGTGTCTGCCTAGAAACATCTAAGGAACTTTATTCATGGTCTCTAACGCTTTTAGCTGCTCATCTGATGGTTTATAAGCCACTACTCTTTGAGAAGCTGTTTTTTGGAACAGTAACCTATTTTGGAAAGCACTGTGCAAATAAATTGAAATCCAAGGGCCTGGAGAGCAAAAGGACATGAAATGACTTTCTTAGCTTCTGACACCCATCTCCATAGCAATAGCGAACATGCTGAAATCATTAGCAGAGGAAGAGATCATGTGATCACTCATGGCTCTCTAGAGATAACATGCGGACTGTGACGTTACTAACTAAATAACGAATGGAAAAACAGATAAGAAGAGTTAACTTGAATTAAAAATGGGTTGATTTAAAAAATGGCGCATTTGAAATTCGTCAGAGTGCTCTTAACTTTCACAATTCTATTTTATGGATTTGACATGCGTTAAATAGGGTTTTCAATCAACATATATGATTTAATTGCTACTTTTTGCTTTTGTTTTGTTTTTTAAAATAGTTTTAGGTCTTAGATTAAGCCAGGATTGGGCATTTGATTAAATTAGGATTAAATTACCAGGTGTAAATGGGAATGTGTCTCCCTTGTCTAGTTGTGATCCGATTGACCAAGACGCATCTTAATACCGTTGTGTGATGGTTCCATAGATGTTAAAGTTTCATCATGGAACCATAGACACCAAAAAACAACCTTTATTTTTAAGAAGAGAGTGTCAAAAAAGTCCACATTTTTAAGAGATCTGTCTTTACCTGTAATATTTCATGGGGGAGGTTTGGAGGGTCTTCACGTCCCATGGCACTTGGATCTGCAAAGCCACGCACACCACGATTAACGTCAGTATCGCGATTCCCAACAATCCAATGAACCACAGCAGAAGCCTCTGAGGCAGCTGGCCTGTCATCGTGCTACTTTCCTCATGCACAGGTTGCTGAGAGTTTCCCAGAACGTCTGGTCACCATGTAAGCACATGAGCGTTCTCCTGAGGAACGGCTGCTTTGATGAAATAAGGGTTTAAAAGGGCTCCTCCAGGGGAAGGGAGAGTCGCTGCCTGTTAATTAGTTGATTTTGAACTCCGGCTTTCACACATGGGAGTCTCCAGCAACACCGAGGATATATCTGTGAGAGGAAGAAAATAAATACAATTGAGTAAAACTCCACATGGCGGTTTCTATGCTAGTAATCCTGTTTTAATTAAAGGGCCTGGTAAACCATCAGCATGTGATCCTGGTTTCAAAGTGCACCTTTGCTCAAAGAGCATTTCAGATGCTAATTAATGGTGTCAAAAAGACTGCAGGATCTGACTAAGGAAGAAAAGAGAGGGAACGAGTGAAAGAAGAGAGCATGAAAATACCATACAGACAGAAAATGGCGGTTTTCAGAGTTGTATACAGAAGAGGACGAGGAAAAGCCTGAGATATTGTGGTGAAATTGCTTGCTAGCAACTCTCCCCCCGAGTACAGTTTTTTTTTTCCCCCTAGGAAACCAGCATTACTCCCTCAGGAAATATTACTTCATGACCACGATGTGTCTGGAAACACATAACTTCACAAATCATATTGTATGCAGACCAAGTAGTCTAGTTTTTAGCACATAAAACAATTTAAACATTTTAAAACAGCTGAAACACAGCTTTCAGAGTCAGGATTTGTTCTTACCTAAAGTAATTTATGCAAAACTGGAAATACTTGTATTGACCTTTTGCTATTCAACATTCATAAACTAGTCATTATCATACCTTGAAGGTTAACCACGTCTTACAAGTGAAAAAATCTGAACAAAGAAAGAAAAATTGCTCTGAAAGTTTCACTTGGGTTGTTTATTATAAGTTTAATTCTCAAATTCTTTCAAAAATGGGAGAATAAAGCTGAATTCAGGGGCACAAAGCCTTACATTGTGTTGTTTTTTTTGATAATTCCTGCTTTTCTTTTTCTGACATTTGTGGAATGACAAGAATGCTATTTGTGGGAATCAGTGATTTAGAAAGTAGAAATGCTCCAGAAACTTGGTGCGCTTCTGCCTCAGTCTGAGTTATGTCTAAAGATTGAATTATAAACCGAAATCCATCTGCATACATTTCTCTTCAAATGTAGAATTAAATAAAGAAAACAAAGCAAAATCTCTCCCAAAATGCAATAAAAAGTTGTCAAAACACAAAAAGAACAATTTTCCCACTACCTCAGACAAAGTAACTGTAACACTGTCACCATATGTAACATTCAAAGACAGCCGACTCGCTGGAGCCCTTAAATTCAAGAAGAACTGACAGAATATGTAAACAGACAGAGGAAAGAAGAACTGTAAAAGAAGTTAAAAAAAAGTTGTACCTGAAGGGAAACTCCTGTCAAGCAATGAGAGGGGAAGTCGAGCTGCAATGTTTTTAACAATAAAACTCAGTCACTCACTCACACACACACACACACAGAGCTTAAGAGGCGGGCCGATTGTGAAATGAGTAACAGCTGCTAGCAATTGGTCAGCTCCCCTGCCCCCTCCCCCAAAGGAAGACATAAAATACAAGGGAGGAGAGATTGAGAGAGATGGTATACAGAGCTTGGTGACAACAGCAAACAAAACAACGTCAGCTGACGTTCAAAGACAGACCCTGGAATGTGCAAACATGGGCATTCAAGCATCAAGATGCATGCACCAGTGCAAAAACTACCCAAAAAACAACATGCAGTGACATGCTGATGTTCAAAGAGCCTGATAGAGCTTGGTCACAACTTACAGCTGCCTCATTTACATACAAAGCAGTTATCAATACAGTCTCACACAGCGGCCCCTCAGGGGTCACAAGACTGATTCTGAAGTAAATAGGTTGCATGCAACTTTTGGTTTGCATGAAGCTGCAGAAAACAAATGCAGTGCAAAATGGGAAACACCATTTGAGGGTACAAGAATGTGGGACAGGCTTTCCTGCAAATGGATGTGACTCAGATTGAAATTTACATAACTTATTTAGCAGACAATTGTATACAAAGTAACTTACAAATTGCAAATCTGAAACGATTTGAACTGGGGAGAAAACAACATAAGCAGCTCTAAAGTGGAAGTGAAAGTGGTTAGTTGAGATAAAATATATATATTTTTAATTATTTTATAAGTTGATAAAGTGATAGTAAAGATATTTAGAATTTTACAAGTTTCAGACAAATGCCGTTCTTATGAACTCAAAGAATCCTTAAAAAATGCATCACAAAAATATTAAGCAGAACAATGGTTAACAACATTGATAATGTTTTTCTTGATCACCGAATAAGCATATTAGAATGATTTTTGAAAAATAAAAAAAATAAAGGAAAGAGCATATTTTATGTCCCATAACTGAAAAGTTATTTTTTTCACATTCACTTGATCATTGTAGCCCTCAAACCGTATTCATTTTATAGCATTTTATATAATTGTGGACAAATGTGGGCACTGAGGACTCGGGTGTGATCCTTATTTTTATTTATTATAAATGTTATATCACTGTCTTCGATAAAGCTTTGTTTATCCATTTATTGTGTTTTTTTTATTTTGGGGCTATTTTTGAATTTATTCACTTCAAAAAGTACCATATTTTCTATGTAAATTATGCTTATTTTTATGTTTTATTTTTTCAATTTTTTTAACTACATTAAAATATCATTCCAAGAAGTTCTTAGAGCTAAAACCTAAAGATGAAGTGACTTTGCTGTCACCTGGTGTCTTATTTTGTTTTATTTTAGAATGCTCCAAATAACAGTTTTCCCATTCATTTCTATGGGTGCCCATTTTTGACCCAAATACAAGATTAAGGAGTTTTTTTTTTCACCCACTTAACATTGTAGAATTGAGTCAAAAAAAAAATGTGTGTTCAGGAGGCAAGCTTAGGAAAAGAAGCCAAGTCTTGTACCGCTCAGATCAAGGGAAGTATTTTTTTTTTTAAAAAATCAAAGCTATTTTCCCCACATTTGTCCAGAATATGGTTTTAGGGTTAAATAGTTGGCAGTGTGTCGAATTAATTAAGTACAAATATTCCTGAACTTTCATAAGGTCACGAAACTGCATGCACATTATAAACAAGAAAAATGATGACTAATATTTGGTCAACTATCAGAAGTGCAGAACAGTCGAAAAAGGACTTAAGTGTGCAATTAACTATTAGAATCAACAGTTTCACAAAGATCAAGCTTTAAATGAAAAGAAAAGAGCTGGTTGAAAGACAATTTCTGCAGGGGATAAACACCAAGCAAAAAGCACCAGATCTGAATGGTCAGGGAGTGGACTGTGGAGAACGAGAGTGAGTATGTAATTGTTGGCAATCGCCAGAGGGAGGAGAAGGAAAAAAAAAAGTCAAAACAAAAACTAATTTTCAAGATTTATTTTCATACTGACAAGATTCATTACTTCACCGTACAAAAAAAAAAGCTATTATAGTAAAATACAGCATGCGTGTAAAAGGAATCAAATTAAAAGCTACATTTAATTTATTTTAAAACTCAGACATGCAAAAACAAAAATTTTAAAAACACAAAGAGGGAGAGTAGTTTGAAGGTGAAATGATCCAGACATTAATTACGATAATAAAAGTAGTGTTTTTTTTTTCAGTCCACGGTTACAAAAGGCCAGGAAAATGGCGACCGGCGCTTGGCTATTAAACACTACACACAAAAGAATGGTTCATTGGCATGAGTGGGACTGACACGCACTGGCCATGCCAACCACGCTGCCATTCAAAGAGCAGAAAGTCAGCCAAGGACCTGCATCTGCTGCTAATCTGCTTCTGACCTCCACCAAACATTCTCAGAATGTTTTAATGCTTTGAACCTCACACAAGGGTTCCAATAAATTGCATCCAACTGACTTTGGATACACACATTTAAGTGTGATGTCACCAATTATGCCACAGAGACATCTCAGTATTTACGCTTGAGCCACATGACAGAGCCTCCTGTATTGTGCAATGGTTCTGCAGTTTAAGCTTACTCTGGCATTCCCTCTGTCCTCAAATGAGACACCTGATCCACTCATTAGAGAACAGGAATGAGGCACTTTTCAGTCTGACCTTTTCCATGTGGTTCCGTTGACTAAACAGCTCTCAAATCAGTAAGAATCTGATATAAAAATCCATTAAACAATGCTACAAGAAAGCATCGTCTAACATTGTAGCACATGTAGTTCAACTTTTGAGAAGCAATTCAACTTGCATAAATCAACTTCTCTGACAAGGGTTGTGTTTTGTAGATAAAGAGAAGTTTTTAAATAGAAGTTCTAATAATAGTCCAAACAATCAACAATTTATTTATTGGCTCTAAATGTTTTAGATAAGCAGCTTCTAACAAAACAAAACGGAAGGGACCTTGTAGAAAGAAACAATGGAGACTGCACCGCCCCCCAACTTGCTACCTCAACTTCTGCTCTCTGTGTTCCTCCCTTGGGTTGACCGTTTAACAATTGCAGAGAGAGAAAGTGATTGGAGGATTGTGCTTGAAACCACAGAATGAACCACAGGCATGCTATGTCTCCCCCAGCTCAAAGTAATTTCACCAAGAGAGAAGTGTTCCGGGATCAACATTACATTACATTAGTGGAAGAACAACAACAACAAATCAATCAGAACAACTGTGGGACTGTGGGAACCCTGTATGTTGATTCAGGAACATCCTTCTTGGCAAATCACAGTCATCTTGTCCCATGTTCCTCTGCTTTCCCAAATTATACTCTTAACTTGCTATCCATCTGATATTTCTATCTACCCAACTTTCTACATCCATCTCAACTCAACCTCATCTAGGTCTCTCACTTCAGTGTGTGCAAAATGACTGCACATATATGTTCCGTGAGAGCCGCTAAATCTACTGTCAGTCCCTATCAATCTAAAGAGACACTCCATACTTATCTTTTCCACTTACTGCATTGCTGTCAACAAACCTTCGAAACTCTCTATCGCCTAGCTGTGCTGCCATCATTCACTGACATCCTGGGCTTCACTGAGGGCTCTGTGTGAGCATGATTGGGTGTCCTGGGGGCTTCTGGGAAATCTCCTGTAATTTAGAGATAGCCGTTAGGGGGATCGGGACAAGAGGCATCTGTATGCAACACACAAAAGGCAGGGGAGTGGGGTCGGGGGTAGGTCTCTCCTCTTTAGTGTGAAGAGTTAACTTCTTTGCTCAATATCAAAGCCTTTGCTCTTCCCACTTCTCCTGTCCACTGTAATAATCTCCACCCATTTCAGCGCTGGAGAGAGACGGGAAGAGGGTATGAAGTTACAGAAACATCTGGAACAGTTTACTGTGAATGCCTTTGTGCCCAGCAAAAGGAGCTTTTCCACTTCTTGGCTAATCTCACCAATGCATGCAGATTTTACCCTCAAATCAAAATAATAAATGCTAGAAAAGCTTATTTTTAGGACCATTTTGCAGTGACCATTTCCACGACAATCAATGCCATTTTGCCACAATGTGAGTTGTCATTATTCTGTTACTTTTTAGAGTTTCATCAGATTTCCATTTTTACTATATTATTATAAAATGACTATAATACAAGCATAAATTAAAGTTATAAAAATATCATGTTGTATAAATACTTTAAAACATAAATAATATATTATTGTTTTGAAACAGTTTTTTTTTTTTTGCTTAATGAGCCAATTTTTTTTTTTATAAAAATAAAGAAATTTGTCATTTATATATTTTGATTCTGAGGTGAAATATGCATGAGTTTATGAGGTGAGGTTTTGTATGATTCAGCAACATAACAGATCTAAACTCCAGTGTGAAAATGTTTTGGCTGTGTGAAACCAGTGGTTGAAAGGAATCTGTAATTTGGTCATATCCATACAAGAGAGACCCACAAAAGCCTCTCATGGATTAAATTCCTCTTATTTCTTGTATTGTTCCCATGAGAATGCCAAAGGCCGCCTTTCTGGATGAGAAATCTGGTGGAACCAAAATGTCCACCTAGAATCCATCAGTTCTTCCAAACAAGCAAAATAAAATAAAAAAATAAAGAGAGGTGGACGTTTCTTTGTGCAAGAGGACGGTATGACAGAATGGACGGGTTATGGAGGTGGGAGGGGGTCAATGCCCTAACTTGTCGATCATTTCCCTAACAGTTGTTTTCTCTGCTGTTCCAACAAAGACTCAAGATGATCTGCTCTCTTCACCGCAGCCTAAAAGACAAAGGAAAAGACAAGTTAGTTGTGAATCAAAATGTAAGGCAAATATATTGAACCAAATGTGTTGCGGCATACCTCATGCTGCTTCCGCAAGTTATTAACAGTCTCTTCCTTCTTCAAAATAGCTGACTTTACTCTATTAAAGGAAGAGAGAACCATTTTTATTGTGAACCTTAAATCAAACATGGTAAAACAGCTCATCTGCAGGTTTGAAGCTGATCATATCAACGACAAGGCACTAAAGGAAAAATACTCTTTGCCTCTGACCTCTGATGGACTTCTGCAAGCTCCTCTTCTTTCTCTCTGCTCACTCGCTCCACCTCTAAGCGGAGTCGTGCTTTGGCTTCAGAGATTTCCATCTTCATCCTCCTATTCTCTTCCTCTGTTTCTACAAGGCGCTCGGCAAACTCTTGTCTGATCACTTCTGCAAGGCTGCGGCGCTCATCTGACAACTTATCACGAGCCTGTAGACGTTTCATGAAAAGAGAAAGTGGCAAAGCATGAGGACAATAGTTAATCACAAAACACAATACAGCACTTACTGATTCTTAGAATTCCAAGACATTTAATTCCAAAATAAATATTTATAAGTATTAAAATAGGCTTGATTTATTTTCTGAAATTATAATAATGCTGGGGTCAAATGTGACTTGGCAATTGTACTTAATTCTCCGCTGTAGTTAAAGAGTGAAGCAACTGGCCTTGTGTGTCATAAGCAAACTCTGATCATCCTGGACATCTTATCTAACCACAATTGGTAATCTATTTCAGCCGTTTCACACACATGGATTTACAATCCGGTGTATTATTAACTAGAGAGTGTCAAAAGTCATCCAGTTTATCACACTTTTAGAGAAACAAGTAGCCTAGCTTTTTATCTGAATGACTGAATACATTTGAGGAATTCCTGTCTTACTAAACTCAAGTTATTATTTCTATAAAGCCAGACTGAATTTGAAACTTGTGCGCTCTCGAGTTCGATTGATATCAGGGTTTGGTTCGTTTGGATGATGTGAGCGTTGTTTTCCGAACTTGGGTGCATAACTACGAACAATATCAAATCTGCATTAAAAGGTTGGTGTTGGGTATGGTTCATGTGATCTCTGTTAGGGTTCGCTGCTGATATGAACACAATCAAACTAAATACGTAGAAGTAAACTGCTGTTGATGACATATGATTCAATAAAACTGTGTGAAGCAGAGATCTGCTCGCATTTAGCAGAAATGGACTCCTGTGTTCTTTAATACATTTGTAGTACATGCACCAAAGGTTCAAAAAACAAAATATAAAAGTGGTGGGCAACACTACACATTTTGTGTATGCCAAACTCGGGTTGGGTCCAGGCAATCAAAACCAAGTGTGAAAGTACCCTTAAATCTGTCTGATTGTTTATGTGAAAATGGAATGCTATTCATTCCCATCTCTACAAAGAGTACACAGTGGAGTCTGTAGATTAGATTTATAAGTCACCAATTTACTATACGGAGAGAGCAGCAACAAGGAAGTGTCCCCGTGATGGCTGTTACCTGGGTGAGGTCGCTTATCTCTTGCTCTCGTTGTCTTAACAGTGACTGGAGTCGAAGGAGCTCAGCCTCCATCTCATTGTGTTTCTCTCTCATTTCTTGCTGTTTCTGGAGTGCAGTCCGTTCCGAACGCTCCAGATCTCTGATCTCGGCCTCGTATTTCTCCCTCACACGCTTTATCCTGCACACACCAAACACATTTACATTCAGGTTGTAAAAACCACAGTTCTTCTGCCATATATGTTAAATGGATGGGCTTTTGTGATTTAAATGTAAATAGTCTCCTATCCAAAATTCAAACTATCCAGGAAGAGCTTAAATATGTGGCCCACAAGCGTATTGTCTTATTCAAAAGCCTGCGGGGGAAAAAAACACACACACACACACAAAAAAAAAACAGCATATGAGCTGAATGTAATTTTTTTTTTTTTTTCAAATTTGAATTACACACACACAATGCGTGAGGGAGAAATATGAGGCAGAGATCATATATATATACATATATATATATATATATAAATACACACATACTTGTATATATTTAAGAAATATTTTCATGTATATAGATTTATATATAATTTATATTATATATAAATATTTTATAAATAAATATTTTTTTTCCTTAAATATATGTGCATGTGTATGTATTTATATATCCAAAATAATTATACACAGTGCACCCACATATATTATGTAAACACAAACTTTTATTTTATATATATATATATATATATATATATATATAAAGAGAGTTTTTTTTTAAATGATTTATTTGTTTTTTAGAATTTAAACTGAAGATGAACAGTATGGCTGCAATGGTCTACAGGGAAATTTGTAGCACATACCACCAGTGGAAATAAATTGATGTAGAATTGCATTGCATGTGGGCAAAACTGTAACATCCTGTGCTATCCATCTCTCCACAGACACACAGGTTCACATAAACAGGAAGGTGGAAACAGACCTGTTGTCAGCTGCTCTCTCACACTCCTCTCTTGCCCCCCTGGTCTCCTCCTCTAGTCTCTGAATGGCCAGCTCAATCTCTTTGTCTCTCCCTCGACGCACTTCCTCTTTAAGCTCCCTCTCTCTGCTCAGCAGCCACGCTTCCTGTGAGAGGAAACACCATGTTTTGAGAAGACATTGGAGACTTTGTAACCTTACACACACACTTACAGTTGTAAAACTTAGCAAACTACTTCGTTATCACCTTTGATTTTTGGGAGAGGTGGATTATTACTAGCCCCGACTAGTCTAAATAGCCTATTAGTGGTACACAGAGGTTAGCCAATAAAGGCAAAGGCAATTGCTATGAAATTCTGGTTTAGAGCAAAACTTTGTGCACAAAAGAGTTAGATATTTGGAATATGTCATTTTTTTTTAAATATTATTGAAATTAGTTGAAAAAATATTTGACATTTAAAATAACTGTTTTATTTAATATTTTCAAATATAATTTATTAAGAATTTGATGCGTCATTACTCCAGTCTTCAGTGTCACATGATCTTTCAGAAATCATTCTAATATGCTGATTTGCCAATCACGGAACATTTATTATTTACAGTTGTGCTGCGTAATATTTTGTGGATACATATTTTTCAGGATTCTTTGATGAATAGAAAGTTAAGAACAAAAAAAATAGAACAGCATTTGTTTGAAACAGAAATATTTTGTAACAATAAAATGTCTTTACTGTCAATTTTGATCAGTTGAAAGCATCCTTGCTGAATAAAAATATAATTTCCTAAAAAATATTATATTGCCCCCAAATTTTTGAAAAGTTGTGAAAAATGAATCCCACAAAATACTCAAAAAACTCAAAGCCCAAAAAAATCCTTACATGTTGAATAAAAATGAACTAAATGTAATCATAATAACTGTTAGTGAGGTGTAAATTTGTGAGTCTCAGAAAGCAGAAGATATTAGTGTGGACTCAATGATGTAATTTCACCTGATATTAATCATGAGAAAATGAAATTAATAAGTAGATTAATTCTAAAGATATGCATACAATTGCGTCTTAATCTGTAAACATGTAAATAAGTATAGTACAAGATCAAATATATAAACTCAGTTCAAAACATGTATACATAAACACATACCTCTTTTTTCATGTAATTTTCTTCCCATGTCTGTTTCTCAATTTCAAGCCTTTCCTTCAGGGCCTTAACTTCAGCCTAATGAAAAATACAGACAAAAACACATTTAAAATAACCAAAAGAATGAGACCTAAAATTCTATATTGCAACAAAAGTGTGCTTTCTTGTGACCTCTTCAAACATTGCTCCATCAAATACAAGACAGGTACTTTCAATCTCAGGCAAAAAAAAAAACAGACTTAGGTTAGACAAGGAATGATGTACAGAGGGCAGGTGATGAGTGCGGCACAGAATGACATCATTAATCAAAAGATATTTCCTGAGAATGTTAAAACCGCATCAATAATACTTGGCATCAATTCAAGAATACTGTAATACTGCATTTCCTGCTGGATTTCTTTTGTTGTTCATTGTTCTAACATTTTTGTTAGTACTACTCACAAGAAAGTATTGTAAGACTGGAAGAACTAGTTGAAGAGATCAACCTCACCCCAGGTGTATGAAACGTAGGACACTGCTCTCAAATTAACATTTGAACACCTCTCACACACACACTCCTTCCCCGCATCCCCCACTCTTGCAGATTATCATTAAGGAGGGTGTTTAGTATCATTTTAAAGGCCTCAGTGCGAATGGTACAAGTGTTCCATTTCCAAATACGTAAAACAAAAGCTAATAAGGTTTTTAAGAGTTTAGGGGTAACTGCCACACAAAGGAATGTGGTTACTGGTGAACACACTAAATTTCCACTGTAAACTCATGTTTTACATATCAAATGAGGTCTGGCTATATAAAGAAATGCAACAGAGAGGAATAGGGCTTTTTCTGTATCAGATCAGCGCATGAATGCTGTGTCGCTGAGACTCGACAATCATGCATCTCATAATGTCGGGTAAAGGATTTTCCTCTTTGTCCTATAACATTTGATGGTTTGTACTGATTATCTTTCAATTGATTATGAAATTCTAATAATACATTTACCTGACATAATAAATTGTTATATTAAATGAAAATAAAGTCAAAGTCTGTTAATAGTCAAACATTCACATAGATTCAATGATGCACAGATATCATTGAAAAACCTTTTCATTTATGGAGTCAGATGAAATAACGAGTTAATACATAAGATAAAATGTACTGCATTCAATTAAATTAAATATCCCTTTGCCATGAGAGAAGACGGAACAACGCGTGAGACCTTCACCTCTAATCGAATGCCGCCATTGGATCGATTTAGCTGGCCTTACAAGTTACACACAGCACTGCCAACTTATGCAATTAAACAGTCTATACACAACTATATAGTTAAATCTATTATTATTTCTATTTATGTCAAATGGGTTTTAAGCAGTATTTCATATGATTAAATACTAAATAATTAAAGCTGTTAAATATTTCAAACACTGAGCTACCAGATTAAACCAGGCAAACTAGGAAAATTAAGTAGATTCATTATATAGACGAATAGGCATATTTTAGCACACTACACCAAAAAACACCATATATTACAACGGCATGATTGCTGGACAAAGCACATGGCTTGTTGGAGCATCTGCTGTTATAATTTCTGATTGCTAAACATCTCCACTTGTGTTCGATGCAAGAAAGAAGAGGCAGAGTCAAATGATGGAAGAATGCTTTGCTTGAATACATAACAGTTCGTGTGGACCAACACGATTAGATGCGAGTGTTACCTGGTGACGTCTCTCCTGCTCATCTCTGCTCTTCTCCAGTTCTTCTCTTAACGCTCTTCCTGCCAATGAGCTGTTGTCTTCCAACTGCTTCCTTAAGTCTTCCAGCTCAGTATGCTGCCTATATCACACACAAACACATTTAGTTTTAACTTAACTTGAATGTTTCATCTCATCCCTCTCTTTTGGGAAAAAAAAAATATGGTAACACTTTATTTATTTATAATGCATTATAAAAGGTATTCATAATATACAATATAAAAGGCCTATAATGACCTGGCTGCCAGCTGTGTGATTCGCTCTTTCTCCTCAGACACTTCCTTATACAGGCGCCTCCTCTGCTGCTGCAGCGCGTTCTCCTCTTCCTGTAGCTGTTTCTCAAACCTGAGACACAAACACACATTCATTTACTTAATTGTGTTCCCAAAATTCAATGCATGTTTGTTTTATGTAAATAGAAGGATCTGAGGGATGAATCTACAGCCTTTGTGAGAATAACATGCAATTATGTAATCAATAAAAAGTAACTTTAATCTGATTATAAATATTTTAAAAATGAGTGAGTATGTATACATCATGTATATATTTTTAATCAAATAAACCCCAACCCTTACCAACCCCAAACTTTTGAGCGCTATCCAAAACCCTATTTCAGTCGGACCTTCCCATAAAGCCATCATTTGGCTTCAGCATCACATGGGCCACGGTGCTTTTATTGTATTTACAGTATATATGCTTGACAGATGTGGTAAATATTAGTTTATTGTAGGCAAAAAGCTGCATGAGGAGTGTCTGACAGAAGTTTGTATGTGAAATAAAATGTTTAGGAAAAAAAGAACAGATAAGGCCTCTGACATGTCCTACTTCAACATCCTGTTTTAACAGGAAATACATAAACACAGGAAAGAAAACTACAGCTTCAAAGAACAGTGCGGTTAGACTGAAATAATTAGCTTTATATAAAAACAGCAGACTTATAACTAAGTGTGTGTGTGTTCAAAAGCTGTATTTATCTTTGAGATCATGTCTAGCCAGTTTCCTCTGTCGCACCATCCAAGCCAGTTTGAGTGTGTTAGTGTTTTCTTCTAACATCTGTGAACACATTGTCTTGGCTGCCCATCCCTGTCACTGGTTGACTGATGTCCAATCGACACATGTGAGCGTGTACCTTTGCTTAGCCAGTTCTCTCTCTCTCTGGCACTGTTCATCTCTTTCTCTCTCCAACTGCTGCCGTAACTCCTCGCTCTGCCTGACGTAGCGCTGAGCGGCCCTCTCGTCTGCCTGAAGCAGCTCTGCCTCGTGAAGGACTCTCAGTTTCTTCAGCTCCTGCTTGTGTTTGGAGATCAGCTTCTGAATCTCTGGCTCCAGACCTGGAAGAAACAGTTATCAAACATTATAAAGAGCTAACGTAAACATGTGGAGTATAGCATTAAAATAATCATGGGATTTCGAAGAGAAAAGCCTTCATTGAAAATCTGGGATTTATGGTGTCACGTTACTTTCCAGTTAAAAGTTTAACTCAAATTGTGTACTCAACTTGCGGAAAGGAAATATATATTTAGTGTGTGTGTGTGTGTGTATATGTCAGATCAGGGATATGCAGTTTGACCAGTTAAAAACCAGTTAGCTGTCTTTAATACAGGTTACGCTGTTTAACAAAGGATTATAAAATGTGAATAAATTTCACAAGTGTGTGATACATCAGCTATTTTACTCATGTCTTTAGGGCACAGAGACCAATCCTAAACATGTGACACATTTTGGCAGAAACATGCAGACTGGGCTGAAATAGATACTGTTGAAGTATCTGGTGATGTGGCACTAATACAGACAGACACTTGTTGTTGAACTCTGCTGACCTTTCACTGTGATCTCCTTGATCTTTTTGGTCTTCTCATCGATCCATTTCTCCCGGCGGATCTTTTCTGTGGCACTCATTAACTCTTTTAGCTTCTTAATCTCCTGTGTGGAGGAAGAGAGGGATAGAAAATTTGGTTAAACAGAAAGAGAAAACATCACCAGCACCAGAAAGAGCACAAATGAATGGGAAAGACTGCAACATCTTGAGACAGGCTCTTTTAAAATATCACACTTTTGAACAGTCGTGTAGATCTAAATATATATTGTCATACACAGAACAGCCGTGACATCCACTTCAGCCCTGCACTTATAAAAGTTCATGAGAACAAATTGTTTAAATGTTCTGTGTGAACTGGATCAATTAAGTCTATAAAAAGATCTATTTAGCAGATGAATCAGACATCACTTCTCTCATTGATGTGCCAAGGTGACCATAGCCAATGTTTGAAGATTTCAGTCTATTATAACTTAAGAATGTTTAGTTTTCTCACCCAAAGCTATCGTATGACTTAAAAAGTCTTGAAATATTGCCATATGGATCACTTTTATGATGCCTTTTTAAAAGCTCCATTCCATATTCACTGTAACTACATTAAAGAGAGTGACCAGCATATTACTCATAATTTCTTCTTTTAGTGGTCTATGGGGAAAATAAGACATTCATACAAGTTTGGAACTGCATGACAGTGAGTAATTGATAACACAAAATACACATTTATTGGGTGAGAACTAAAATGATAACTATGTGCTTGCATTTAAAAAGAAACTAAACAACTGATGTCACTGAATAGGTTTATACATCAACCATTGCATAGCTGGCTAGTTGCAAACACCGCTTAAACCAGTCGCAAATGTAAATAAACAGAGTTTTCATAACGGTCATAACTTCATAAAGTCATTTGCATTGGCCTAATTTGAATCTGATTTAAATAAGACAGATTACCCTTGGCCTTGGCTAACTGCCAGTCAAAAGGCCACTCATGTTACAGTTTTTATAATGTTATAATTTGTTCTGTGCATCTTTCCATGTTGGAGATTCACTAGAGGAATCAATGGAACAGAATGATGAATAATGAATGAATGGAACATGAAAATAAAAGTATTACACTGCTGTAAATAATTGATTACATTAAATGTGCAGTCGGCATTACATATTTATTTTATCTTTTTTTCTGTTTGGCTATTTCTGTACTTTGTTTGTGAATGCATGACAGATCAATATAACAAGTGCCAAAGCAATGGAAACTCTAAAATACACTATGGTATCACACACACCAAATTAGCATACTGAATCGAAACTCATCTTATTCTGCAATTATTTAACCATTTATATGCAGCCACTTGCAAACACTGAAAACAAGACACACTGCAGAGGAATATGACAATGGCAAAGCAGCTCTAATTTAGCATTTCTTTTATACAAAATCAAAACATTAAACACTGTATGATTGCTGCCTTACAAGATCTGCTGTTTCCTTGAAGTTTGAAAAAAGATTGCAAGGTTAATAGCCCCAAGCAAAATGAAGCTGTCTCTGTAAGTCAGCGTTGAGAGAGGAATAAAAGAATGGAGATGCCAGAACAATGAAGTGATGAGGGGTTAGAGAGAAAAACAAGAGTTACCTCACACATGGGACCCAGAATTTGCCACACCTACAGGCAGACGGAAAGACAGATAAAGAGAGAAACGCACAACAAATGCAGAAAGAGAAACAGTTAGAAGTGGCAAAAGCAACACAGCAAGCGAACATGCATTTGATGGTGTGCACAAGTTAATACAAACATACTCAAGATTGTGTGAAGAAACACAGCTAACGAGAGCAGCAGAGAAAACCACAAACCACAGTTGATATAAGAAATGTAGAAATCAGCACAGGTTTGGGACTGAGGCACTACAAGATGTACAATACACTTAAACGGACATTGTGGCCAAAGCTGATGCAAAAACCTCTCAGACCCTGAGGCACCTCCTCTGCAGCAGGTCCTGTTAGGATCACTGCACCACTTCATTAAAACTCACCAGCTCATGTTGCTCCTGCATCTGAGCGATCTTCTTAGTGTATTTCTGGTCCACCTGCTTGAGTTCTCCAACTACTTCCTCACACTTTTCGCTCAGGGCCTTTTTATCATCAATCAGCTGAGAGAGAGAGAGAGAGACATTAATACAAGCACAACCTCATCTAGCAGTAAGACTAGAATGCCACAATATCTCAACATAATTGATTTTATTTGAAAAATAACTAAAACAGGGATATTTTATAGAAACAGACATTTTATTACTATTTATTTAATATATTTTAAAAGGTAATTTATTTCTGTGAGGACATTTTTTTCAGCATTACAGCATTGCTGTCACATGATCCTTCAGTAATCATTGTAATGATCAATCATGCTGATTTGCTGTTTAAGAAACATTTCTTATTATCAATGTGGATCAGTTATGCTGCTTAATATTCTTTGGAAACTGGTCGATTTTTTTCAGGATTCTTTGATGAATAGCTCCGATCTTTTGTGACTTAACTATAATTTCTGATCAATTTAATGCATTCTTGTTGAATAATAATTAATTAATTTATTTATTTTTTCTTTTTTTTTTTAAAGACCCGTATATACATTATAAATTTTGCAATTTCATATAACTTACCATTTTTTATATTACATTAATATTTGTGCATATTTTTCATTAATGAAACTTACATTTCTTTATGCAAGAATGTATTGTGTACATCCACCCTATTTTAAGCCTATGTTAATATACTCTATGTTTTTTTTAATTATGACATTATGTTCATGACAACTAAGCAACTGTTTCCTCCAGAACCCTGCTTCTAATATAATCCGTCCCAAAAAATATTCTAGATTTTGTTTCGTTTGTTTTTACCACTATTCTCAATGATGATTTTTATTACTGTAATACTGATTAAATTAGTGATTATTGATGAAAGTTGCTGAACAGATATTGTCTTGCATTTAAGATTAATACCTGGTCTATAAACGTCAGGTGTCTCTGTATCGTAGCTTCATACTGCTGTTTCTGTAACTGCAACGTATGATTGAGCTCTTTCTCTGTCTCCTTCACATGCCGGATCGTCAGCTCCCTCTGCTGGGCCTAAAGACACACATTCATATTTACAAATTAGTCTCAGGCAGCACTATTCACAGATCTGCGGTTGCATATTTCACATAAACACAGGTAAAAGTCATCTGAGGTTGTGCAGAGTATTCTGAAACATACAGATGATAATATATGCATGTATGTGTGAGTTTTCTTTTACCAGCGCTGTTTGTAGCATATTGACGGTGCGTTTTTTCTCATCCAGCTCCAGTTTGAGTCTCATCATAGAGCCGGTGACCTCAGCAGCTGTGGCCGAGGCCTGTTCCACAACTGCTAAATCTTCCTCTGACAACACCACCTAAACACACACACACACACACACGAATGTAAAATTCAGTGCTGATATAATATAAAACTTAATAACCTCATATAGTTAGTTCAAATGTTCACCTCTCTATGTGATCCAGAGGTGACCGAGCGTGGTCTTTCCTGCTCTGACTTCTCCATCTCATCCAGGAAGCTCATAATGGTCTGCAGTTTAGCTTCTGAAAGCAGAGCGCCCCCATCTGGAAGGACTGGAGTCTGACTCAGCTGCCTGTGCCGTTCCACGTTATCAGTCGTCAGGGAGTTGGAGTCTCCATCCTAAGAAAATGTATGTGTACCTTACCTCCCTCAAAATTTTGAACAATAGTGTATACAGAACTGAAGAGTGTCAATTCACCTTGTCAATCCACGCATACTTGTCCTTCCTGTAGCTCTTGGGCTCTGACAGTCTCTCTGGCTCCTCTTCTAAGAGCTTCAGTGTGTCTAGCAGGTCATTCAGAGTGGTTTTTGACTGCGTCCTGCTCGATGACGCACCCTGACGCTGGTCCTCCATGCTCACAGACCTCTGGAGGATCTCCTTAGGTCATGAAGCAATATGATTAGCAAAAGCTTTCATTTTTTTTCACAGCTGGTGAAAATAAGGTCATAAGTGGTTACCTGTGAACACTGAGATCCTCTGCACGCAGAACCAACTGGTGACGCGGCCCTCAAATTCGTCACATCATCCAGATCAGGCACCACATTCACATTAGAATCTAAAAAAGACATGCCATGACTTCAATATTCTTTTCATGAAATTCAACCACAAAGTATAAAAGGTAGAGGAAATTGAGTTTGATCAGAGACCAAGAGTATTGCACACCTGTGTTCATAGCCTTGACATCAGTGGGAGAAGTGGGTGAACTCTTGGTGAGTTTTTTACGGCCCACTTTCCCAGCATGTCTTAGTGCCTCTATCTCCTCCTCTGCGATCTGTCGTACCTCTGCAGCACGTTGGGCTCTTTTCTGCTGAAGCTCCTGTTTAGATGCACATATGATGCAATAATACGTCGTAACAATAATCACTGACTTAGCCAAAACAAACTACAATAGCATTGCAAACTACACTCTACCTGTATGGCGGTATGCCGAGCCAGACGAGCTTTCTCCTCCCTGATGCGTTTTCGATCATCTTCTTTCTTCTTCAATGACTCAGTGGTTTTTTCCTCCTCTGCTCTCTGCTCCCTCTCCTAGGGAAAATACACAAAATTACCCAGAAGAATGGAGTGATACCACTGAAACCGACTAGATACCATGCTAACGTGCAAACCTAAACAGCTAACTGTTCTCATGTCATGTACAGTTTAGGTCAAAAACACCCAATGGCTCAAAAATATAATATATAATATAATTCAAGGTTTTATAGACCTTCTTAGGTGAAATACATTACCTTCTTTTTAGATGCGAGGAGGTGTTTGATTGTATTCTCGTTGGCTCGCTTTCTGTTGGCATGGCGACGATACCAACGCTGGATGATAATAGCAGCATGGTTCACTTGCTGAATATACCTGTAATTTAATTTTTTAAATGTGTTTAACCATGTACAAACAAAGGCCATTTTTGAAAAGTCTGAAATGTTTAAAGGCCAATCAAACATTTGCACGAAGATGATTACGTAAAAAAACAACTCAAGTGGAAACATATGAGGGCTGGAAAACACTGCTGACCTTTCGGCCTCCTCCTCGGTCACCTCTCGTCTGCGTGGCTGACCTGGGCTTCGGGGACTACGGGGGGCGTTGTTGTTGGAGCTTGATGACGCAGAAGAGAAATTCTTCTGAGACTTAGTAAGAGAACCACTCACGTCCAGAGTCGAATCATCATTTACGGTGGCTTTGATTATGTTACTGTTAAAACAGAAAGAGGGAGAAAACTGTGAATGTTTAAGCCTGGAAACAGCATACTCTAGCAGAAATAGAGCCTTATGTCTAAGATTAGTTCACAGAGCTGTGCAATCATTTAACGGTCATAATGAACATACTTGAAGGAGGGTTTCTGATTGGAGCTTTTGGGAGTGAGGGGTTTCTCTGAGTGGTTGTTATGGAGGATGGTGGTCACAGAGTTACCCACAGCTGCTTTATTGCTCCTGAAATTCAACACACAGACATCCTACACATTCAAATGCATTTTTGCATAATATAATAATTAATTATATTAGTATATATCAATATAATATGCTGTAGCCTACATTCAAATAAGTATTTTTGAAAGTCTCTTATGCTCACAAAGGCTGCATTTATTTGATTAAAAACAGTTTAATCGATAGATAGATAGATAGATAGATAGATAGATAGATAGATAGATAGATAGATAGATAGATAGATAGATAGATAGATAGATAGATAGATAGATAGATAGATAGATAGATAGATAGATTTTAATTGTCATTGTACAGTTGTGCCATACAACGAAATTTGCTTGTGCAACCTCTAAAACAACACTCACCTTCACAAACACACTCATAGAATAAAAACAAAAGTATAATAGTTAAAACTATGGCCTGATATATTTAAATAAAACCTAAATCGCGATTTTGCTTAGTGCGATTATGATTATGCGATTATTAAATTTGCATTTTAAAAGTTGCATTTTAAATCTCAATTTATCCAGAAAAATACAATTTCCAGGATTTTTTTGTGTCACTTTTAATCAATTTAATGTTTCAAATTAAAAAATGCATAAACATATTCAGTGCATCTTACAGTTACCAAACAATTTATGTGTGTCTAGCAAACTAATTTCAAGAATTCTAGCATGAACAGTTATTTGAAAAGGATTCTTAAGATAATTAGAAACATACATTCCGTCAATTGTAATATAAACATTCTGGCTCTGTATATTTAAAAGCCATAAAGTCAAAAGTAATCCTAGGAATCTCTCCAGGGCATGCTCATGCTTTAATTGACAAGCAGAAAAAAAGGCATGAAGTTGTCAGTGACACTGTTGTCATGGCAGCAGCAGAGTTGGAAAGCTAACCATGAGGACAGTGCCTACGCTGTCGGAGAAAATGGCTTCCCACCTGTTGTTGGCAGTGAAGTTAGCAGCCAGAGAGATGCCAGCTTCCCTCTTCTTCAGCCCTGTCGGAGAATCCATACTGCAAGTACTGTGAGAGCTGCTGGGCACAGGGAACACTCTCTGCTGATCATCCTGAAAATAAGACAGACCACATGACTTTTAATCTTACCACTTTTGGCCTTTTGAGATCACACATTCTGTTAAGTTACTTTTCATGGCATAACAATCAGAAGGGCTAGTTACCATTAAAAACATTTAATAAGATATGACAATCACAATGGCATGAGACAAAGTAGTGGATGAGTTGGACATTACCAGGATGTTCCATGTGGTACGGTCTTTGGACGTCTTGGAGAGGCCGGCCAGTTTTCTACGTCCATCAGAGCTGCTGTTGAACAGAGCCAGGAAGTCCTCTGTGTGGCCTTCACTGCAATCAGACGCAGATAGAGAGAGAGACAGGAAGGAAAGAAAGAAAGGTCAGAGTATTATACACCAAACACTCATGAGGAACATATAAACAAAACACTATGCCAATACTGACACTTCCGTTCATTTTTTTTAAAAGGAGTCTCTTTTAACCCTAACCAAGGCTGAATTTATTTGATCAAAAGTACAGTAAAAACAGTAATATTGTGAAATGTTCTAGAAACTAAAGCAGCCACTTTCTATTATAAAATATAATTCATTAAAAAGATACAGTATATGTATTATTGCCATTACTCCAGTGTCACATGATCCTTCAGAAATCATTTTAATATGCTGATCTGTTCCTGGAAAAACAAATATTTCGTGAAAACCTTTTTTTTAACATTATAAATGTCTTTACTGTCACTTTTGATCAATTTAATGTGTCATTGCTGAATAAAAGTATTCATTTAATTCATACTGACCCCAAACTTTTGAACATATAGTCTGGTGGGAGGGTTCATCTCCAATAAAACCAACCAGACTATTTAAGCTAAACATATCAGACGATCATATATAAAAATAAACGTTCCTTTTTCAGAGGTGACAACAGCTGCCCTGGGCTCCCAGAAGAGGTATGCTTCAGCAGAGGGGCAGATGTCCATAAGCATATGGCAATCGCACCCCTTAACATTTAAATTGCATCAAATGTTTAACATGATGTTCACCCCTATGTTTGACCCACCGGCATCTGTGCTACCAACTTCAGTATGCATATGTGAGTGTTTTGGGGGTGTGAGGGGCGCCTAGCGTCAGCTGGTCCAATGGAAAGCAATTCAGGGAACTACATTCCTCCACATTTCCTCTTTTTAAGTGATTCAGAGGAAAGAGGGGTCACGGAATGACAGTTATTAAACACCAGAAGGAAGGGGGAAGGGGTAGTGGGACGTTCCTTCATTTAAACCCCTCTGTGGCATCCCAGGATGCAGTGGGAGGGGAGGGGAGGGCAGGACTGGCAGCTGCCGGACAAAAGAATTTCAGCATGCACACTTCTCCTTTCACTGCGTCCTCATTCGAGTGAAACCGGAGACCCCGGCTCCCCTCTTGACAAAGCTGAACCTGGCCCCCTCTTGCTTGTCTAGTGCTGCAGCCACCAGGCCACAAAAGCTATTGTCTGGGGAAAACCAAATTCACTCAAACCCCCAGCTGCTGCTTTAAGGGTTTAAAACCCCATCTCCACGTCTAGGAGGTGATCAACCAAGCATACCACAAGGTAAGTGAAGTGAGTGCATGAAGGCATGTGCACTAGACATGTACATGCACAAACATGCCATCATTGCTTTAAGAAATCATACATGTTGAATAACCTCTCACTCATATCCCTTTGGGGATTATCCATTCTCAAGGTCTGAATAGGACAGCTGGCACATGTTGATGGGTAAATCTCACAAAACATGATCTTATTTCATCGCAAAATCAAAAGAAATCAATCAGAAATTATACGTTTCATAAAAACAATTTTAAGTCCGTTTAGGACCAAGATTTGTTTTTTTTTTGCACCGAGACAGCATTTTAATTTTAATTAAAAAGATTTTCCCCTCAATTTCTCATTACCCTAATGCAACAAAAAAAACAGTATTATTAAAAATGTCTTAATACATTAATAATCATATAATATTTTATTATTTATAATATAATTGTTTTAATTTATGGTGATCGATAAAATCCCATTAGATTCAATCAATGTAGTATTTTTTAAGTAGGATTATAAAAGCCAACACTACATTTTTTACTTCAACTCACCATTCACTACAGAAAGCACAACATATGATGTATGTATAAACACTAACTTAATATATAAATATTGTTTTGTTCAATATGGGATTTAATTCTTTTTATTATTATTATTATTATTATTATTCATCAGCACCAGAAGAGTCAAATGGCAAGCACATGAATGACAGATGGTTCTGTACCTGGGGCTTGTGTTGGCCTGCTGGTTCACCTGTGTGGTGCTGTTAGAACGACGCAGGTTTTTAATTGCCCGTGAGCTTCCCAATCCAGCATCAGTCTGCCAACAAGGAGTGCAAAATAGTTTTAACACTACGCCTGCTGCAGACTAGAACAGGTTTAACATGGAGCATCTCTCACTTTAAAGCAGCAGTTTTTACATCATCCCATTTGGTTACAAGACAACCAATGATGTTATTGATGTCCAAACTGCACATTAATACTATATTACTTTCAGTCTGTTCTTACACATAAAGTTATCACATGGGTTTAAGCGATGCAGGAGTCATATGTATTAATTTACCTATATGGCACTTTTATACAATGTAAAAATTTCAATATGAAGGTGTATTAAAAAGTACATTTTTGTGTCCCACAAAAAATATGATGGTCAGTAAATAATGACAGAATTTTACATTTTGGGTGAATTATTGCTGTATATTAGATATCCTTATTTTCATTAGCCCAAATCTTAATCAATGAGTCAAATGGCGAAGACAAACAGTTGCATGACAGAAAAGTTGCCTTTATGACAAATGCTACTATCTAAGGGAAGATTGTGGCATCAAGAGTCCAATTGCATGCTTTAATTTAATGGTTATCTCAATAGTGACAATGAAAACACATAATAACATTTAACTGCTGTGCATAAAATAAAGCATAACCTGCTTGTCTGACTCTGAATCACTCTGAAGTGCTATGTCACAGTTATGATATGACAATCATTGTTTATTTGATTCCCCTTATACGAGGGACACCTTTACATCATTACACAGTCTTGTAGCCAAACAGACTCACCAAAGTGTTTCGTTTCCCTCGGCCATCACTGGCCACAGACACAGATATGGATCGAGAGAAGTGTTTTCCAGGTGAAGCACTGCTGGGTCTGCGGCCCATTGTGAGCTGCGAGCCGGTCAGGCTGAGGTCCAGAACGTCTCCAGTTGCTCCCGTCTGGATGGATGCGGATGGACTGCGAGTTGTATGCATCTTAAAATTATGAGCATAAAAGAGGTCATTAAAAAAGCAAGATACTGTCAGGATTCCCACAACTTTTGACTAATGAATTTCCAATGTCATTACCAAATCACTATTATAATACAATTATTTTATACACATTGTATTCATTTCCACTGATTTAATAAACATAATATATTTATAAATACTCTTATATTTGCACATTTTTCCATGACCATTAGATCCTATATATGAGAAGAAAGTGGAACACCACAATTAATAGTATTTTATGTCAACACGAAGAACGTGACTGCAAAAGATGCTGTTGAACCAGACAAGTACAATCATCCATAGGTCTGTCTCTGTGGTAACATATTCAAAACATTAACACCGTCCATCACATATCAATTTCCAAACACTGTTTGGTTTTCCTACATAGTTTATAATATCTGTAAATTGGAAATTATAAAACTATACATAAATATGACAGTCTAGAACTTTCCATTACAATTGTCTACAGTTTAAACACACCAAAACAAGGACATTTAAAACCAAAGGCCTCCTTTGGTATTAGCTCAAACCTGATGAAGGTCAAAACACAATACACTGCCTCTGAGAAACATGCAAAAAATATGAACAGTTGTTTTATTGAATAGTTACTGGATACTACCACAGAATTGCACTGACTTGGCTCAGCTATGGCGAAAGTGTCTTTCTTGCACCACTTCTTGCTAGCTTCACATGATAAACACGACGAATACAGTAGGATTAAATTGCCAATCCACTACTTACCTTCTCTAAAACGTCCACATTAGATGAAGCAACTGTCTTTATTCAAATAAACGCGTTGTTATTCCCGTTTGGAGCGTCTGACAGTGATTTCTCATCTGTCTCCAACTCCACAGCGCAACATCTTTTCATTGGCAACCAGAAAACACACACGAGCTCCGCCCATTAGGAGTTTGGATTGGTGGAGGTCCGAGCAATCCGATTATCTGATTGGCTATTTTGATGTGTATTTTAGGCTGATGGCTGAGAGAGGCGTGACGAAAAGTCAAGATAGGTAGGCGCGCGGCACAGGCGGCAGATGTGGTGTCAATTTGAGCTACTGAGATTAATAATTTACTATGACTTCTAGTGAGGGAGTTTTAAATATAGCACACTAATTAACCTAATAACTATAACTATCAAACATGGCAAAAATGTATTTGTTTACTGAACGTTGAACGATTTTATAAATATAATTACATTTTACCAGAGAATTGTACCAGAAACTGAAACAATGCACCCGTTAAGTATAGAAAGTGTTTATTTTCTAAAATAATTGGACAAGGTTTTGTATCTTTGTATAGAAATCAAATTTTTCACAATGTATGTACACTGTAGATCATTAATACAACTTTATTGGTCCCTGATTAATAACAAAAGTAGAATGAAGTCAAAGAAATGACACAATGTCTCACAACAATACAATATTGATCAATTAATTCTTAGTCTCTGAATCCTAGTCTAAACAACTCTCTAAACAATAAAGTGCTTAACAATTCGAAGACATATTCAAAGTCCTACACAGATCATAATCAATTGAATAAACAATAAAACATCCAAAAAAGATTAAGGGTATTGGAATGACTCCTATACAACTAAAATGACAAAACACAGCAACGTCGGACAACAACATCAACAAATGTAGTCCAGATTTTTCACATATTATTCATTTGGCGCGACTCATTGAGAAGAACATTTCAGTGTTTGAACTCCACAGCAAGCTTCCAGATGTCTGCTGCTTTAGCCAAAGTAATTTCCTCTGGAAGAGTGTCTAGACCAGGAAGAGAAGTGATGTTCTTCTGCTCCAAATGCACTTCCATGGTGTAGGCAATGCTGTGGTGGAACACAGAAAGAGAAAGGAGGAAGGGTGTTCAGTGGTGTGGTTTAGGATCAACAGTTAGCTTTGGATTCTATTGTTCTCAGCACACGCATTCCTATTCTTTCCGACCAGCTGCCTGCTCAGTAGGTGACCAGAACAGGGCATACTGACAGATGGGAGCCTGGAGGGGTCAAAGTGTGCCTCTCTTGGGTTTAAAAGCCCACGGGTCTCCAGGGATTGACTAGGTTGAGGAGGGTCTGCATTGTTGTGATTGAAAGTGCTCATTCTGGGTAAAACTTAAAAGACCCTTATGTCAATTTTTTGTTGTAGGACTTGGAATAAAAAGCTATAGGGCCTTTTAAAGTGCATTTGCTTGGGATGCCAAAACATTTCCTGACTTTCTATTTTGACAATAATTACCCTGAACAATGACATTAAGGTTTAAGTCATTTGGAATTGGACTGATGTTTTCAATCACAAGCCACATATATCAAAATGCTCCAGTGTCATCCAGTTTTAAAACGAATTACTATTCAGATCTTCAAAATACATGACTGCAGTCTATTTTTGTATGATGTTTGTAGTATAACTTGTGGTTTTCAACAAGCAATGTTCAAATCAATCAATTTCTTTTCCCTTCAGTGTCATAAGGCCCCTATGCTTTGTTCTAGGGTCCTGGTCATTCTGTAAAGGTTTATTTTCACGATAATGAATGGCTGACTGTAGTTACCCCTTATGAAATGTACATTAAAAAAGTCTGCCAATCAAATGCCTAGCATTATTTGAACAATGGTCAGGCCATTTTTGTGAGCAGTTTGCCTTTTGTAGCCAGTTTGCCTCAATAAACCCCACTCTCACAAATGGTGAGCCCAGAAGGCTGCAGTCCAGGCGGCTAAAATGCAGGGGAAATAAAAAAATAAGATCAGTTCTTACTCCCATTGCGGAGCGAAGCCGTCTTCCACAGTGCAGTTGAGCTGAAGGATCTCATGTAATTCCAAAGAGAAAATGTCGATATCTGTGAACCCGAGGAAAACCTTCATCTGTTTTCTTTCCTCTGAATTCAGATGATCTCTGAATTTTTCAGACAACTGCTGGAATGGATCCTGTAAAATTGTAAAATATTTAAATTAGTAAAACCATAATAAATAAAGATAAAAACATCATTAGTATGTTCTGGAATGAAGCGTGGAAAAAAATGTATTTAATCATTATGGTCCACCTATTCAGAAGATTATGGGTTAAAAGTCTTTGAACTGTTGTTTGTGGCACACGCTCTCTTATTAAAGCTCGGCACACTCTGACTAACACTCTCCCTTGGATTTACAACCCTCGTTTGTCCACTCTCTCTGTTGTTTAGGGTCAATCAGAGGAGGTCAACAGAGGTTACTAGTAATGGGGTCAGTTTAATGACAGGCTAAATAGCTAAGCAGAAGGGGGGTATGGATGCCTGTACACTGTGAAAACATTCATTTGAACAGAAATCATTTATGCATATTCTACCATTCAAAATTTGGGAATTTTTCTTTTTGTTTGTGAAAGAAGTCTCTTATGTTGAAAAAGGCTGCATCTAGTATTCAGTAAAACAATGATATTCTGAAATATTATTAAACCGTTTCCTGTTTTTGAATATTTACACCTCAGTGTATTGTAGCATATTATAAAACAACACGTAATAATAACATATTCAGAGTATATTATCATATTTATTAAAATAATAAATAGATGCTGCTTTATTGGGACATTATTTGTATAGTACTTAAAATTACCTTCCCTACACCTACTTCTAACCCTACCCATACGCGTTATAGTCACTTTATTTCCATATTTTCGTATTTTTCAAACGAGCTGATACAAACCTGGGTCGCTCATTTTAAAAGCTAACATCACCCGTTAGCTTTTAAAATAATTTAGGCTTTTTGGCTAATTTTAATGTCTAGTTCATTCAGATTAATGGTTAGTGTAACAAGGCAAACTATTTGCACTATTGACACTCCGATAAATACTAAATACACTTTTTTGAGAGCTATACTGAGGAAATTTTATGTTGGTCGAAATTTGTGTGAATGCATGCTTCCTATTTGGGGATCAGAAGAAAACATGTGATAGCTATGTGTCTTAATGACATATAGTACTAATTGTCTCAGTACAACCTTCTTGTACTGTATGTTCCACATCACAGCTAGGCTGAATGTCAAATTACCTGTCCTTTCCTCATCATCTGTTCACTTTTCCAGCAGGTAAGGAGCTGCCAGGTGGCTGTGCACTGACTGAGCCGGTTCTCTTTTAAAGCCTGAAACCAAGAAGCGTGGATTCGAATTACAGAAGCACACAGGTGACAGGCACTGAGAGTAGTGGTGAAATACCTGCTTGGTTAAATTTCCTTGAAGTTACTGCTTTAAATACATGCCTCACCTCAGCTATGTTACTTGAGATCTGTTGGTCCATTTTCAAAGAGTCTCTCAGATAGGACAGCAGCAGGGCCTGTGGGTCTCCTCCAGTTTTACCTAGGAAACGCAGTCCAATCTCCACGACATACACCGCATCACACACATCAGTGAATGAACGTAACATTGATCTCATGGAGCTGAGCAGAGAGCCCTTCAGAGGTTCCTGTCAATCAAATGGGAAAAATGAGGATCCCTTGAGAAGAAGTGGACTTTCAATTAAATTAAAATGTATTAATAAATAATTATATTAATTATATTAAATTATATTTCTACATTTTACCTACTGTTTTTAATCAAATGATTGAAATGAAAAAAAGACTGAAGAAAATTACCTGAGGTATTTTGGCTCTGACCTCATTGAGGACTTCTTTAAAATTCTGATGGCGTCTTCTCAGATATTTATCAGTGTCCTGCAATACATTTTTAATTATGATTTTTTAAGTAACCAATAAATCTGCTCATATATTGAACACCAGTATGATAATAAGGTTTAAAATGTGTGGACTCACAGTTTGAATGCGTGGTTTGCTTGCAAAAAAACGTCTGCTGAGTTCTCTCTCAATGGCCTGATAATCATAGGAGCTCATTGTCTGCTGACCCTTCTTTAGTGTGTAATGGCAGTTAGCTAACACCAGAGGGAGCAAATCCCTCTCCGGGTGACACAGGGCAAGTTGGCTCTCGGACAGTGCCGCCAATGGAACTTTATAGTCACTGACACTGTAAGTAAAAAAAAAAATAAACAATTAACTGACATGCATTTGTTGTTGAAACACATTTAGGGTGCTTCTCAAACGGAAGGCTGCATGATCCTAGTAAGGCTGCACATCTTGGCTGCCACGTCATCTTAATGTGAAGGATCCTTGGAAAGCTGCCTTCTTTTCGTGTCCTTTATTCAACTCATTATGAAGGAGGCATCATGTATATCCTTTGGATCCTTAAAATCACCCACAATCTTTAGCACACATTCCAATTCATAAAAAGAGCTTTTGAAAATGAGTCAGCACTGCGCTTGTTGTCTGAGTTCGGAAATGAAGGTATACATGTGCAGCCATGTGCATTTACTAGATCATTTCATTCCAGCATTTCCAGCATTACACGTCTCCACAGGACTGGACTAAGAGGGACACAGCCTCAATAGGATGCAGCCTTCTGTTTGAGAAGCACCCTCCACTTATAAACATGTAAACTTATACTCTCTGATTAAAATGGTCACAACTAATACAGGTTTAGAATGTGCTTATACTCTTACTATAGGATGCATTAAATTGATCAAAAGTGACTGTAAAAAATTTTTTACATTTTCGCAAATTTAGAAATCCTGACATGTTTTAGTTTTAATGTACTGAAAAACAGGACATATCCGGCAAAAGAGGACGTATGGTATGGTGACTATGTAATGGCTCCTGAAATTCAGCTTTGCCATCACAGGAGCAAATTACATTTTAAAATGTATTGAAATAATAATAAAAAATAGTTATTTTAAATTAATAATATTTCACAAAATTTATTTTTACGGTAATATTAATTCAAATAAATGCAGCCTGCAGCCTTCTTTAAAAAAAAAAAACATTTAAAAAAAAATCTTACTAACTCCTAATTTTTGAATGGTAATATACATTAATTCTCAAATACACACCTGTGTTCCTGGTGACAGAGTTTTCTTGCCTCTCGCACAAGACTGTTGTGGGTTTCAGACAGAAGATCTATGATTGCATGGAGACATGAGCCTGGTCCGCGACGACTGAGGGACAGAAACTGCCCGGAGCTTTCCTTAGTTAGGTCTTTTTCACAAAGTGCACGATCCAAACCCATTGAAGCTGAAATAATATAACAATTCAGTAGGTTAGCCAAATTATTGTGTTTTCTACGTAGGGATGCAGAAAATACTGGTCTGTTATCCATTTTTCATTCAATACATTATAATCTTGTGCTGTTATAATGATGACTAAATTCACTTGTAGCATTTTAATGTTTAAGCATTATGTGTTTTAAATGTATAACCTCTAACAGCTTACTGTTATTGGATATTTCCATTCTGAGTTGGTTCCACACCTTCATGAAGATCTCTACTCTTTCCGACAATAACTTCTTCTGGTGGCCTATATTCAGTAACACGAATTAGAGTACAGTAATGTAACATATATATATAAGAGCTTCATAATTCAATCAACTAGCTCTCTCCACTAGTGAGTATAACCATGACCGACCAGCAGGAATACTGTGCAGAAGTGAAGCGATGGTGTGGGTTTGTGTTTGGGTCTCTGAAGGAAGCACTTTCATTAGATCAGACAACAAGGCAGCAAGAGCCGGCAAATGGATCAGTTGTCGTATGCAGTGCACCTGAAAAACACAAACACACATGTGCATATATGTTTGGGAACATGCTTAAAGACAACATGAAACCATGTTTGCAACTTCTGTAATGTGACACAAGGACCTGGATAATTGTATGTCTTCAGTTAACGAACCTTATTGACAAAAAGCTTAAGCAGGGCAGCTTGACTCTGGTGTATTTCCTGCGATAAGCTTTCCACCGTTAGGACAGGTGAGGGGCTCCAGAAGGAAGAGTGGTGGGTGGGGCAGTTAGTGGGGAGATTAAGGGTTTTTTGAGGGTTTCCCGTCAGTATCTTCATCAGGGGGCTGTTAGAAAGTTGGTTATCAGCTACAATTAGCTCCTGTGCACAGCGCAACATTCTCTTCATATCCTGAAAACAGAGACAAAGGTTGGGAGAAGCAAGTACATGTGGTTATATGACTAATTATACTTCCTTGATTGTTTAGGAGTTAATCTGGGTTTTTCAAAGACTTATGGTTTAATGTATCCCCTTGATATTATCAGTATCAAGACTGACCTGTAAAACAGGACTGATGACTGTATTACACACAGTTCTCTCCCACTGCTCTCTGGACTTGCGTGAAGACAGATCCACACCAGCACCTGATGTAGAAGGGATAAAAATATCAAACATAAGTTCTCTGACTGCACATTTTTCCCCAGTGTTTTTGCTGTCAATTACACACAAATATTTGTTGAAAAACTTACTCAAAAACAAAAATGTTGCTGTGGCAAATAACTGAAATAAATAAGCTTAATTTGAAACAAAAAAAAATTGTACTAAACCTAAAATAAAAATGAAAGCTATACATAAATATAATAAAATTATAATGAAAAGTACATAACAAAATTAAAAATACGAAATTACAATAAAAAATAAAAGCAAATTAAAAATATGAATAAATATGGTCACAATTCAAAATAATGTTTCATTAGTTAACTACTTCAGTTTAAATGAACTAAAAATGAACAATACTACTACAGCACTAATCTTAATGTTAATCTTAACATTTACTATTACATTATTAAAATCAAATGTTGAATGTGTTAATATTAATGCACTTAACAATTAACTGTATTTTTATTAACTAGCATTAACAAAGATGTAACAAATGTATTGCTCATTGTTAGTTCATGCAAGTCAATACATTAACTAATGTTAGCAAATGAGGCCTTTTTGTAAAGTGTTACCAGAAATACTATAGTTATATTTAGTAATAAATATATTATTTATTATTTTAGGATGCCTAGTAACATCTGGCAAGGGGACTGCCGATGAAAACTAGCCTGTAGCTAACTCGGGTGCACTTACATTTGTTTTGAATGTTGATTAGTGTACATTGTCCCTTTTCAAATAAACAAATAAATAAAAAAATAAATAAATAGTAGTAAATAAATAATATTAAAATAACATTCTCTGTTACTACTGTTAGTAAAATGAACGCTACACTGTCAAAACTTCAAGAAGTTTTAATTTTAGTCAAGATTAATATGGATACCTGGGGTGGTCTGTAGAAACATGTTGAAGATCAGATGAATTATAATGGCAGTGTCGTCCATGTTAGTATTCAAAGTCTTTCCAAGAACGTCCATGTCCTTCTCAAGATGTTCCCAAAGGAATTCTTCGACATCATTAACAGTTGGTTTGATCATATTTCTGATGCCCTGTGAAGAACCAAGGCCTTTAGAAAACAAAAGTGCTTTGATTCTCTAATGCTAGTAGCCCACTAACTGACTCTGAAATATAAAACATTTTTAGTTGTTTTTAGTGCAACTCGCAACCAAACCGCTAGATGTCGCTAAAATCTACACACTGCAGATCTAAATAGTTGGCATTATTTAGATAAGGTTTCCAAAAACCAAGGGAGTTAGCATGCAAAACCAGACCACATCTAATAAGTTAACATTTACTTAATTACACATACTGATATTAGAGTTCCTTTCAACCTTTTTACCTGTTGGTGATGAATGGCCCCTTGTAACAAGTGAAGACATAGACGAAGGATACAAGATTGAGCTAGAGGAAGATTCCTGCTTGGGGCTTCAGACCGGTCTTTAGCCCGCCCCAGTATATGTCCGGGTTTTGTCAGGTCTGTGACTCTATTGACTGGAGTAAAACCTTTCACTGGGTTATGATGCTGGCCCCCTATACGCACTCCACAACTGTGACAATTTGACAATTCCATTGGTTTACCACACTAAACAAGTGGAGATAATTAAACAATCATAATCATTTCCCAGACCATAGTATCAAATCATTCAAATGAAAATGAAATCAAATATACTTCTCACCCCTCCCACAAAGCATGGATGGCCATTAGAACAATCTATAAGGTAAGAATGAAAAACAAATTATTTTAGTTAGGTTGCATTTAAAGAAGGATTATTATTTTTATTTCATTATTTATTATTATTGTCTTTATGGACAAGTCTCACTCACAGTACATTTTTCCCTCTTTGATCCACTGCTGGGCCTCACTGATATGGTCGTCAGTCATTGTGGGTAGAAAGGCTTCCTGAGGATGAGTAGAGAAGCATGGCTATTTTAATTATCATCCTGATCAATTAAAAAAACAAAATATGTTTTATTCATTAAGTAGTGGTCCTTACTGTCATGTGCTGTGGTTGAGAGGCGATGTTGAAGAGGGGATTGAGCAGTCTGGTTCCACTGTAAAACACTGCGCTCGCATGTACCAGGAGCTCCAGTACAGGACGACGCTGAGCAGGTACACCTGCACTAAGACTCAGGTTAGATCCTGGACCTCCAATCTGATTGGATAAAAGAGCAGTGCAAAGCTCTCTGGCATGTCCTGAGATGTGTTCTCTAATAACGTTCTCCAAGAGCCCAATCTCCTGTTCACCGAGAGAAAAAAATTAGTTTTTCTTTTTTTTTATCTCATAAAGTAAATGGATTCATGCTCAAACATGTTACTATGGATAAAGATAAGAAAAGAAAATATATTGTTGGATAAAATCAAAATGATAAATATGTGAAATTCTGTTATCAACTCAAATTGATATCTGGGTTAATAAAATCATAAAACCTACCCAACACTTACCTGTGCTTGAGGATACATGGCTCTTTCAGTTGACATGAACCGACAGGTGACCTGCCTGAACACAGCTAGAGTCAGCAGGATCTTTTTCAGTGGGCCAGGACCACCCATTGCCTAAAAAAACAAAACAAAAAAACATATATATATAAACTGTTTACACTTAAGCCCAGAGTACATTATACACCACCGTTAAGAAGTTTGGGATCAAGATTTTTATCAGATATTTATTCAGCAAGAATGCATAAATTATAAATGCATAAAGAATGCATAAATAAATTGTAAACTATAATTAAAATCTTTACTGTATAATCACAATCTTTACTGACATTCCATTTCAAATAAATGCTGTTTTTTTTTTAAACTTTCTATTCATCAAAGAATCCTAAAAAATTCATCACAATTTACATTAAAATATTAAGCAGCACACAAGTTTTCAACATTGACAATAATAAAAATTGTTAGTTGAGTATCAAATCAGCATATTATAATTATTTATAGAAAAAATTTAATATTATAAATAGAAAACCTTTTAAACGGCAATAATATTTCACAATATTAATGTATTTCTGATCAAATATAGTACATGCAGCCATGGTAAGCATTAGAAAAATTTAAAATCTTACTCCAAACTTTTGAACAGTAGTGTAACATTATACAGTGCATCAACAAACAACTTGGCCTTATTTAAAACATAAGTAGACAATGACCTGTAGAGCATCTTTGAGTCCATTTGTTGTGCCATCCTGCAGTGTTTCTCCCACTCCATCTCTAAGAATGTGGTATGACTGACCACAACACAAAAAACGATCCACCTCTGCAGGAGTCAACCTCTGTAAAAGAGAAAATAACAATGATAATAGAGCAGCTACAATTTTTCCAAACTTCATTTTATTATATAACTGTATAATACTGTAAACCCCCTGAAAGCAACATAATTTTGAATGGCCATACATGAAGGCGTAGTATCTCCGCAGGAAATATCCATTCATAATCAGTGCTGTTGATCAGTGCTTGCAGACAGTCCATGCCAGCCTGCCTGTTGAGTGCTCGAAGCAGATAAACTCTGTACCAGTCGTTGTCACAGTATTCACAGACAGCCTTCACCTGCTCCAAAAGCTTTAACTCAACTTCATCAAAATTATCTGAAAGACACCAAACACAAGGAAGGATTTCACACAGTTTTGCAAATGTTTCTACTATTATTAATTTGAGCATTGCAATATAAAATCCATGAATCAGTCAGACCAGAAGACTCTCTTACCGGTTCTTTGACTGACAGCTCTAGACAGGATACGGGCAGCAGAGTCCAGACACATTCTTAGGTGAGCCATAGACAGCAGAAACTCAGCTGGGTCTTCCTGTCTGGAAGGTGTCTGTTTACGAGCCAGTCGGCTAAGGAAGCTTGAGTTGTCCTTAAGTTGTCTATGAACTCCATTGGATCCAGAACAAAACAGGGAATCCTGAATAAACATACATCTGCTTTTAGAGAGATATATGCAGACTTTGGATAATAATTAATGTGGCTGAAATCAGAATACAGCCATTAGTGTACTTCATTTTAAAAAATGTTTTTAGAGCATTGCTAGGCATTTGCTAAGATACTCTGGATGGTTGCTAATGCATAGAGGTGGTTGCTTACTGGCCCAAAACAAGAGTCAAAAGAGTCCACAGGAATTTTTCCTCCATTTGGTTATCCACCAAACAAAAATCTTAAAGGAGTAGTTCACTTTAAAAAAAGTGCTTAACTCAACTTCGAACTCTTTCATCAAAATGAACAAATCTTTTTTTGAGTCAATTCATTCATTTTGTTTGTTGAATGTACCATATGACTCAAAAAAAGATTCGTTCATTTTGATGAACGAGTTTGAAAAGGAGAGTCACGAACGTGCATCACAGAACAGAGCAAGGCGAGCGTTTGAGTTTATAAAACTTAAACTCTGTTATTTATTTTTTAAACGAGCGATCATTTCGCTTGATAAGACCCTTATTCATCGTCTGTAATCGTTTAAATCCCTTTGAACAGTTTGCAGTTTGCACTGAAACTGTCTTTTGGACCTTGAACCGTTTGGTTACCAGTAAACTGCATTATATGGAGAATTATCCTGGAATGTTTTCATTAAAAACCTTGACTGAAGAAAGAAAGACATGGACATCTTGGATGACATGGGGGTGAGTAAATTATCAGCAATTTTTTTTTTTAAAGTGAACTACTCCTTTAAGCATGATCACACTTGATGAATCATTCATGTCCATGATACAAAACAGATTAAGCGGTAAAGTTTAGTACTTGAGCAATAGTAAAATAGTAAAGGCTAAGCAAGCGCCATTATTGAGCAAATAAAAGACAAAAGGATGTGAGTATGACACACCTGGAAACAGTTAACAAACAGTCGATAGAGTTCAGTTCTGTCCTCCTGGTCTAGAAGCTTGTCCTCCAGGTCTTTTAAGTACCTTTGAATATGCTTCTTCACCTGTTTGAAACTGAAGAGATTATCTTATTTAATACTACTCTTAATAAGAATGACCAAAACTCTCAAGACAACTTTGAACAGAGCAACTCACTATATACTGCATATTTAAAGACATACACAAAAGGGGAAATATGCCTGGTGTGTTAACGTATGTATGAGTAGTCAGTATTACAACACCTGTATTGTAGAAGGAGTTTAGGCAGCACAGAGCGCACCACAGGGCTCTGGTCAACACATTCCAAAAATGGGGTGAGCTCTCTGGTCTTATAAACATCTCCTGTAATGTTAGACATGTAAACATAAACATTAAAAAGATAACCTATTATATTAATATTATAGAACACATCCCTCTTTCTAGATAGTCCCTCTTGTGATGATCTGGTTGACCTGTTTCACAAAGCAGTTCATAGCAGTTCTCATGTTATTAGCACATTGGAGGGGGAAATTATTAAATTTTAAATTTCGGCCTGTTTTTCACACAAAGGTATGGTATGATTTCAGAAGACTTGGACCCCTTTTATGATATCTGAATGCTGAATTTATATCCTTTTTGAAGCTTGAAAGCTCCAGTCCTTATTCATTGCACAGAAATTTAATTTTGAGATGGAAAACTATACCAGGGAAATTCACCCACCTTGAGCCAAGATGAGGAGAGAGAAAAGCAGTTCCACCAGGTCCTCTGTGGGGTCTTGATCATCAGTCAGACAGAAGCGAGAAACCACCTCCAGGAAAAATGTGTTACAGCATTTTCTTATCTCTTTATGCTGCTTCAGGGCTAAGCTGTAACAGACAAAACTCAGTCTTTACAGGCTATATATATATATCAGAGCTTACCAAGAACAAGGAATTAAACTCACTCAATGGTTCTGGAGACAATGGGCCGGTAATTGTTCGATAGAGGTGCCCTGCACTTGGGACAGTACTTCGCTTCTTCTCCCTCCGTGGATCTCCTCAGACAGGACAGACAAAACACATGCTCACAAGGAAGAGAAGTGGGCTCTGACAGATCTAACAGACACACAGAGCACGTCAAACCATATCTGTGAAGAAAGAGAATACAGAAATAAACAAAGGTTATAAATCATTCAGTAATGCTTAGTAAAATAAATAAAATATCGTTACACTAAAACGTTCAAATAAAATCCAACATATCAAAATGTGTACCGCAATTCTCTGATGATGGACTCATCATGGTAATCATTGAGAATGCGGATGATTTTCTTAAGATTGTCTGTAGTTCTTAAATCAGGAGACCCTTCCATTAGCTGTGAGAAAGGAAATAAGCAGCATTTATGCTAAGGACTTCTAAACTCAAATTTGTCACTTTGATTTAGCATCTATCCTGAGAAAATTAGCTATAAGCACTCAAATTTTTACTACAGCAAAAATGGCTTCAATGTCTAGTACAAAAGTAATAAACAGAGCCGACAATAAGCCTAGACTCACCCCATGCAACTGACTGCAGTGTTTCAGAGTCAGTGCGTTTATCCGCTCATCTCCAACTTCCATTTTGATGACCACCTTTTCAATGAAAGCAGCCACTAGCAGCAACCCCTGCCACACTGACCTATGGAAAAAAAAGATTTTTACACTTTGATTTGAATAAGAAATCATGACATATATATGTAATTATATATACATATATAATCAAGTTTTCAAATTGTCCTATTTTCCAATTCTGGAACCTTCTTTATAACTTACTTTATAGTGTCTAGTTGTTTGAGACAGCCAGGGCTGCAGAGGGCGCTGTAGTCTGGACTAAGCACTCTCTCTAAACATGGCTGAAGTTTCTCAACTTCTTGCAAAAAGGTCCGGCATTCAAGTAGTGATGTTACGGGTAGGAGCTTTGTTTCTTCAACGCATATACCAACAGCTAGAATGTCTTCGCACTGTAATTAAACAGTTTCATTAGTTTAAATTTAGTTGTTTGACTGCATACTGAAGGTTATATTGCTACATAAAAGTAGTTTAAATAGGCACTGGAATTTAAGTCACAAGCATGTTTTGACCAACTAACAAAGTTTTGCATAACCATAATAGCATAAACAATCCTAAATCAACATGAAAATTCATGCTACACTCCTACTCCTCACCATTTCAGGGCTTTCTCTTTTTGGTCTTTCTCGTTGGATGATGTGAACCAGCTGAGGGTTGAGCTGAAGGGTGTGTGATAATGTGTCCAAGCGTGAGGCGTAGGTTTGGGCTGCTGCAAGGATCCATGATGGAGAGAGCTCAGGAGTAACTGACATCTCCATTTGCAAAGCAAACACACAGCCCAGCACTGCAGTATGAAACACCTGCAAAAAAACATACACACACCCAAAGACGCCCACATTAAAACGAGAGTGGTGTGAAAAACACCACCCATACAGACAAAACATTTGTATCTCACCCGAAGCTCTTCCTCAGAGCGGACTTTGAATGACAGAAGAACATGATCAGTCAAGTAGCGCTGACCCAAATCAACTTTCTCTCTCTCTGAGAGTTTCTGAATATAACCGCCCAGTCTACTGTCTGATACAGCACTAACAAACTGTAGAATCCTTCCTTTGCTGCCTTCTACAGTGCCTGAGAGAAAATGAAAACGCATTAGGTATAAAGTTTTGCATGATTTTGCATTCCAAAGATAAAGGTGTTTTAAGTACAAGGCCAACTTTAGCCAAACACAAAGCAAGAGACCTAACCTTGCACAAACTCTGATTCCTCCCACAAACTCTGGCAATATCCATTTACCAGCCAGCTAAAAGGAGCAGCACCGCGTCGTTCCACTTCTCCAACAAACAGCTGACACTGCACATTAATCTCCTGTTCTTGAGAGCTAAAAGAAGTAAAAAATCCATTTCATAAGTTAAAGTCAGATATTTAAAACCAATTGAATGCCACATTTAGTCATAAGCAGGTTTCATGCATTAAAGATACCTTGCATTTTGTAAGAGAGTTAGGTCAAGGAGCTGTTGATCTTCAAAGATATCCAGCCAGAACTGAGACAGACCCTCACTGAGCCCTTCTCCATACAGTAGGTACAAATTGCAGTCTCTGTCTAACACTTCTAACACTTGGGCCAACACTGGGGTCAAGACATCCTGTAGACGGCGCCACAAAGTGTGCCTAAACACAAACACAGAAATGTTCTTGCTAGCTAATTGTTAGTTATCTCTATTCTACGGCTGATCATTCAGTGGAATAAACTTTAATTATCGTATAACAGCCATGCAGAGTCACAATAGCCTTTAGTAAGGATGAAGCTTGAGATGATTTAAAGGCATTTTTGCTTTGTGAAATGCTAGATATGCAAAGCTTCCAAATCATAATTGTACAGCCATTTTTTTAACAGTTCAGAGTAGTTACCATTATTTTCTCCACACAAGTTTTAACTGAGATTTTTATCTACCCTCTTTTGATTGACATGATATAATTGGCCCTGAGGATTGGCTGTTTTTGACCATCTGGGATATATAGATGATAAATTGTTAATGCTAGTTGCATTATAGTACTGCAGTACCGAAGTGTTCCACCTTCCTGCAGAGCTTTCTGGTTCTTTGCCACTTTATAAACCCAGTCTTCTGGATTAGGAGCCAGCTCCTCCTTTCGCATCAGTACAAACACCAGCCTCCTTAGTAACACTTCCTGGAACCGTACTGTAAATATATAGTTTTAGTAGTTAGTAGTTCTAGTTTTAGTAGGGCTTAAATGGGATTGGGGGGGGGGGGGGGGGGGTTTAAACTGACCTCCTATCCGCCCACTGTCACCTCCCAGAAGGCCAAGCAATATGTTCACGCGCTCCATACTCTTGGAGGGTTTATTGCCTATATCTCTCAGCAATGAAGCAGCTTTCTGGCTGCAGGCTCTTATTAGGGACAAACTGTGTAGATGTACTGAATCACCCTGAGAACAAATAAATTATGTTTTAGTCAGAAGGTATGCAGTTTATTCTCGTATGGCACATTTGACGTATATGTTTAAATGTATCTGTTGCAAGCTTAAAGCATTTTACCCTCTCACTTTCTGGTCCACCTGTATCCATTTCTTCTGATTGCTTGACATCTGTCAAAAGAATACAGTTTTTCTTGCATCTTGTAAAAGGTTTTCAGATTCTTTTTAAATAAAATATTATGGCGTGGGTCTCTTCTTCAGTGCAAGCCTAAAGGATTTTATCATCTGCCAGGTAGAAACTTTAAGACCAACCAACCACTTACTGAACACTTCTCCTCAATAAGTTACACAATTTCAGGGATCATTTGACATTTGTTTAATATTAAGTTTTAGGGGATTGTTTTAAAAAAACATAGCCAGCACAATAATAAATCAGAAAAATATTTGACTAATTCCTCCAATTTTAGCAATTAGTGGATGTACAAATTGCAGGCAGAATTTGGGCCTTACATACCTGACTGGATTGTCTGAGAGATGAGTTTACTTATAGGTATTCCACAAAAAGCCTTAAGATTTAAGCTTATGTCATCAGAATCTCTGAGGTCATCAATATGAGCAGACAGCCAAACTCCTTTAGTAAAAAAGATAAAGATACTTGTTAATTGACAACAATATTTGAACACGTTTCACCAACCAAAATAGTTCCACTTACCTCCTTGAAAGCCAATGTACTTGTTGCCACTTGTTGTGCATTGCTCCCCAATTCGGGAGAGCTTTGTAATGAACACAGTATAGACATTGCATTCATCCGACTTTAAGGACAAGATTTCATTCATGGTACTGTACCTGAGGTAAGAGGAATAAAAGGATGAAATGTGAAAAAAGATTATCTTTTTTTAAATCTGAATGCAAGTATACTGTAAAATGTGAATAAACGTAATCCACTTTTTTTCTAATAGTCTTTCTCAGAAATGTCATTGTTTTTTAGCCACCAACAACAAAAGACTCACTTCGCTGAAGCAATAAGTTCATTTTTGCACAATGACTCTTCCATGTCCATCTGAACCAAGAGAATGTGTAGAGACAGCCCAGAATCCTTGAGGAATGACCTGTGGGAGAAGAGATAACGAACAAGAAATTGTTGACCATTTGTTACTAAAGTGTAAGGTACTGAATATACTGTATTAAACATTTAAGTAAAATAGTATCAAAATAGTATCAAACCGGATCTTGCAGCAAAAAGAAACTTCTGTGTCAAATTGGTGTAAAGAGAGCAGAAGAAGCCGCTCAGTGGACAAACCCAAGGCCGGAGCAAGATTTCTCACATCAGCTCCAGTGAGAAGATTAGAGAATGTGGTTACCTAACAGAAAACATGAACATTAACAAGAGTCCTAAAAGTCTTAGGAAAAGTGCATCCATTTTCTGTCATCTGTAAAACATTACCTCTAAGAATTTGCTCTTGTCCTGATTGGTTTTGTTCAGATGGTTTTCTAATAGGTCTCTGAGAGACTGATGGCTTTGCTCATGGAAATACATTCTCTGAAGCTTGTTTTTCTCCTGATTTCCAAATTCGGAATACTTCAACCTAAGTAGGGAGTCTGGCGTGGAACAATTCAAGAGAAAGCTTTTGGCAGTTTCATAGGCCTCCTCTTCCTCATCAATGGTTTTGATTGACTCCATGCTGTCTTTTGCTTCAACATCAACAGGATCTTCATCCATTTTCACAAGACCAAAATCCTCTCCAAGAGTCACAATTTCTCCATGAAGCTCTGCATCCTGTACCTTATTGTCAACTTCCATTGAGGCATCTCCTTGTGCCTCATCAAGAAATTTGTTAATTTCCTCTTGTGGCACTGTTATATCTTCACCAATGTGATGAGCCACAGGTTCCTCTATGTCCATAGCCACGTTACTGTTAGATCCCTCTTCACTTGGTTCAATGATTTCATTCTTGTAAATGGGAATGCTGTGGAGTTTATCATTTTGAGTAGCTTTATCATGGCCCAATTTTTGTATTTTCTCTAAAGCCTGCAGGAGTGCACTGGCACAAGCATCCCCATGGAAACCAACAAAGGCATCTGATAAGCTGAAATTTGCTTCAGAAGGTTCAGACTGGTGAACTTGTGAGAACTCTTGCACCCACTGTTTGAGTTTTACCAAAACTCTGAGCTGCCAAGGAGTCAAATCTGTACTCCTATCAACTTTGTGTTTCTCCAGTCTGTTTTTGAGAGGAACAGGAAACTTTCTGTAGACTTTTTCCTGGTCTTCCACCACAACTAGTCTGAAGTTTTTGTGAACTCGACACTTTACTCTATGTGAACCAAGTCCCAAATCAACATACTGCTGTCCACTGAAGTACACATAGTATTGATTCAAAGCATCATAAAGGCTTTCATATAGATTAAGGAGATTCAAAAGGATGACTGTTCGACCCGTCTCCATGCATGCCTTTATTCTACTCACATTGCGGCATATCTGGGCATACTCCTGGTCTTTGGGAAATCCTGATCCAAAGACAATTTCTGGGCATGTAAAGTTCTCCTTGGAGAAAATATGGTGTTGGATTATGTACAAGGCAGCATTATTAGTTGTGAGCAAAAGAAGGTAACGACATTCTTTGTCATTGTGGTGGTTAAGATTTTTTTCAATCATTGTCAATGTACTTGGCCTTTGGACATCTTGAATGTTTTGGAAGATTTCCGAGAAGTAATCAAGTGGATCAAAATCATCCTTTTGTCCACTGAAGTTTCTCAACACAGCCTCTGCCAACTCGCTGTCACTTGGCTCCTGATCTGAATCGCTGACTGTTGCAAAAAGCATTTTTATCAAGCTATAATAATCTCGGAGTCCAAAGAACTGCTCACTGTCAGTTTTACAGATGTTTAGGAAGCCTTTTGCCAACTTTGGCAGAAGGTGCTTGATTTTGAGAAGAATGGTTTGTGTCGATGAGCAGATGCCTTCAGCTGTCTCAACTAAGTCCTTTTCACTTGGGTCCCAACGGGACACAAAAATACCCCTGTTCATTTTTGCTGGATCGAGAGCCCAGTTTGAGATTCCAACAAATCCAACCTTCATGTATGGTTGTGGGTTGTCACTGTCTATGCATCCATCCTCTAGAAGAGGATGCAATGTCTTCAATGGCATCTGAGGAGAGTCCTCTGCAAGTCCTATCTCATCCAGTACAACTACTGACACATACTCTTCTAAGTTCTTATCCTTTTGGAAGCGGGCACAGTTCCGGAAGGTTCCAATGATTCCTTCAGGGCTTGAGTGAGGACTGCACTGAAAGGACACCATGTGAACCTCCTTGAGTTTCTTGAATAAGTCACAGTGAGAGGCCTGGCGCTGCATTGCATCTGCTACGACAGTCTTAGCAAGAGATTTTGAGCTCCCTGGCTTGCCAACCAGAAAGAGTGGAATTCTCAACTCAATGCAGACCACCATAAGGAAGACATTCTCTTTCAAAGCGAGATTTTTGGCAATCGTTTCTCTTGTTTGGATGTTGTCAAGAAAGAAGTCTTGACATGAAGCTATCTCCAGCTCCAGAGACTCTTTAGAGTTCAACTCATAAGGAAAGTATTTGCTGATAGTCTGTAGGTATGGACTTTTGTCTTCAAGTGATGGGTAATAGCAAACACCGACTGCAAGCACCAAGCATTTCAAGATCATCTGCTTAATTTCAATCGAGCGGGAACTTGGAAAAAAATCATCTCTGTGGTTGTAAAACCAAACCAGGACACCCATTGATCTCTCCACATCCCTAAGACTTACAAAGCTGCATTCATCAGCTTGGCTGCGCATGTATTTCTGAGAGGCAGCCAAAACTTCTGTGATCACACTCTGGCATGCTAGGGGCAATCCATGATCTCTCATTTGTTTTTGCACAATCTGACGAATGTAAGAGAGTTCAGCTGAGTCACTTAACTGTCCAAAATCCCATACCAAAGGCACCATGCTTGGGGGTAACGGGTGAACACGGTACACAAGCTGTCTCATGGGAACTTTACCAAGGCGATCCTCAGTATCCTCAGCTTTCACTCTGTATCCTAAACCAGCTTTCTCCAAGCGAGCAACCATTTTGGGTGTGTGTCTCTTGTATGGATTGCAAGCAGCAATTATTTTCAGACCAGAGTTTTTCTTCAGAGGGTATCCCTGTACAGTTTTGTCACATAGCACTTCCTTAATGGCAAAGATTGCTTCGGTTGTGTTGGCTTCATCAAAAAACAGAACAGTGTCGAGTTTATAATTTTGCCAATTTTTCTGAGCAAGTTCTTCTGCTTCCCGCACCTTCCTATAGATGATGTCAGAAGTAGTACCTCCATGAACTTTGACTAATTTCATGTTTTCAACAGCTCTGCCTTCACGTTGCAGATCACAGAGAAAGCGCACAAGCCGCGTCTTCCCACAGCCAGTTTCTCCCATGATGATCACAGGAATCTCACATCTGAATCTCATATGAATAGCCAACATCTTCATAACATTGTCGGTAGTGAGTTCATACGTTGGATCTGGATCGAACTGTCCTTTTACCCAGCCTTTTTTGGCACCAACAACAATGGAAATTCTTCGTATCTTGTCTTCTCTGGACAGGTCATCAAAGTCCTCAGAAAGGTTAATTCTTTGTCGCTCAATGTCTGAAAACAGGTCTTGTGTCATCACATTTTCCATTAACACTTTGCCACTTTTTGGATCGACTGCGTTAAGAATTGTCCCATTTTTCTTTACGTGGAATCCTAAAAAAGACATGGTGAAATGATCTGCATTGAAAAAGATGTATGGGTGAGATTCATTTTCCCATCGTTTCCGAAGAGATAGGATGTCTTCATTCTCAGAGAAAAAGGAGGGGCTCTGGTCAGAGATGTCAATGGAAGGAGAAGCAAAGTCTCGAGCCATGTGAATCATGAATTTTACTATGAAGCCCTTAAAGCCACTTAAATTGTCAGCAAGGAAGTCTGGATCACAGAACAAGGAATTCTCACAGTCTTTAAGCTGCAGGTTAAGAAACCAAGTAAAGTGCTTCAATTCTGCCCATGATGGGTCATTCAAGCCATAGTTTAACAAAAGATGATGGAGACAGTCAACTGGATCACCTTCTACAGAATGAGCTTGATATTTGAAGTGATCCAAGTTGAAATTCCTGTTGAACCTCTTCAGGTATTGGTAGGGTCTCTGAATATCTTCACTTTCAAACTCTCCATTATCCATCAGTGGATCCAAGGATGTGTACCCCCCCTTTTTTCTAAAGATCTCCAAATCCTTGACATCTTTAGGGGGCCTGCAGAAGATAGTAGGCAGTGCATGCAAAAACCCATGGGTTGTCTGTAAAACAAAGAAATGCAGAATTTCAGGTTAGTCACACAATCAAAAACATATTAATTATGACTCAAGGAGCAAAAAGTTAATAAAACAGAAAAAAATTGCGAAGCAAACATTCTACCTCCATTTGGGTTTGACTCTTTTGACCTTGCTGAAGTATTTCAATTGCCACTAAGTGCGCTGCATTTCTTCTCCATATAGTTCCCTTGCTGTCACTAAGACATCCTAGAATTAGCAATTTGAATAGGAATTCCTCCAAGCCATGACGCACCTGTAGATTCGAGAAATCCATTAATAGCAATCCAAAATGTGAAAGGAAATGTAGTGAGACAAAATGTTATTAGTCACCCAAAAATAGTATATAAGATATATAGATCTATAATAAGTTTTTGTAAAACATACGGCTGCAGCATCAATGTGCAACAGCAAAGGGTCCTGCTCTCTCAGGGGACCTAGTCTCTCAGACAGAGTTTGGACAAATCCATGCATGTCAACGTAAGGCTCGATGAGTCTGATTGTTTGAAAGGTGGCTGTTGGAACCTCTCTTTTGAACTGCTCAAAAAGACGCTTGACATAGAGAGACTTTCCTGCAATAAGAGTAGGAAGAAATTCCAAAGAAATCATGTCTCAGCATGTCAAGTATTGTCTACAAGAATATTATTACCATATTTAAAGCCAAGATAAAACACAACCCCATATTTAATTCCATAGTGTGTTGTATTTCAGAGTGAAACAGAATATTTAATGACAATTTTCTATAGCACATATGATATTTGGAGGGAGTATCAACCAGAAATTAAAGTAGCTTCAAAAGCAAACTATTACAATTTGATGATCCAAAAAAAAAAGTATAATAAATTCAATGCTTACCAACAGCTGGGCGTTCAGATGCAATCATCCAGACAGAGAGTTCCTCTGGATAGACTTTTGAGTTTGTGACCAGCTTAGACGGTATATGGAAGTGATGGTGAATATAATTTTTCAATCTTTTTGCAGATATATTCATACCAGTTTGCACTTTATAGTTGCTGAAGAAGGAAGGAATATATCTATCCTGGTTTACAGGACAGACCATCACTAGACGGTAATGAGGCCCAGCACACCGTTCATGTGTCTCAAAGTATTCCACCATAGCCACACTCACATCATAGGTCAGTGATCCTGGATTGACTAGAGTGTAAATCTTCTTATGACCGCTTGCAGTACCCTGTAATAGGCATCGGCGGAGGAAGATCTCCACCTCTTCTTTGGTTGTCTCCTCCTGGCACATTAATACCTCATCAGTTGTTGGAAGAGGATGCTCTGGACTCTCCGCATAAAGAGACAGAGTGGTGCTAATCAGTTCCGCATCAGAGCATTGGACAAGGTTCGGCCTTCCCTCTTGTATAATCGGAGGAATCTTGCGTTTGATGTGCATTTGGTTCATGTCAGAGAGATTGGAGAGAAACCGCCCAAGTGTTTCAACGTCCACATGGTGGGTAAGGAATCTGGACATGTTCTCCTTAAATTGCTGCCACAGATCCTCCAAGCATTCCATTCCAACGTGTAGTAAAGGCAGGCCAAATTCACTATTCTGTTCTGATTCCTCATCCATGTCACATTGTGACATAGATTCAGTCTCAGTTGCTTTTTCATAGGCCTCTCGGATCTCATTAATGGTGCAATCTGGTTTAATAGGAGTCAAAAGATGCCACATATGTTGTGGCACAGGTTTCCTTCTGATGGTGACACTGTTGATCCATTCGCAAAGATAGACCACTTGCTCTGAAGTGTAGTGATTCAGTGCATAGTACTGAGAGCGCATCTTGGTCAAGTGGCTACACCAGTCTTTGTGGAAGTCCTCCAGGGAGCGACACAGCTTCTCAAGCTCCTCTGTAACCTCACCCTGATATTTAACACACTTGCTTAAAAGGGAAAAGCTAACTTGAATGCAGGGTTGATCTTGGTGGTTGCATGTTATCTGTGCTCCCCAGTTGCGGAAGAGCATATTACCCGATGTGCGCAACTGCAAAAGGATATGGCCCATCCTCTGAACTCCTTCAAAAACCTACAGGATTAAAACAAAAGTCAACAAAAAAAACGTACAAACTTTCCAAAAAATAAAAAAACTGATGCAAATAGAGAGATGTAACATTATTGTATCTGGTCTTTTATTTTGGATTTATGTTTTCAGACATTGTTAGTTTAATATTGCAACATTTTGTAAAATGTTGGTGGACAATGGTGATAATGGACCCAACCTGAGTAAACTTGTTGACTTGATCCCTTCCAAGCTCCCCTTTAGATGACATCAACATGAGCTTATTCTGCAGCTCTAAGAGTTCATTAAGGTTGTATGTGTTTGCTTGTTCGTTCTTCGTCACTTTTACATGAAAGACGTTCTCCAAACCTGCCTACAAACATATCACAACTTATTGTTACCCAACAGACGCTCACAAACTGTTTAGTAGAATATTATAATTGATTTAAGAAATCTTTTTGTGGAAGAGGTAAAAGTTTGATTTTAAGCCACAGATCATTTGTGTTTTAGGCATTTGATTTAACAATTTTATACTAGTGTCTACTCACTTTCCCATTGAAATCTTCAGGCCAGCCAATATGATACACGCCTCCAGTGTTGATTGCTGAGGCCAGGGATAAAGATGATTGCTCTACAGAGCCATGAGTCTCCCTTAAACCTTTTAGCCAGTCCAACCATCGAGCAGAGTCTATCTACAAGATGGACACGTTTCACGTTAAATTGCATTAAAAATGAGCATAATTCGGCACATATTCATTGGGAGAATAGAGGCGCACAGAACAATGTATAATAATTATTATAGTAGAGAACAAAATAAAAAGGTGTGCATTTACTCATTTAGCAGACACTTTTATCAAGCAATCTAACCTTATATTTATGAATTAGGTGTTTACAGAACTAACCAGTTTATCCAGGAGTTTTTCATCTTTGTCTAGGGTGTCCCATACTTGCTTAGCATGCTTCATAAACTCTTCAAATCCTGCATTTTTTGATAGTGAGTAAAGCAAAGGCCCATAGCCCATCACAACAGTTTCAAAACTGGCCAGCCTATCAATGTCTGCATCATTCTCTCCAGCAGAAATTGTGGCCAGTTCCATAAAAACTTTCAGATCCCTTAAACCTGGATGAAATAAGAAATTGACAGAAATGCATTGAATTTGAAGAATTTCCCCACAGTATAAAGTAGATAAATCTGGAAAAGCTTACTTGGAATTTGCATTTTGACCCATTTAATCAGAGCATCACTCTCATTCTTCAAGAATGCCTTCAGACAGGCTGTGTGCTGGCGTTTGACATCTGCCAGCTTTTGGCTGGCGCTGATGAGATCTTCACTCAGCGAACCCAGAGTGTTTTGTTTGAATGAGTCTTCTCTCTATACATAAAAACATTTTTTTTCACAAATCTAGACAAAACACACATACATGCTAAATTTAATGTGATCCCAATAACGATTGGTCTCTTACCACTTGAGTCAGGCAATGTATTTGATTGAAGTCTCCTTGTAATCCTAACCTATCTTTAATTTTTAGTATGACCTCAGCAGATTCCGCAGCATGGTGAAGGCGTCTATATTCCTGAATCTGATTGAGACGATACTCTGGCCAGTTCTCATCCTGAAAATGATGGCTTTTCAGCATAGTGGCCATCAAAGTAAACTCTTTCTTTAGGCGATCTCCTTCACCCTGATCCCCACACCAGAGCCAAGCCTGGTCCACCTCTTTAAAACAAGTTTCTCCAGTTGCAATCCGTTTGCCAAGGTTAAGGAAGTCATAAAAACAAGGCCTCCAGATTCTTTCATGGACTTCTGTAAAGTCTAGTGACAAAAGCTGAGGACCAGGCATTAAATATTCTGTTGCCTTTTCTCGCCATAAACATAGAAGAATGTTGCTGGGTTTCACTTCATACATCTCCCGTGCCATTTCTTGGACTTGCAGATTAGAAGTGTAGAAAAACACTTGCCTTGTGTTGTTTTTGTTGAGATCGTCTTTGGAGAAATATGTCTGCACTTCAACCAGTCTGTCCAGTGCTTCCGCCTGAAGGTCGGTTTTGACCATGTCTTCAAGGGAAGAAGTCTCCGGTACTGATAAGGCAGATATGGAAAACAAAATGTCATTATTAAATGCTCCAGAGAGCTTCATAAAATTTTTGGCAGGGAATTTCAAACTCGTTTTTTTTTTTTTTTTTTACAATTTTTTATTCAATTAGAGTAACACATTTACTGGATTTGATATCTCATTCTGCTATCGAAGGACTGCTCAGAAATCCTGAGATTAATCCTGAGATTTTTTTACTTTATTGACAAATTTTGATTGTAATAGAAAGAAATATCAACAAATTTGTGAACAATTTTGTGAAGAGAATATATATATATATATATATATAAATAAGAAAACATTATAGTATATATACTATATAAAATAAATAGTATATATATATATATATATATATATATATATATATATATATATATATAAGTAAATATTTTCCAGAAAATATTTTTATAATTTGCTTTATTACTAGGTAATGCAAAAATATAAATGCCAATAATTGTATATTTGGAAACAGCATGCTGTCTTTATAATATCACACTTGTTATTTATCAGACCAGAGTATCATGGGTCTTTATCAACAAAAAGTTTGAAAACCACTGTCCTAAGGTGCCTTCCTTACCATCTATGACATCATCAATCTTCCCCAGCATATTTATAAAGTTGGTCATGTACTCCTTCTGTTGCTCAAGGGCTTTCAAGTCATTTTCTCTCTGACTGAGTAGCTCGGACACATCAATTGAGATATTCTTTTCTTTCTTGTTGCTCTTATCTAAAGAAAAAACAACAAAATAAGTTGGTGCCTAATGAAGCCTCTAAAAGTAATAATTAAGTAATTAAGAAATTAAATGAATAAAGGACTGTTCACACCAAGAACTGTAACTATAAAAATAACTATTATGATATCTATATTAGCATCATTTGCAGCTCAATCAATGGTTTATCATTATTGTTGTGGTGTGGACTTCCCTCCCTATTATCATGGAATTGTAATAATTCATTTTATAGTTATTCTTATAGCTATTGTCCTTGGAATGAACGGCCGTTAAGACTTACACTGGCTGAAAAGTCTCTGAAATTGATTCTTATATTTTAAGATAGTCTTAAGGTGGCCCAGGGGTAAACTTCCCTGGCAAAGGGTCTGAATCAGACAACCCAAGAATGACTGACTTTCTGCTATTAAACGACTGGCCTCATCTTCTAACTTCCACTGATTCCAATTGTCTGTGAAAATGAAACAAGCCACAATGTTAACGAACAACTGCTGCCCCTACTGTATTTATATACAAGGATTCTTAAATTAATAGTCACATTGTTGTGAGACCATGTTAAACCATGAAACTTGTGAGACAGTCACTGCACCTTGAGACAAAAGGAAGTTGATTGCAGATTGTGGGTCTAGAAGACGACCTTCATGATTCTCCTCAAAGCGAGCTGCTGACTCCACAATAATGGAGGACACGACAGACCATGAAATATACTTGGAAAAAAGAGAGCGTAAAAGGCCTCCTTCCTTTTTTGCCTGCAAGAAAAGGCCAAAATGACAAATATTTTTTTTACAAAAAGGTAGTACAATAAATTACAAATACAGCAATCTACCTAATAATCTGTAAAGAAAAAAGAGAGTGAGTGATACATAAAACAATACTAAAACAACATAATTCTTTCAGCTTTAAAAGGTGACATTACCTGACACTGGTTCTTAACAGCAGCCTCACACAACTTTCTGAAACAAGACTGAAGGTTTGCATGACTATTCGCAATAGCCTTTGCTGACGTCTCCAAAAAGTACACAGCAATCTTGTCAGTTTCAGAGGTCTGAAAAAAAGGAGGATGGCTACATACATGATCTACAATTCCAATGTATATTCTTCTAAAATAAGGTTTATCTTACCTGGGACACTCTCCGTCTCAGGTCTCGGTCTAATAAACTCATCCAGCGTTCAGAGATGCCTGGTATTGAACACTCAATCCCATACAAATCATTCCACAACTACAAAGAAGAATGTAAATATAAAATGTATTACTAATTTATAGAACCAGCCACAAGGTCAAGAAATCTGACCTGCAGATTTGCATAGCACAACTAAACTGTAGCTTAAGACCGTCATGCAGTTGATCAGTTGTGCTGATTACTTCACCTGTATTTCTCCGTGGTAAGTGAATCCTGAGGTCTGCATCAGAGGTTTGAGGAGCAGCCCATCTCTCCACTTAGTGAAATCCATTTGCAGGTCATTAAGTTTGGACAAAAGCTTTTTGTGCTCTTGTTTCATTTCCTCTCCACCCTGCAAAATGAAATGAGTTAAAAAGACAGAATACCATGACTGACAAGAAGACCTCAATGATACACTACCTTTGAAAACTTATCATGAAGAATTTCAGCAACTTTGAGCAGGAGCTGGAAAGAGAGCACTGTGACTTTGTAATGTGAGACAAGTCGAGCAATCTTGCAAGCACTCCTGTGAACACTTATGCACTGCTGAAGGATTAAATCCAATGACTTGAGCTCCATGATTCTATTGATTAAAGAAATTTTGCATTAATACATGCCCAATATCAAATGTCAATGAAACCCACAAGTAATGAACTTCTATACCTCCCTCTGTCCTCCTCAACCTTCTTCAACAAGAAGTTCAGGACCTTTTCAGTTGCCTGGAATTAAAAACAAAAACACAGATTGATATGAAAGTGTTCTCTCTGTGCCAAATGCAAAACCCGTAGAGCAAGCTGTGTGGCCTTAAACAAATACCTCCAGATATTTTTCTGTGCGGTTGGGATCAGTGTATTGTTCAGTTTCCTTCATTCTGTACATTAGGCTCTGGATGAGGAGTTCAGGACCACTTCCAGTCATCTGGGCAAACTCAGGGACATCCTCAAATGCTACGATGGAAAGCCAGCCTTTCAACAAGTAAGGCTTATCCTTGGTCATTGACAAGTGATCTTTGATCATCTGAAGGACCATCCTACAAAATTAAGAACAACATGTAATCTTACGCATCAAGTCATTAAGAAATTTTGAGAATTAAAAATTCTCCTCTAAAGGTATTCAGACAAACCTCCTTTTGTCAGGGAGTCCTCTAATTCTCTCCCTAAAAGATGGATATGCTATGTTTTCAAGCCCTGCCCAACTCTGTTCGTCCATAGCTGAGTCTGGATCTGACTTTGCCCCTTTGCCCTCTGCATTGAGCTTTCTCAATAAATGTAGGACAGGAACAAGTAACACCACTTCAGAGATCAACTTCCTTGAACATTGGTTCATCAGTCCAATCACAGTGCTGCAAAAAAAAAAAAACAAAACAAAAAAAAAAACAAAGTTATGATGATAAATTGTGGTGTATTTAAAGACATACCCATTCAAAATGCAAGGAATAAATAACTATTCATAAGTCAATACTTTATATGGTGCTTTAGGGAAATGGATATTTTGAAAGTCGCTTTAAATAAACACTTCTGCTAAATGCATAAATGTAAATGTAGATCAAATCTACATATTTGGTAAAACCACAGATTTGTCCAATAAATCTTACTCACAACAAGTCAATTGAAGGTGCGGCTGTTTGCGTTTCCCCAAGAGAAGCAGTCCTTTCAGAGACAACATGGCAGAGTTTGCCCCAGTCTTTTAGGCTGAGATCCACACTGCAGCCACAGCACACCTTGAACACTGAAAGGGCCATTTCCAAAGATACGGAGCTCTCTGAAGTTTTCCCTCCAGATTTTCCTTTTAAAATCAAACTCAGTCTTCCGGAAATCAGTCTTGAGACCTAAAACAAAGAGGGCAGATCTAATAGTCCTTCTACTCTTTTAGGAAAGTCTTTTGAAAAGGGAATAAAGTTATAGAAAGCTTGCACCTACGTTTATTTGAGAAGGGGAGAAATTCTCTGGAAATTTCAAACGTTCTATGACCGACTGAAAACCTTTTTGGCAACTGTTTAGGTGTTCAATGAGTATCTTGTTGTCTTCATTATTAAATGACCCCCATTTCTGAAACACTCTGTTCAGCAGTGCATGAGCGGAGGTCTCCCAGCGTTTGCAAATTTCTTCTTTTTCGTTATGAAACCAGTTTGGTAACCAGTTCTTCACTCTTTCTTTAACAGATCTTGATTTTGAACTTATATAACCTTCATAAAGGTGCAGTTCTTGAAAGGAAATACAATATAGATCAGGCATGACATCACACACAATGTACAAAGACTTACTGAAAAACTTATTTAACACTTATAACAGTACCTGTTTTGTCAGTGGGGATGTAAACATGCCTTAATGCTATTTCCTCAATGGGGTCATGTCGTTTCTGCACTGCATACTTGTAATATATTGGAACACCCCATGCAAATCTTTCCCAAACTGAAAATGTTGCTTCAATCAAATAGCCTTCCTGTTGTAGGTCCCTAAGCAACAAGCAATTACATGACAGTAAAAAACACTTTCCAATACAAAGATCATGTTTAACTTTTACCTCAGTTATATTTACTTGCACAATTCATATTTTATTTGCTATGTAGGCTATAAAATAGTGACTATGTTGTTATTATAAATGAATAACAAACTTACAAAAAATGTGTAATTTTTAGTTCAACGCATTCATTTGCAAAAAGCAGCAAAAGAGTGTCCTGCTTTATGTCAAATGCAAATCTTTTGTCCAGAACAGCATAAATGTAGAAAGTGAATATCGGCTGTTCATCTGGAGCCCTCACTGGTGATGATTTTCTATGAAAAAATAAAATATTATTTAAATAAATCTTTAAAACAATAAGTCGTTATATACTGTATCTATTTAGGTCAAACATTTAATATAAGTGCATTATCTTATAATGTTGCAAACCTTTTTTTGATATCAACATTTTCTGCTGCGGTCTGCATCTTCTCCTTAGACTCTTTGGTCTTTCCGGCTGCAGTAGCCGCTGCATATGATTTTGGCACTTCTGGTCCTGACTTGAGGTTAGTGTCTTTTTGTGAATCTACTTCTAAATGTTTTTCAATTGTGCCTTTATCTTTCTGATGATCTCCATCTTGTTCTCTGCAACCACCTGATAGGTCAGTCCTTTCTTTTGTCTCCTTAGTAGGTTCCCTTGATTCACTCATTCTCCTTTTCTTCCTCTCTACACTTTCCTCCTTTTCTCCATCACTTTCATTTCCTTGGTTCCTCGGCAGCACAGTTTCCACCTCCATCCTAACATCTTCAGGACTGATGTCTGTTGGCTGTGACACTTCTGTGGTCTCTGTGTTGCCATTGATCTCTGTTTGAGTCTGCTGTGTTGCATGACTGACAGTCTCTGTCTGAGTCTCCTTGTTTTCCAACCTACTTGAGCCTGTTTGAGTGTGAGCCTCTCTGTTCAGTGGCTCAGACTCTGTTGCGCCTGTGCTGTGCCGTCCATGGCCTCTGGATCTGGATCTGCTTGGGTGACTCGTATGCTTGCCTTTTGGTTGATTATGTGAATTCGTTCTAAATGAAGATGTGCTGCCATCTCTTTTTTGAGTCCCCTTCTTCTGTTCACCAGCATTTCCTTTCGCTCTGCCTTTTCCCTTCTTTGGCATTTCTACCTTCTTACAGCTTGTGGCTTCCTGGTTCTTGCAAAAGAGATTCAAAGGTCAAATATCTTTAAAAATAAATATTTTGTAAATGTGCGTGTAATATAGGCTATATGGCACAAGGAGAATGATTGCAGAACAAAAAAAGGTGATATTGAACATTGATGGATCAACACATTTGTATGTTCAAAAATGGTGTTCAGAATGTGTTTAAACTATGATTATGTATTTTTTTTTAAAAGCCAAAGTTTCCCACAGAGACTATTGCCTAATCAAGGTAGTGAGGAGACATCCATGATTGCTGTGGCTATTATGGTTTAGCTCCAAAATCCAAAGTATACACGGTTACTACACAATGACTTTTTAATTTTTTTATAAGGAATCAATCACATAACATCGCCACAGTGACTGTAACGAAAGTCCACTCAAATTCATACCAATTTTTTATGTTTTTTTCCACAGCACATCGTCAACAATCTCATAACCATCTCTGTTCACAAATAACAACTTATACTCAATGCTTCTTTTAGGTTTAGTTAATGAGGAATGACACTGCCTCGCATATTTCTCGAAAAGGGAATTGGAAAAAAATGTTTAAATACAGTTTGGTAAATTTAAGTGAAACGTTTAAATTTAAAAACGCACATCATGAACCACAAACCTCTGTGAGAAATTAGACAACAAACCGAGAAGATACAACAAAATATATCACGGCATTTGCCTACCTGAATTGATCATTGGCTTTGTAAAAAGATGACAGATACATATTTCGGAGAGTGCACTCTTCTTGAACAGTTTTTACTCCTGTCAGCTAACCGAACTATTCCAGTTCCGCTCTCTTCGCTTCTCTTATATTGCATTCGGGACATAACTTTCAGTTTCGTTTCGCCAGCTGGTTTCTGGCCGTTCCCTCGTCATTGCAACGAACGAACGAACGCAAGTATGAAGATAATGTGTTGCCACATGCATTACACTTACGAAAAACAGTAAAATGCTGCACCTCATTTTTTTTTCTTACACTTGAAAGGCGATTTATCCCCCCACTTCCCGGGCTCCGTTACCGTACTTTTAAAAATCTTCTCTTCCACACGCAAATTGTATTTATGCTTGCAATCTTATGTAGCCTGTACACTTTCACCATGACTTTCACACATCTTACCTGTGCCTGCCTGCGATTATGGCATCGGTTTATCTTCATGGCTTAACTCATGAATATTAATTTAACTTATCTTAACATTACTGTATATCTGAGAGAATAATGGTAATTATTACGTATTATTATCAAACGGTATTAATACGCTACATTAAAATACTCTATTAACTTGCAATGTCGCACTCATGAATATTAATTAGATTATGGGTGGGCTTTGAGCGAACACACAACCTAATTATTATGCAGCCAATCCATTACCATATTACATCACCGAGTACTGTGGGAACAAAAAAAAAAACTAAATAGAAAACAACATATTTTTAATTTGTTTTATTTATTGAAATAATGTTAAACAATGTATTCACAAGTTAAAAAGGAAAAATTAACAGAGCTACAGAGAATATATAAAAATAAAAGAATATAAAAAAGCTGCTGCCATTGTTCATCATCACATCATTGACCCATATTGCCTAAGTATTCCAAAAAGCTTACATTTTCTCACCTGAGAAACTTGGTAGAGAAATTAAATATTTTTTTTTATTTAGATAAATTAATGTACAATAAATCAATAAAAGATAATAAAACAATAAAAGTCTTGTGTAGAGGATACCTGTATCAGTCCTAAACTTGTGAATTATCAGGTTTCTTAACTCTTCGCACCACCACCCTGCTCCTGCGCCCCTGTCTTGAGCCAGGCTGAGGCTCAGCTGGATTTCCCTCTGCCTCAGGAGGTGGGCGCTCCACTCGAGGAGGTGAGTGACTCCTGCCGGTTCGGGCTTCATCCACAAACAACTCTATGCCCTCAAACTTTGTGGTCAGCTCTGCAAGTCTCTCTTTCAAAGAGTTAAATTCCTTGTAGAGGTCATTTAGAGCTTCGGATAATGGCTGAATCCTGAAAAGACCACATTAAATGGGACAAATGTGAAGAGAGACACACTTACTTTTCCATTTCAAAATGAACTTCTTTTTAGTAAAAAGAAAAAAATTAATAATAACTAAATATAGCATTTTCCATACCTTCCATATTCTGGTAGCACTGTATTGTGATCATTCAGAAGGAGGTCTTTGACTTGGGTCATGATGGCATATTTCCAGTTATCCAAAACTAAGGTGAGATTGGCACATCCTCTCAAGTTCACTTTCTCAGCTAACAAATGAAGGGGGGATATGTGTGATCATATACATACAAAATAACTTACATTTGCAGCAATTATATAACATTTCAAAAGCTTTTAAAGGTAAACAGTAGCTTTTATTGTACATATTCAATATTTCACCTTCAGCTCTGTAGTCCCACTCTGAAGTCTGTCTTGTGCTTTTCTGAGCAGCTCCCACGGAGAGCACAAAAAGTAACAGTACGAGACAATCCATTCCTGTGTAAACAAATAAATTCACATAATCACAAACATTTGATAGGGTTAAATAATGTATTCATATATTGAAGTACTACCAATATGAAAATAAAAACAAAATAAAAATATTATTTGGTGAAATTACCATTTTATTGCTAGAAAGAAGTGCAAACTGTACCTGAGGTGGGTCTGGTCTCGCAAGCCAATGAAATAACAATAATAAACTGTGTCTTTCTGGCTTTATATATTTATTCCGACCTAATCCCGCCCACTGACAAGGGTTGTGTCTAAAAGAACTTATGTTTCAGTTTCAATGTCACACTTTCTTTAAGACAAACAGCTAATAAATCAAGGACCAATCTGCCCTTTTCAAGTATATTCAATATACCTAACCGACTGGATACACAACTAGTAAAAAAAAATAAAAAATAGGGTCAAACATCTGAGAAAAAATAATGGTAAAGGAATAATATAAAATATAACAACCATATAAAACGATTTAATGTTAGATTAACCCAAATACAAGTATGACATATAAGGTTTCCACCTACCTATTTTCACTGGTGTGGATGTGTTCACATCGGCTAAAACTATACTGACAGCGACAACAACATGCCAATCACCTCTTCCAAAGTTCAAAGGTAAAAAAAATAAAATAAAACTCTCAAAGACCTACAACTGTCCCATAAAATTGGTCATCACTTCTGTGGAGGGAAGGTTAGAGAGACAGTTATGTTGAGAGGACTAGATAGGATCCAGATGTGTCTGGGATTATAGATTGAACCTCAGAGAGCTTCAGGTAAGATGTTTGATGTCGAGTTCACTCTACCTCAGCATTCCAGCGACTCATCTGCCACACACATGAGGTAAAACTTCAAGTCTATTCTTCAACCATTGTTTTTGTTTTTATGAAACACAAAAATTGGCGTACCCATTTTTAAAAAAACATTGTGTGAAGTACCCAACCTCAGATTACACTCTTTTTATTCTAAAAAAATAACTGGTTTGTTAAAACAATTTAAACAATCAAAGTTCAGGTGCAGCTTTCATAAATTAACCTAAATAGCAGCGGTAGGTATGGAAGCTGTAGCAGAAGACCTTTGAATAAGTCCATATGCTCCATTTGTTTGGGATCTGTACGTTGTTGAAGTATATGTTAAGCAATACATCAAGCAGTACAGGGCCCCATCTTGTCTCTCTAATCTCGGAAATGAATCCGGACAAAAACGATAGAATTTTGTACAACCAAAATATGTTGTTAAACAAAATGAATGAAAAAAAAGACAAGGCCACATCATCCAAAGTAATCAGTTTTATTGTTGAACTATTCTCTTATTTATAAACCCCAAACCAATTGAAAGCATACAACTCAGGGCACCTGTGTTTTGTGACAATGTAAGTACAGCTATCCGCAGCTCAGAAGAAAGACTGTGTACAACCTCAAACCTCACATTTTAAAACCAAAATTAGACTTTATCCAGTGGACAAAGATCAATGTGTGCCTATTTAAGTGAACCAATAGACTGAATTTTACAGTGTCGGAAATTACGGGTGAGTTTGGGAATCGAGAAATTTAAAGCAACTCTACAAAATATAACGCAATGTAAACATCTAGATCATTTCAGAAGGCTGAAATTCTCCTGAATGCATATTTAAGAGATCATGTCTTTGGGCTGGTTTCTAAAACATTAAGGAAGTCATGACCAAATGGAAAGAAAGTCTGTAAAAAGACAGTGTAACCCTGTGTCGAGCCAGTAAAATCTGTCCAGATTACACAGACCAATCTAAAATATCTGAGGCTGGTTTACAAAAATGTGAAGTCCAAGGGCAAAGATGTCAATCTAGACTTTTGCTTTTATATTTGTAGCTCTGTTCCTTCCCCATCAATCAATCTCTCTATTTCCACCAGATGTGGAGCCGACAGGTGGGCGAGCGTGTTCAGAGATGGCCCTGACAGAACCCTTTGAAGGGGCAATTATGTAGGCTCCTCAAGGGCTGAACGGAGGAAATAAAATCAGCATAACTGAAATCTCGACAAGCGCCAAGGGGACGGAAGGGGAAATTGAAAAGGAAACAGGTTATGATAGTGAAATGGTGCAGAAAAAGGTACCAGTGCCAAAGTTGAGTGGCTACAGTTTATACGACCAATCAGGCACAGATTCTTAAAGGGATACTCCACTTTTTTTTTTAAATAGGCTCATTTTACCGCTCCCCATGAGTTAAACAGTCGAGTTTTACGTTTTCGAATCCATTCAGCCGATTTTCTGATAATTAGAAGAATATCAGTAACCCCAGACAGGTTCTGGTCTCATTGACTTCCATAGTATATTTATTTCCTACTATGGAAGTCAATGAGACCAGAAACTGTCTGGTGGTTACTGATATTCTTCTAATTATCAGAAAATCGGCTGAATGGATTCGAAAACGGTAAAACTCAACTGTTTAACTCTGAGATAGTTGTAAATTGAGCCTATTTCCAAAAAAAGTGGAGTATCCCTTTAAGCCTTCAGAAGTCAATGGTCAATTGACCAGGAAAAGGAACCTCACTCTGGATCTGCAGCCAAACTAACCATTCAAACTCCAATCTAATCAAGCGTTTAGAACTGATGCTCAAGGAAAATCATCGTCCAATGTCCATCAAAACAAAGTGAGGGATAATGTGAAGGAAATGAGATCAAGAAAGCATGCATGTAGGGTGAAGAAAGTATTGTAACACTACGGTTGAAGATCTAAGAAACCGTGGTGACGTGAAAAATCTTGCAGCTGCACATTCACCTAAAAATGGGCTTGAAAAAGTCAATTCTCTCAACATATAAAATCTTCTGAAGTTAAATAACAGCATCATTCCTTCTCGGTTTATTATTTACACAACATCCTCAGTGATAGTCGGGGAAAGACGTTTAATATCAGAGAAATTGATCATGTTTCACCGATGGCGCTGAAAGAATATACTGGACCGCAAAGGGAGATGAGTAGGGTGAAAGGATCTTCGCCCAAGTGCTTTGTCAAAATAAAAGTCCCAGAATGCACTGGGCTCACACAGAGAGTGCTACATGGGCAAAACCCATCATCTTCGGCCATCGTTCATCATCCAAGTGATGCAGCTCACAGCGTTGGATTGGGCGCATATTCAAGCACGCGGCTGGCATAGGCGTTTAGATCCGACACAGTCAGTGAGGGAGGGGAGGAGTTAAGGATTAGGCATACTACAACGGCAGGAATACAGGGAAGCACGCCCACTCTCACTGCTGTTCCCGGTGGGATGTACGGTTCAGCCCGAATTCTTGTGGTTTTAGCTGCGAGGCAAACTGCACATCTCGCAGTGCTCAGTGCCAGGTTGGTTCATAAAGGTGCAGTGGAGGCAGGACCACACAGCCGAAGAGGACTGTGGGAGAGTTTGGCCGCCCATGGCATAATCCATGGATCCCGATGGCTGCCCTCCAACTGTGTCTGGGATAAAGAGTTAAAAAAAAGAACAAGACTCATCTTTCATCGTGAAATCAAAAAGGAGATGCTCTCAACAATGAACTCCTTAACAAAAACACTAAATAATAACTGCGCATGACTACTCACTGCAGAGCTGATCGATTGTGGCCCACTGCTCTGATTTCTTCCAGGTCTGAGCCAATTCCTCATTGGATGTCTTCACTGCATCCAGCAGAAGTCCGATGCTGTCCTGTAGATATAAGTGGGAAGGGGATGAGGTTGTCAGGGAAAAAAAATCAACGTTTTATAAGATGAATTTCACACTTGAGAAAAACAAGTGTAGTAGTAGTAGTACTACTACAGTACAACAAACAAGTATCAGTTGTGCCTACACAGGAGCTAAATAAAAACTAGGCATGATAACCTGTAGAAGCAAATAAGGGAAGGAGCAACAGGGAATTAAATAGGAGAGTGTGTTGTGTGTGTATATAGATAAAAAAACTCACCTCTAAGGGCATGACCTCATTTGTAACAAGAAAGAGGAGCAGGTGGAAATCTGAGACGATGCCCAGGAAGGAGGAGGAGGAAGAACACTGGGAAAGATACGTCGCTAAACTGTGGAAGTCCTGCACACACACATTTTTAAGTGAATATTTAACAAACAAACTATACTTCCAGAGGTAGGAGTCTACTTTGACCACCATCAAAAAAATGTTAAAAAGTAACATTTTAAATTAAAATTGAAATTGTAGAAATTTCCCTTTCAGACGCACAATTTATGAGTCAAGAGTATTTAAAATGAATCACACAACGTGATGTGCTAAGGGCCGCGGTAGTCCTTACTGGTATTTGCACTATTATTTAACTTCCAAAAAAAGCATGTCAAACCAGATTCAGATTTGTGCTGCTCTTGGTAAATTGCGCTGGTCATTATGGAAATGATCCGGCTGCGTCTGTGTTCTTTAATGTGCACATCGTCAGTAGATCACTAGCAGAATTTTCCACACCTATCTGTGTTTTATGGGATTTTACTCACGCTAATTTGCCATTTAGTAAATCCGTCCCTAAATGTGTACCTGGGTCTCTCCCAAAGCGTCTCTGTTTTCAATTGGGAAGCGAAAAGTAGAGGAGAAGGTAAACACAGGGTCTTTTGGGAAAGTGGTGGTGATCTGAAAAAAGAACAATGCAAAACAAAAAACTATGATAGCATTCATTTATTTTCATAGCATTAAATTAAGGAAAGTTTAGGGGGTCAATAAGGAATGGGCCATTTGTTTACCATAATTGGCACATGGTTTTCCATTGGGTCTTAAAGACAGGGTATCCACTTGAGTCTTTGTATCATTGACAATGATTGTATAAATCTACACCCAACACCATTGGCTTTTTGACTGGCATGTGTAGGTTGAAGGTTTAGAGCATGATCAGTGTTAAAGTATGAGGTTGTAACAACATGACAACTACTCACGTCAATGATCAAGTACTCCACTGGCAGTGGTCGGGCTAAATGCGTGATGTCATTGCCGAATTTGTCTGTATCCTGAAGGTGAAGAAAAAGATCAGAAAATTTTAACCTTTTTATGCATCACCATCAACTAATCCCCTTCATTATGGCCAAAGCAATAGACATTAACTTTCATTCTCTCTTTTTTAATAAATGTGACAAGCTTAGGTAAAAGGAAATCTCAGATTGGTCAGAGACATCAGTTAAAACCGGCAAGTGATATGAGCATGGCTAAAGTTACATGCTGGAACAGAAATAAAAATATAAAGAGTGGCAAAAACCCTGATAACACTTAAAGTGACTGTATGACTGTACTGAAAACGTGCATTTACTTCTGTTCAAAGGTTTGGGGTCAGTAAGATTCTTTCTTAAAGAAAATTAATACTTTTATTCACCAATGATGCATTAAATTGATCCAAAGTAAAAGTAAAGATTTGCATGGTTACAAAAAAAAAATCTATTTTTGCATTTCCAAACTTTCTATTCAATAAAACAATACAGGGGGGAAAAGTATAATGTTTCAAAAATATTAGGCTCAAAACTTTGTTTCTTGAGCACCAAATCAGCATATTAGAGTGAATTTTCAAGGATCATATGACTGAAGCCTGGAGTAATGATGCTGAAAGGTAAGCTTTGCAATCACAGAATGAAATTAAGCTTTAAAAGATATAAAAATAGAAAAGTTATTTTGAACGTAGTCTATTGTATGTGCATGCATCATGACTGCATGCATTTAGCATCTATGTGTCATAACATGATGTGTGAGGAGCGTTTTAGTCCAGTACCTTATAGAAGACATCAGGGACGTACTGCTCTGTGCTGGACTCTTTGGCATAGCCCAGTTCAGGAGCATCTCTGCATGGAAGTAGACAATCATCCCTCACCAGAGCCATGCACTGATTGGACACCTGATACCCTTCAAAGTGCACCTGGTTATCGGGACCACCTGCCAACACACAAATATTATAAACCTTTATTTTTCACAGGTACCAATAAAACACTGAACTGAAACAGACAGTGATTTATCAGCCTTGAAGCAAATACCAAACAGGCATTTGACACAACCTAATTTATCACCACACTTTATATCAGAACAGCAGCAGTAAATCTCATATAAGGAGGACGCTGCGTACCTGTTGCTACCACTGTGACAAACTTGGATCCAAAATGTCCATCTGGAGAAAGCCGACACGCATTGGATTGTTGGTTCTGGAAGTGTCCAGCTGTGATGCATTCCTCTGCACTAAGGAAATATGAATCCTGAACGGATGAAACATATCCATTGGTCAATATAATAATATTAGAACATCATGTAGTTAGCCTCATCTTTCATTTGTCAACTCACCTTGTTTCTGGTGTAGCGAACGGTGCCTATCCTGGTGTCCTCCGACAGCAGATCTGTGAAAATCCACCCCACCTGAAAGAAATAGCCGGTATTACTAATCAAAAACAGTTTTACAGTTTCTGTGTGTCAAAACTACATTTGGAAGCTGTTTAACATGCTCAGGCACAAACAAAGGATGCTTCCATCATCCATCAGCAAGTAACTTGAAAGTAGTATCATATGGAAGTCATAGAGATGTGGAGAGAGCGGAATTCAAAGAATCCTATCAGACTCAAGGGATGAATAACTAGCATCCAGCCTTCCACCAATATATATATATATATATATATATATGAGAGAGATGCACAATTCTGGATAAATTGAGAATCACAAATGTATGTATTTCAAATAGAAATCTTGAGATAGTATTTTAAGTGATACTAAACTAACACTTCTTTTTATTAGGGCTGTAGTCTGTTATTGTATGTGATTTGCAATTTGTCAACAGCACATTGGTGTAATTTAGCTTAATGGTCCTGATGGGAGCCACCTGTGATATGTTGTGCTTTTGTCATTAAAGCAACCCTTCTCTCTCCTCTCCCTCAAGCAGATCATTTTAAATCCCGTTGTCTTTAATAATTTGGGTAAAATGTGATTTCTTTGATAAACTACTTTTCAAGAGGCATGGAAAAGGTCTCTCACCTTCCGTAGGCCCAGTTTTGCAGCCATCTCCTCAACTGCTTCTGCCTTGGGATCTTCAATCAGTTCCAAGCTATTCTGGGTTCCGATCTGAGTCATATCACAAGGCGGGAAAAGGAAGAGAATATGAAGCAGGAAAACAATACTTGACCTTTTTAAATCAAATAGTGCAATACATGCATGTTTAAGGAAGCAATGAAGTGCAATACTGCATAACTTTAATAATCATAGACGTGGTGAATTAATTTTTTATTTTTTTTATTTAATTAATGAATTCATCAAATGTCATGCGAGTGTGTGTGTGTGTGTGTGTGTATTTATATATATATATATATATATATATATATATATATAATTTATATACAGTTTTGGAAAACCTGGATATATAAATATAACTGTAGTCACAAATTGCAAGAAAATTCCCAGAAATTAATTGGTCTAAAATTACAAAACCTAAAGAATAATCAATTATTGAAACATCCGAAATTATGGAACTTAATTATTTAAATAATTTAGAATTGTTATAATTAAATTATTTTAATATATTATGACTCAGTTTCCATAAATAAAGTTAGAAAATGTACTTATTTGTGATTTAGCAGAAGTACCAGAAATATCTTTAGTCTGAGAATGGGAGCCTAACTATAACTGTCTTTTATTGCCCTCTTGTGTTTCTCTGTTACTAGTGCACATAACACACAAGAGCTTAGAGCAGCATTCCTCAAATCCAGTCTTGGAGGGCCACTGCCCTGTAGGGTTAAGTCCAACCCTAATTAAACACACCTGAACAAGCTAGTCAAGGTCTTAAGAGTTACTAGAAAATTGCTGGTAAATGGTTCAAGCTTAACTCTGAAGGACTGGATCTGAGGAACGCTGGCAAAGAGAATCAGTCACTAAAATTATGAAAATGTGGATTCTGTCTCAGGTCTGAGTCTCTCACCTGAGGAGGTTCATAAATGGCGGCAACCTCTGCTCGAAGGCCGAGAGGGATGTCTTTGTGCTCGGTGTAGCGTCCGTACAGGTACCCCATCCGCTGGTTACCCGTCTTCCTCCAAAAGTCAAGGAAACGGTCAGCAATGGTGTGGTTCTCAAACATGATGTTGTCCACATGTCGATATTTCTGCAAGAAAGATTTTTGCAGTTCAACATGTGTGACACTAGTGAACAGTTTGTCTGTATGTAATATTAGAGTTAGATTAAATAAAGGGTGTTTGTGATACAGACAGAGGAGCTTGGTACCTGTCTGTTGAGAGTGATGGCGCTGGGTTGGCATTTGGTACAGATGCCCTCTGGCCATGGCGGATGACCCTCACAGCCAGATTTAATCTTACAGCTGATATTCTCAAGTGCCACAAACTTTCCCCTGAGAGACAGGAAAACATCATTAAGTCACTTTATTTCCAGTCTTATTCAGGTAAGAGAGGAGAGTTCCCAGAAGCACTAACTTGTCTGCTCCGCCCGTGAGTTTCCGGATGTAGGCGTGGAAGGACATGTGCTTGACCGGTGGGTCGAGGTGGTTCAGATAGTCTTCATCAAAAGGCTATTAAATCAGAAAATGAAAGATAAAATAGCAAATGTAGTTCTGTGCCATGTGGATCAGTCTTAACTGCAGTATTGTAATCAGTGCTCTCTGTGATGCACATCTAGGTTAAACCAGTGGTCCTCAACCATTTTGAAATCAAGGCCCCTCATTCTCCAAGACAATATTCCATGAAGACCAACATATTTAAGGTACTTTTTCTGTGATGACAAAGCTTCGTTTTAAAACTTTTTAATTGACAGAAACAAGGATTGTCAATATATTAAAATAATTAAATTAAATAATTGTAATGATTACATTAAAATTTGATTAATATATATTAGGGCTGTCAAAACGATTAATCGCATCCAAAATAAAAGTTTGTGTTTACATAATATATGTGGGTGCATTGTGTATAATTATTTTGTATATATATAAAAAACAGACATGCATGTATATTTAAGAAAAAAATATTATTTATATGTAAAATATTTATATTTATATATAAATCTATATACAGAATATACATGAAAATATTTCTTAAATATATACAAGCATGTGTGTGTATTTATATATATATATATATATATACAGTATATATTATACACAATGCACCCACATATATTATGTAAACACAAACTTTTATTTTGGATGCGATTAATCGTTTTGACAGCCCTAATATATATATATATATATATATATATATGAATTTTCCTCTTGTTTGTGATTGAAATGAATTATTGGAATACCTTTTAGCAAAAAAAAAAAAAAAAAAAAAAAAAAAAAAAAAAAAAAAAAAAAGATTTTAAGACTTTATTATTTACCATGACTTTTCCAGGTCTAAAAAAACACACATTTAAAAATTCTGTATCCAGGTTTTCCGAGACCATGTTCGAGTCTGGGTCTTATATAAAAATGATAGTTGTTGAAAGAACAATTGAAATAAGAAGTGGGCTTTTTTATTAGCTATTTTAAAGATTGCTTTGGCTTATTTGAAGTCATCTTGGGCCCTGGAAGTTACCCAAGGGCCCCTGGTTGAGAAACACTGGGTTAGACTAATTTTCCAATCAGTACTCTGTTGTTTCAAGGGAGGATCACAAGTTTATACCTCTAAAGGTACGCAGTGCACACATTTCCCCATGAGACCATGCCGGCACCTGAGAAACAATGACAAAGAATGCCAAACAAATATGTTTTGAGTACTCTGTAGTCCTCATATTGCAATTGCTATGAATGTGCTATGAAAATACTCTAGAAAATGAGAACAATATAGATAAACTGTTTCCAAGATAGTGTGGAAAGAAAAGCCGTCTCACAGCTGGGGGTCTCTGTTTCTGTAGATCTTTCCCTCCTGTTTGGACAGATACTGGTCAATCTCATCCTCTGGGATCTGTGGTGCAGAGTGTGAGCGGGATAAGGAAGATGATGATGAGGAGGAGGAAGGGAAGGAGGGGTATGAAGAAGAAGTGTGAGGCTGAGCTGTGTCCATGTTCTCACTGGAGGGTCCAGCTGTGGATGGGTACAGAAAAAGCATGTCCCCATGCCTAAAAGACAAAGAAAAACAACTCGGTCACGTTTACTTGAGCACAATGCCAAGACACAAGCCCACATGTGCACAACAGAGTAAACCCAATCTCTCACAACTGCACACTTACTTGATTTTCAGCAGGCTGAGAGTCTTATTCTGTGACAGGATCTCTCCAGTCTTGTCCCGATTCAGGTAGATCGAAAAACCATTTGAACTGAAGCCAAACTCTTCGGCAACCTGTAAAGAAGGCAACAAAGGATGTCAGAAACAATCCGTTCTTGAAACTGATGGATTTAATATAACTGGAGCACAGTTGTTCTCATTCTTGGTCAATTGTGGATGTCTAATCTACTTTTTGGAGTCTCTACTAATAAGATAATGTGTGGTGTCAGTCATGACTTTCAGAGACAGTGCAGTGATGACTGCCAGACTGTGAGTCTCTCTCTAATGCCATGCAAATACAATTCCTCAAACTCTAATGAAGTTATGAGAGTAGAGTGCACAAGAGAAAGAATATGAGATGATGATGCAACTCATTCCCAAAAGAAATTAAGGCTTTACACAGAGACATACATAATGCAAAAATCATCTAACCAATTAATAAGCTACGAGACCTAAACTTGAAAATTATGTGTGGTCAGACAAAATACTATCAGATAAAATACTTCCAAAATTTATCATTCAAAAGCTTGGGGTCAGTAAGTCTAGGTTTTTGAAACCAAGCTAACCAAGGCTGCATTTTTTTTAAATTAAAAAAAAAATACAGAAAATATTTATAAATTTAATGCATCCTCCTGCTGAATGAAATTATTCATTTCATTCAATAATAATAAAATAAACATCTTACTGACCCCAAACTTTTAAAAGGTATTGTGACTAGGAAATTAATGTAGGCACTCATGGATATTTAGTTTAGCCTACTTGTCAAGTTCCTTATGCTGCAAAAGATGAGACTTGAGCACAATAGATGTATACAATGTTTATAGAGCAATGAAACAGTAGCGCTGTGGAATGGAAAAACGCATTCTGTATGAACCGGCCCCAACTCATTTTTCCAAGGTGAACTAACTATATTCAACATAGAAATGTTTTAAAATGTAGTATAGAGACATCCGTCATAATCTGAAAACCACACCCACCGGGGGAAAAACAATCCAACTGTCTCAGCTGACTTTGTCTCATTTCTGACTTGTAACCCTTTATATATACACATTCTCTTTCTATTATATATATATATATATATATATATATATATATATATATATATATATATATATATATATGGCATGGCCTAAATGCACTATGCATTTATTTTGCTCCTACCACACATTTCTCAGTCAGAGCCCATAGCTAGACTCCTCTGTCTCTTTTCTGCTATTTAATGCCGAAATCAAATAGTGAGACAGTCTCAAATTGGTTGCTGACTCACTCTTCGCTCTCCTGATGAGAGACATGAATCTTTAATGGGCCCCGAAAGGTCTAGATCAGGCAAACACAAACCCTCTGCCTGTCTCAAAACAGCCTTAACTAAAAACATTCAAAATCCTCTATAATATATATATATATATATATATATATATATATATATCCTAATGACAATTTAAGCTATCAAATATCAAAATCAAGATTTAGATGAAACATGAGGTTGCCATGGGGTAACATGTTGAAACATTTTCCTGCACTTATTCTGAATTTTCATCACCTACTGCTAGTTTTCTACTAAATGTATAACAAGATAGACCTAGAAATATAATATAATGAAATATATATCCATGTTAGACAATAAATAAAAAAGAGAAATAGACAGTGTAGAGTTATTTTAGTATGATGCAAACACTTTTATAGTTTTTTATAATATTTAGATTTTTTATTTCTTTTCATTTTAATTGCAGTTTCAGTATTTTTTTAAAAAAATGACCAGTGTGCATCTAATAAATGAGTTCTCCAACAATGAACTTCACATCGTAAAAAAAAAAAAAACACAGTTTAGTTGATCCTGATAAGCGCTTAGACAGCGCCAGACAGACCGTTAAAAAGCGTGACACACACACACGTCTTCTGGAAATCCTGTTTAACTCAATGACGTGTTCGAAACTCATGAAGTGTTTTCTATTTTGTGTGCATGATTAAACGTTCAGCAAACACCCATCTGTGGGCACGGCGTCTGAGGCTGAGGCTAAGTTTCAGCTAACTATAAAAACCCTGATATAGGCTAGGTGCCCTACATTTTATATTGTGGCCTTTCGGTGGCATTTTGGCCCTAAGCCCTGATTCATCCTGACTCTGCAGCAAACACACCACCCATCAAGCTTTGCACCACACCGGAGATGCGTGTCACTGCGGCCCACATCTGTGAGACTGCAGCATATGGACATACAGTAGGTCTCCTTTTTCAGAGCTGCCTCATTAATAAATCAACATGCAGCCCTCAGCAGGAGAAGGAGTCTGTGCTGACACTTTTAATGACTCAGGATCGGATGCTGTGCATTTGTTGTAGTGCTATTCTCAGCTTTTTTATTGACAGGCTGAATGTAACTGTTGCATAAGTGCAGAGGCATGACAATGGATACAATCTGTGGTGAATACTAGTAACACCTATTCTGACATAGGGAAGAGTGAGCAAATAAATTTGAGAGTATATTCAATATTCATATAAATGATTTTGAACTACCACTTCACTTAATCTGCTTGGCTACAAAGGCTTTTTAATAAGTTACATTCCTTTCTAAGAGCAAATATTATAGACTGCTGTTCAAGAGTTTGGAGTCAGTGAGATTTTTTAATGCTTTTGAAAGTATTTTATGCTCACCAAGGCTGCATTAATTTGATACAGTAACAGCAATATTGTGAAATATAATAACCAAAAATTCAATTTAAAATGAGATTTATTCTTGTGATGGCAAAGCCACGATTCTTCAGAAATCATTCTAATATGCTGATTTGGTGCTCAAGAAACATTTCTTATTATCATCAAGGTTGAAAACAGATGTGCTGGTTAAATTCCTGGATTCTTTGATGAATAGGAAGTTAGAAAAGAAAAGTATTTATTGGTAATAGAAATCTTTTGTGACATTATAAATGTCCTTACATTACAATTATAACCCACACTTTTGAATATAAAATAGTTTTTGCTATATTGCAGTGCAGCCATACTGTCAATAAGAGGTTAAAAGGAGATCATTGAACAGCTTTTATCTTTTAGTTACATATGTGAGAAAGAAAATTAAAGCACAGAGAGAGATCTAGAGCCAAATTTGAATTCCCTTTACCTTCTTAAGGAAAGCTGCAGCTGTCTCACGCTTTGTTGAGGGGATTTTTTTCATTCCATCAGGAGATTGGACACGGATGATCTGTCAATGAACAAATATAAGGGAAGGAAACATTAACGGTTAGTGCAACAGGTATGACATACAAACAAGCAAATGTACAAACTTTCAATAGACAATCAATCTCTATGAGAGGCATAACGCAAGTTACAAGTTAAAGGAGTAGTCCATGTCATTCTTTCTTCAGTCGAAAAGAAATTTTTGATGAAAACATTTCAGGATTTTTCTCCATATAATGGACTTTACTGGTAACCAAACGGTTCAAGGTCCAAAAGACAGTTTCAGTGCAAACTGTTCAAAGGGCTTTAAACGATTCCAGACGATGAATAAGGGTCTTATCAAGCGAAACGATCGCTCATTTAAAAAAATAATAATAATAACAAAGTTTAAGTTTAAGAACTCTCCTGTTCGAACTCGTTCATCAAAATTAATGAATCTTTTTTTTGTGTCATTTGGTTCATTCAACGAACGATATGAACGAATTGACACGGGAAAAGATTCGTTCTTTTTGATGAATGAGTTCGTCTGACGATCGAATGGGATTGAATGGGAAAAAATAATAACAAAGTCTAAGATTAAGAACTCTCCTGTTCGAACAAGAGAGTTCTTAAACTTAGACTTTGTTATTATTTTTTATTTTGTTGATGACCGATCGTTTCGCTTGATAAGACCCTTATTCATCATCTGGAATCGTTTAAAGCCCTTTGAACAGACTTTTGGACCTTTAACCGTTTGATTACCAGTAAAGTGCGTTATATGGAGAAAAATCCTGATATGTTTTCATTAAAAACCTTTATTTCTTTTCGACTGAAGAAAGAAAGACATGGACATCTTGGATGACATGGGGGTGAGTAAATTGTCAGCAAAAGTTTTATTAAAAGTGAACTACTCCTTTAAAAGAGAGACTGCTCACTTCAGAGCCACGGGTGGAGCATAACGTCCAGTTTTGGACATCCAGCTCCCCCTGTCTGGATGTAATTCGGGACGCTAGATGGTCCAACCACACCCTAACCCTACCCATAACTCTATCCCTCCACCCATTAGATCCACAAAGGTGGAGCCGGACTAGGTCAAACTTGAGCCATGGCGTCCAGAGAGGTGGAGCTGGATGTCATTTGGCTCTGCAATGAGCACCACTTGGGTTAAAACGGAACGAGAGCACAACTATGAATCAGTCCAAAACAAGCCAGTACAAATAAGAGAAAGCAGGTGGCTGGAGGGCAAACCATTGACATTTGACACTCAAACCGGTACAGAGGGATACGCATGCTACACGTCTCCATGTCCAAATATCTAACAGAGTGATATATTGTTATTACATATTATAATATAAACACAGAGCTACACTCCTTGTCTCGCAGTTTTCCCTTAATACAAAAGCAATACAAAACATAATGTGTCATTCAAAACACCTGAATAAGTTACTCAATGCCAATTGACTTCCTAGATATAAAACAGATAAAATCAGAAACACAACAGTTCAAAATAATCCTAACTTAACTGATGTCATATCGTAACAACAATATCCCAACTCTTAATTTAAGTTAGATTAAATCTTGTCTTCGTTAACCTGTGCCAAGCCAAAAAAGTCAACCTAAGCTGAAATAACAAGCCCTGGCGGTTAATCATAAGTTAACGAGTCAGATGAGTGGTGAACACAAATGTTGTTCATATTGTTTAATGCGTTTCTGAACGAATCTGGATGAGTATGATCATTAGCATCATGCTAACAATTCTGCTGCCTCATCACTGGATGACAGACTTCACTTAAACTGCCAACATACACACGCAGACTGACACTTACTATGTTTTCTGCCATGATGATGGTATGATCTGTCCCTCTTGATGTCGCAGAAATGAGACTTGATGTATTTGAATATCGCTGTTTATGTGATCTGCTCGGGTCTATGCAGCGATACCAAACTCACAGAGCCGGTGCTACATCTATATGGGTCCGGGCTATGACGGGATCATGTTTAAAGTCACCGGATAGAAACTAGGAGACATGTGTTGTGTTCCTGTATATCTTCATTTAAAAAGAAAAAGAAAAGAGTTGACAAAATATAGCTTTTTTCCCCGAAGGATAATGAATTTATATATTTATTTATATTTTTATAGCTTTTGCCAGTGATGTTATAAAAGTTTATGACACTTTAATTTATACTGTAATTTAACCTTTATTTACATGCTTATTTGTGGTTTAATGACACAGCTAATGTTTATTAATTTATATATTTTACCTTAAATATGCTTTATTCAGAGGTGGACAGTAACTTAGTGCACATTTAAATGCATATTTTGTCATTGTTTTGGAGCAAAATAGCTTATATAGCAGTAAGGCTTACATATTCAAAGCCAAAAAAAAAACTTTAAATAGGACACTATTTAAGGGAACAGACATTTGGGTGTACAAAACCATTGTGGGCTTTATTGAGTGCACTTATTTAATCTCACATTCAATCCCACTACTGGAATTGTGTTCTAGAAATAAATTTGATATTGATATGAGGATAGGCAGGCATATATTTTAAGTAAGCCTATGACATACAACAATAATAAAATTAACTTTTTACTTTTGATACTTAAGTACTTTTAAAAATGAATACTTTTGTAATTTTACTTAAGTAAAAAAGTCTTTACCACTTAAACTATATTTGACCAGTAGTGTCTGTACTTGTCTATAGCCTATATATCAGTATTATACAAGTTCATATTTTTGTATTTTATTCAACATATGGAAGTGGATTCTTTACATTTTAGTTTATGCATTATATTTGTAAAGATGTTTTTCTTTTTTTTTTAAACCTGACATTTTTTTCCCAACTCACTGATATCACGAGCATAAAAAAATAAACAAGCAAATCATTTTTTTTTTTTTCAATTTTTTTCAAGCTTTATTTTGATCTCATCCTGTAGAGAGAAAACTTCACTTTAGTCACTGATGTTATGAAACTTTATAAATCTGCAAAATACAAGCCAAAACAACACAGGAGAACTTCACTCAAAACTTGAGGATTCAGGAGGACACACAATCTTAATACATAAGGATCCATGTGAAAATTAACATACTGTATGTTCATGCTTGTACAAATGTAGAATTTACTTTGGATATATCATTTATTTTTGGATAAATGAGGAGCTGATTGTGTGGGAAATTGGCTTTTTCTATTAGAATAGAAAATTAAAGTGACAAAACTAATAGTTAAACAAATCAATGAATGGACATAAAACATAATGGTGAAAGACGGAGCATGCAGCAAAAATAAATATAGGGAAATAAACATACTTGACACAATGACAAAAAAGTGAAAGTAAATGATGGCTAGAAAATCATAAATCTATAAAGTACAGGACATTTAAATGGAGCCTTATACGGTGAGTAGATCAAAATATACAATACAATAAATTGTAATATATATTGAATTCATTTCTAGTAAGACTAAAATGGGACACAATGATAAAAAGGGATGTGATGATGAAGAGGACAAATGATGCTGATGAAAAACAACTACATGGATGAAGGACACATGCCAGCCACTGCTCCCAAACAGTCACCTTACTTACTGAAACCGAGAATTATAGCCCAAAATGAATTCAAATGATCTAATTGTGCCTGTATGTGTTAACGTATGCTATGCATGCGTTGAATGAGGGGGTTGCCAAAGCACAAAGCCAATATGATATTTTAAAAAAGTAACCGTTCCTGAGGTTATCCTTACCCAGAATACACAGACGTTAATAGTGGGAAGGTTAAAACATTTCAAAATCTGCATATTGATAGGGAAAGAGTGGGCTGAAATAAAGTTTTGGTGGTCTAACTGAAGTGTCGGCCAGCAGGGTGAAGTGTCATCTCTACAGGACTTAGATCTTTTCTTACGGACTCTTGCGAAGGTGGACAGAAGAGGCAACGAGGCACGTGAAATGAGAAGCCAGGCATTTCACGGTTACGACTCTTGTTTTTACTCACTCTGAGGCTGTCTTGCTTGCGTATGTTTCGTGTTCCAGAAGAAAACGGAGGGAGAGTAGAAAAGAGCAAAGAAAAGGAGCAGCAGTTTTTCTAGCCAAACAGAACGCAATCTGACGGGAACATAGACTTTTCTGTTCTATAATTTGAGCAGAATGTGTTCTCGGACTGCAAGAAAAAAGAGAAACCGGAGCAGTGGATAGTCAGAATTTTTTTTTTTTGGGTAGACATTTTTTCTTAGTTTTTCCATTTTTATAAATGTTGCTCTTTTGTGTTTTTATTCTATTATAAAAAAATGAAATGATCCCCTTGGAGCTGATGACCAGGATGGAGACTGGTCGTTGGGAGACCATGGCAGGGAGGATGATGGGAAGGTGAATGGCTCAGATGATACCATACTGGGCCAACTCGTGAAGCTCCAGATGGTTGAAGGCCTCCCAGGGGCAGATGACAGTGATGTCTGTAGGTAGAAACACAGCAACATGAGTTCATCTATCATAGACAAAGGGAATGACTTAAAGGACAAAATGAACCTTTGGTCTAATAACCCATTGGTACCTAGTCGGCCGTTCTCTGAGATTTATTTTCATGATAATCAAATGTAAAGAGTTTTATCTCTAAAACCTGTTTAGCGTATAACGCTAGTAAATGGGGGCATATAATAAGTAAAAAGAAATCGCTAGTTAATACCACCACAACAAGGCTCAAAAAAGCCCCACACTAACACAGTAACACAATAAGGGTCCCTACATGCAAACTGGATTATTAAGCACCTTTGTAAGTGTACAAACAGTTTAATAAGAAGATATTTTATAAAGACAGTCCACTTCGCGTATACAGGCAGGAGCCATCTTTGGAAAACAGTCACGACCAATCAAACCATGAACGCTGCACTAAGTGAGCTGAACTGTATGAACAGCTTTCGTGGTTTGATTGGTCGAGACTGTTTTCCAAAGATGGCTCCTGTCTGTAAACATAAAGTGGACTGTGGTATTAGTGGTTTTAACTAGCGATTTTTATTTTTCATTACTCTATGCCCTATATACTAGCGTTATACGCTAAACAGTTTTTAGAGATAAAACTCGATTCGATTATCATGAAAACAAATCTCAGAGAACAGTCAACTAGGTACCAATGTGTTATTAGACCAACGGTTCATTTTGCGCCGGAGTTCTCCTTTAACTTAATCAGCTTGAATGCCAGGTAGTATTCAGATCTGTTTAATCATACTGATGTCATAATGTCATTGATGATACTCAGTATGAGAGGATTGTCTGACATATATATACTGTCTGATCAGACTAACCCTGTCAGACAAGGGCGGCTTAGAGTAGATGGTAGGTGATGCTGTCCTAATGGCAAAACACGTGAGGAAAAATGTAAAGCAGATTATGCTTACCAGTGCCTAAACCTTCCATGCCAGGGATGTCATCTCCAAAACTGTCAAATAAAAAGTTCAATCAATTGGATATATTCAATTGAAATAGTCATGTTGGAGAATTATTCAATATTATCATTTTAAAAAGTGTTTTAAATTTATTATACTGCATTATTACTGCGGTATAATAAAATATGACTGACGCGTGAAGCCTTTATCATAACAGTCATGATTTTGATAGTGCAGCTTACCCTTGGATGCCCTTCTTTGGTGGCTTGCTCTTGAACTGGCGAGTCTGCCTCTGCTTGAACTTGGGCGGCCCTTTGCGTGGTGTGGCGGGACCACCAGAGACACGGGTGGCTGATTTGATCTCTGTTTTGGGCAGCTCAAGATTCATGGCTGTTGGTCACTGTTGGTCTCTTTACTTTGTATTCACTCTCCGTGATGTGGTGCTGATGTGAAAATATCAGAAATAGAGTGAGTTTATGGTTCACACCCAATGAAAAAATGGATTTTGCCATATTTACTGCAACAGAGTTTACTGATTGGTACAGTATATGGTACCCACAATCCTCTTACTGATGAGTAATACGCAAATCCAAATACATATTCTCCTCTACTTGAATGTCTGTCATTGTCATGCTCCCTGAAATGAGCCCTGAGAATGAGTGACGGGTAGGGTGACCCATTTTGTGTAATCCAGAGCTTGGATTAATAAATGTCCCCCTCTCCTAATGGTGGCAATCTGCACATGGGTTAATCTTATTAGAGCAGGGATAACACCAAACATGCTGAGCAAGCAGAAAAGATAAGTGTCAAAATATGACCTTCAGGTATATTATAAGACTAATGAGAATAGATGCAATAGTGTTGCAATGGCAGTGATGCCTAGAATAATGAATTGTATTAAAATTAAATTTATAATCACATAATATTTATAATAATAAGGTCAATGGTTTGTATACATATTTTGAAAAAAAACCCGAATTTTTTAAATTGTAAATATGAATACTCAATTCATACAATTTGTAAATTATATATATATATATATATATATATATATATATATATATATATATATATATATATATATATAATGCATATTGAATGCATATGGCCACCTATCCACTCTAAATAAACAATGTTAATGAAAATAAACCATTTTTCATTATTTGAAATAGTTACATTATACGTTTTGACACTTTACAGATGAAATTACTATAGAGCTTTTTGGAATATTTTATTCCGTTTGGTCAACTGTGACATTCTGTGATCGAATAATTTTGCATTTTTAACCACTAAACTATATAAATTAGGCTACTTGTCCCCATTCATGTCCATTTCTCTTTTCGTATAATGAAATCATGCAACCTCACAACAATATTTCATACTGTTTATTTACTTTTTCAAAAAGTAGCCGTATGATAAGCAAGATAATATACGGTCAGCTATTACAAATTAAAAGTCCTTCAAGATCCATAATATATTTTTGACATTATTTTATTTCAACCACATTGTTACTTTACTATAGAATATTATTACAGAACTCATCGCTTATTGATGATAAAATATTGAAGGGTTCTACTCACCGGTTGATTGACAGGCCTTTGACTGGGTGCAGCTGCAGCACCGTTCCCCTTATGTATCTCTCTCCTGAGGAGGAGTGGATGTCAACGCTCGGCTTTCCTTGGGAGCGGTGCAGGGTTTACAGGCCTTTTATACTCTCTGGCCCCCTCAGAAGATTAGGAGAGGGACGCCTCGTGCCCCTGATCCCCTCGGTTCGAGAACACAATGATGAACACAATAGCAACTTTGCTTTTCGCAACTTGTTTATAATTTTTTTTACATAATAAAACAACATATATCCATAGTAAATTGCATATACAATGGTCACAAACAATTTTAGGACATTTGATGAGGACACTTTATATAGGTCTATCAACCAAAAGCATTACGAAAATTGTTTTGCTTGTTTAACAGAAAAAAAAAACATTTTTACAAAGCTGACTTACCGCCTTATATATAATATAATATAATATAATATAATATAATATAATATAATATAATATAATATAATATAATATAATATAATATAATAAATATAATATAATATAATATTTCTTTTGGTTTATTTTGCTTATTTATATTCATATTCATGTTATGAATTAATTAAATTATTATAATAATTCACGCATGACATAAATTTGAATAATTCATATGAAGGTACTGTATTGCTCAATAATAATGGTCAAATGCTTTTCATTTTTTCATACTTTTCATTTTTTATAAGTTTTTTAAATTCTTACTGTAAGTACAATCAACTTGGATGTTTGAGTCAATTCAACTTAAATTACATTAAACTGACTTAAAAAATTAGTTGAGAAATGTTTAAGGAGAATAATTATATACAGTATATATATATATATATATATATATATATATATATATATATACTGTAGTATATCATAGAACGGCAACAGACAGGAATCTTTTCCAGAAGCTTTCTAGAATTGGCTAATTCTGCTTGAGACTGGATTTGCTGATCAAATAAAACCGAATAATACCATAATGGAAGATCATAACCAGAGAGTGCTCTTCTAGGGTTTGTTTGTTCTCCATCTTTCCATCATTGTTATGCAACAGGCTCACATCTGTGGGGGTCGAGTGGAGTTCATTAGCATTTTCATTGAACGACTCCAGCCAAGACATGAACCCAAATGCTTTATTTTGAGACTAACAGCACAAAAATAATTACTGAAGGCACAAGATTAAAGGTTGGAGGTTTAATTAGTTGATTGCATGGTCTAGATCTGCAGTCAGGATTACAGCACCTGGCCATCTGTATTGCTCTGGTAATGAGAGTCTTTGTTATGGACAGGCTGGTGTCAGTTAAATAATATGAAATCTGTGATTAGGATTAACTATAACTCAAAGAGCATTTTGTTGTACATTATTACGGGTGGGTAAATGTAGTTATTTTTTTGTCTGTAGAATATAATGTTTTGCAAAATATCTCAAGATGTCTTCCGTCTTCTTTCAATAATATAATATAATATAATATAATATACCCTATAATTAGTATTTTTTAACAATCATTAGAGTTTAGTATGACAAAATACAGAAAACAAAACAAAAATGTCCACATTGACAGACTGGGATAATCAAATTTTTGAAGAAGACAAACACTTTTTTAATGGGCCTAAATGTAGGTTGCTAATTCTTGCCTTTGTGTCAAAATTTGCCCCCACAACCTCAGAGCAAGGTCATGGGGTCGAACGTGCCCCTCTCTCCGTCTGTGTGCAATGAGATATGAAGACAAAACAGAGGAATCGATCAATTATATACAAAGCCAGTGGGTTACTGCGTCCATGCTCTGACAATTGATAACTAGCTTTTGAGATTACTGTGATGACCCAGTTCAAACAATAAACCCGTGACCAAACTCTTATCCCTGGTAGTTATCTGAACCATTTAACCAATCGTAAAACTGACCCTTTGATTTGATGTTACTTAGTGTATTATTAGTTTTAAAATACAATATCTGGAATTTAAATGATATAATCTATCTGCTATATATATACTGTATATGTGTGTGTATGTTATGTTAGTGTATGTATATACACACACCGGCCTGTTAGTACTTTTAAGCCGATTAACTTTTAATATTTTTTTAATTATATTTTGCTATGAAGTGTCAGGAAATGTCAATTTACATTTCCAAACATTTATTTTGCCATTAATTACAACAGTTGGAGAGTGGCATCTCAAACTTCACTATGGAGGTCATTAATGACCTCAATGAACCAGTGTCACATTGTCGTCTGTACAGACTAGGCCTACCTAACCACCTCAGCTGGATCACAGATTCCAGGCACACGGCATCAAGCCCTCATGTGCTGACTCACAGGTACTCAGATCTGGATGGCTGTCGTCAAAGAAACCACTCATACAAGTGCCAGCCAATAACATGAACAAACTAAGATGCTAGGCAAGCCAATGTGGGCTCTAATGCCACAAGAGCTGATCAGATAGAGAAACGTGTTCTTTCTAGTGTGGAAACGTCTGCTACTGCACCCAAACAAAATCTTTACTGAAAGGTTACTTTTTGAGATATTAACCTCAAATTTGGAACACAGATTTTACAGTTTAATGTCTATTACAGTAAACAACACAAATAGAGGGGTGCAGGTTCAGTAAAATTCAATAATGAGCTTTAAGAAAAGTTTATTTTCATTACACTTCTGTAAAGAGATCTTGCAGTAATTAAAATCACTAAAAAAGAAAAGTTAAAATAGAAAAGAATTGAATATGAACTTGGCATGCAATACCCAATACTGCATTACAATATTGGTGACCATATTTTCCATCCTACAGTATAACTGTTTTTTTAGTTTTCTGAAAAGACTTTCTCTCCCTCCATATAGGCAATCTTATCCCAGTTCTGCAAACAATATATATATATATATATATATATATATATATATATATATATATATATATTATACTGTATGTGTAAGTAGTATTAAAACCCTGCAGATGAATCTGTAAGCAACTTTCCACATGAACAAGATCATGGGTCAACTACAATGCTTTGTGTTTCATCAGGAACAAATGTCCTTCGACCCTGTCCCCCTTATTATATTCCCCCCTACCACTAGGATTCATTTTCCAAAGCACATAATCACAGGTGGCCCTATTTATATTCTTCTTCTGAGTTTCTGATTGGTGTCATCAGATTTGCTACTCAATGTTTACACATGGATCAGTGTATCCTATTTCAGTTTACAGTGTGACACTTGAGGTAATTATAGTGTGTACTTGTGTTTTCTGAATAAGAACATGGTTAAATTTGTGCAAAATGATATGCAAAATAATGATAAAAAATAAATTGTGCACTTTATCCTAAAATTATATTTAAACATATGAACTTATAAACATAGCTGTCTTTGTTAGCAATTCATATCTTTTTTACTGCAGAAGTGAACATTAAAAATGTTCTTTAGATAAGGTATTATCATGGGTGTAGTCTGACATCTGTCAGTTCTGTAAAATTGAACATGCCCTTAACAATTTTCACAATACACTTTCATGTACTTTCAATTATAATAAAATGGACTATATTTTTTGTGAAAAATGAAGAGTACAAAAAACTCATAGTAGTTAATTGTCATGAAATCTTGTGGTCCTAAGATTAGGATTTGTTGTTTTTGTGACAAACAGCCTATATATTTTTCTATTGATTTTTAGGTGAATTATGACCCAGACATATTCTTGACAGATTTAGTAAAACTCACCTATTAAAAATGTGCAAATAGTTGCTGCTATGAAACACTTTGAACTCTCAATAAATATCCCCCCCAAAGTCCATTGTCATCAAGGCTTCTTCAGTAACTTGATCTCCATTTTAAGATAAGCCTTTAGGTTGTCATCGAGAACGTTCTCCTCAATGGCCGCCAGAGCTCTCTCTCCACCATTGCTGTAATACTTCAGCAGTTGTTCAGCATATTCGATCCACACACAGTTATGACAGCCGCTCATGCAGCAGTGGGTGGGTGGAGATGGAGGGCCCTCGTCCGCAGGTTCTGAGACAGTCGGTGTCTGGTTTACACTGCTGACAGAGGAGGAAGAGTCTGGGCTTGAACACTGCAGTTCACAGGCAGTGAAGTGCAAAGCTCTGTTCTGAGAGGGCACAGTCCAGTGATGGGGTCTGGTCTTGAAGAGAGCCATGTAGCAGATGCACAGCTGTAGAAAAGTGTTACAAATAGATTGATGCAGATCTTCCTCTGAACTTGTTTTTTTTTAAACTAGATGAATAAATAGCATGAAATGTGAGTGTTTAAATAATATATATATATATATATATATATATATATATATATAAATAAGAGTACAAGCGTATATATATATATATATGAGCACAAGCGTCAACTAAATGAATATATATATATATATATATATATATAATTTATACGTACACACACAGTTTCGAAAGATTACTACTGTATTTTTTTTGTTTTTGAAATAAGTCTCTAATGCTCATCAAGCCTACATTTATTTGCTCAAAAAAAACCTAAACAGAAATATTGTGAAATCTTATTACAATTTAAAATAATGGTTCCCTATTTTAATATACTTTAAATATAATTAATTTCTGTGATGCAAAACTGAATTTTAATCAGACATTACTACAGTCTTTAGTGTCACAGATGATGTGTGAAATTGTAAAAAGATGATTAAGTGTATGATAAAAAATATGATTTATATTTTTACCTTTAATTTAATTTTATTCATTTTTAACTTTTAAATTGTAAGTATCAAGTGTATGATAAAAACATTGATTTAATAAAATGTATACATGGTGGTTCTTCAATATTATTTCTCATGAATTTTGACGAAATTTCAAAGAGAAGGGACAGTTAGGCCATTAAAAAATAAACACGAGAGACTCGGACCTCGGTGTATTTTGCTGTAAGCAATTTTATCTGATTAGTATTTTATCACATTATAACTATACAATAATATATACATTATATACATGTATATACACTATACATTATAAGAGATACAATAATAGCAAGGCCTTTGTTTTTAAACCCACCCTTTGTAAACAAGCATGTGACGGCATCGCAGGAGTAGACGACAGCTCACACAGTCTCTTCAGAAAGCTCCATTTTTTCCATATGATTCAGTGGTTTCGCTTCAAAATAACTGAAATAATAAAAACATTCATTTTAAACTCACACAGCAGCAGCGTTTCAACAGGACGCGTCCATTTTTGAATCATGTGTGACCTCTGTTGTGAGTGACGACAATGGCGAAACCATGTAGCGAATCAGACAAGAGAGAGAAAATTCCTTCAACCAATTAAAAGTTGAGAAAGATTTTCGGAGGCGGGTTTTATACAAATAGCAAACAAGCGGCACTACCAAGTATATCCGCTAGATGGCAGAAATTGACTATAATCCAACAAACGGAAAATCTGTGAAGGCAGTGGTACACTCTTGACGTTGTGATAAGATTAAAAATAAAAAGAAATGCACTACTACCATGACTACTACTACTACTACTACTACTACTAGTAATAATAATAATAATAATAACAACGATGATTGGTGTTAGTTGATGATAATTCAAATACATAAGCACACTTTACATGTTAACATGTTAGAGTGAAATAAATGCTCTATTAATTTAATTTTATTAATGTAAACAGTGAATGTTTGTGATGTTAATTTTGTGTTAGGCGTATTTGTATTAATGCCGTGAGTGTGAGTAACAAACAGCATTGAGATCATGCAGTTTTTTGTTCAAGTCTGCCTTAATTTCATTTTGATGGTCAACTTTTGATGGCCAGTTGTACCTACATTTTCATTAATATTAAATTATAGAAATTAAAGTACCCGTTATATGTCAGATCAAGAGAATAGCTTTAAAGTAAATGTGTTGAAATTAGCTTTAAAGTATGAATGGCCCTTTTATGGTCAATCAGGTTGTAAAATATCATTGATGCATGTCATCCACCCATTCAGGACTGTGTGTTTTAGAGGCACATCCATAGAAACAGACAGTATATTGTATATGGGCTGATGTCACCCTCTGTTTTAGGTCATAATATTTATCTTTAATTTGATACTGTATTTACATCTTTATAACCGATACTGATGACTCAGAATCACTTACAAGTTCCCACGAACAAAACCAGTTTTACTCTTTGGAGAAAAACAAGGCTTGGTTTTCCTGTGATTAAGTCAGAAAAAAACAAGGCATGCCTTTCAAATGATTAGCTTAGAACATTTTACCCTAAAAGGGTGGACTTTCCCTGTTCATAAGACAAGTTTAATCAGGTTTTGTTAGGTGTAAAAACACTGATATCAAAAAGATTCATTAAAGGCAACTGGCCTGACAAGTTAACTGTAAGAATTGTACAACACTATTATTTCATACACGCCTGTCCTCAGTGACACTGTTAGCAACGAGACAGGTATGTAAACTGGGGTCTGAAAAATCGCAGGTCTGATACACAACATTATCAGAACAAAGATTAGCGTGGCTTGAACATTTTTAGTGATTGTATAAACAGGTGTGTCCATGCTGGAAGATCTTAGTCATTCCATTCAGATAATACAGAATTATATAATTATATGCTATTTTGAGACACTTGCTTGGATATATCACATTATGAAATAAATGTTTTTCTACAAACATTTTGGCCACAATTATTTGAATTATTTACGAGTAAAATATCTCTTAAGTACAGTATATTCCCATTCATATTTTTTAGCACACCAGGGTGACTAGGAACATGAAATTGTCTAGCTATGACTTGTTTCACAGGAGTTTAAATATGAGGAAACACGAAGGACAAATCCCCTTAATCATCACAATGAGTAAAACCAAAGAATAGCTCTGATGTGCATCAAAGTTTGAGGCGCCAAAGTCTCTCCAAGGATCACAGATGGAGAATTGTAGAGATGTTGCAGGCAGGGATAAAAAAATGGTGCAAACAGGGATAAGAAAAAACAACCCATGCCTACGGTTAAATATACTGCAGGATCTTATATGTTGTGGGCCTATTTTTTGCTGGAGGTCCTGGACATCTTGTTCAGATACATGGTATAATGGATTTTAACAGATACCAACAGACAAAAAAAATCAAACCTGACCGCTTCTGCCAGAAATCATATAATGGGTCGTGGTTGGATCTTCTAGTATGGTACAAAACAAACATCAAAATCAACACAAAAATGGGTAACTGATCACAAAATGAAGCTTCTGCCATGACCGTCCCAGCTCACTAAACTGAACCCTATAGAAGATGAGTGACTGAACTGAAGAGAAGAAGTGCCAACGAACTTGTGAATCTAGATTTGGAGAGATTCTGTATGGAGGAATGGTCTCTGATCTCTGGTCAGGTGTTCTCCAAACTCATCAGGCATTATAAGAAAACTCAGATCTGTTCTCTTGGCAAAACAAGGTTGCAAAAGGTATTTAATAAGGAGCCAATAATTATGGCCAACGTTTTTTGGAGAAAAACATGAATTCATAATGTGATTTACCCCTCACTTTCAATTCTTTTAATTTAGAAAGATTACATTTTTGCATTTTTTTGAAAGATCAAAAGGACAAACAATGCAGATTTATTTTTTACTGCCATTTTTTGTTCATATTTATCAGGGGTGACATTAATTCTGACCAGCACTGTATATACAGTATATGTATGTTCAATGCACAAATGAAATAATGTCATACAGGGAACGGCATGTGGTTAAATGAAGACACAACATTTTTGATTAATTATCCCTTAAAGTAGCAAAAATATTCATAATAAATTGTAAAATCAAAAGTTTCTGATGTGTTTTGACCTACATCATGTACGAACACAACTGTTTGTTAACAGAAATATATTTGCATGTGACATTTATTCTTGCACATTTATAGGCAATGGATATCATATCACCGAGTAAGGAAATAAAGTATGTAAAACAGAAAGGATATTTTGAAAGCAATGAGTTGCTGTCTGAACAGAACACACTTGTGAAGGCTCCTCTGGATGAATCAGGAACTATGCATGGCACGCGAGTATGTCCTCAGTTCGAGAAGAGGAAAGGTCCTTAAACATACAACACACATTTCGATAAGACATATTAACTAATGTTTACCTGTCGTCCCAAAAAAGCAGCCACCTCATTGGTCTAGCCGGAAGCACGTGATGATTCTTCCGCGAAGCCTCATCACTGATGATCAAAATATGACTACGCAAGGAAAGAACTATTGCCGACTTTAAACAGTAATAAAAAATAAACTGCAGGATTACAAATGGAGAACTTTTATTTTCTCGTCCAGAAACACTAAATAATTTTATTACAACTAAAACAATTTAGTGCCCCATATATGGGAACGGGATTAAACGTAAAACGTCGTCACCTTATGGCCTAAGGGGCGCAGACATATTAACTAATGTTTACCTGTCGTCCCAAAAAAGCAGCCACCTCATTGGTCTAGCCGGAAGCACGTGATGATTCTTCCGCGAAGCCTCATCACTGATGATCAAAATATGACTACGCAAGGAAAGAACTATTGCCGACTTTAAACAGTAATAAAAAATAAACTGCAGGATTACAAATGGAGAACTTTTATTTTCTCGTCCAGAAACACTAGATAATTTTATTACAACTAAAACAATTTAGTGCCCCATATATGGGAACGAGATTAAACGTAAAACGTCTTCACCTTATGGCCTAAGGGGCGCAGACATATTAACTAATGTTTACCTGTCGTCCCAAAAAAGCAGCCACCTCATTGGTCTAGCCGGAAGCACGTGATGATTCTTCCGCGAAGCCTCATCACTGATGATCAAAATATGACTACGCAAGGAAAGAACTATTGCCGACTTTAAACAGTAATAAAAAATAAACTGCAGGATTACAAATGGAGAACTTTTATTTTCTCGTCCAGAAACACTAGATAATTTTATTACAACTAAAACAATTTAGTGCCCCATATATGGGAACGGGATTAAACGTAAAACGTCTTCACCTTATGGCCTAAAGTAACCGTGCTTTCACATGCAGACGTGCACACACACACACACACACACAGTCGATTCTACTGTACCTATGGACAAATAGGCAACGTTGCACATGTTTCAAACTCATGTGAAAATGTGAAAACAAGGCATTAGAAGATTTACAGAGAGTTACACAAGCGTCTCTTTCATTTCGACCCGAATCAGACTGGGACATTTTAAATACATTAATCCCAGCGACAGAAACGCTCTTTGCAGCACAATAAGCCCTGGCATATTTTCTGTCAAGGTCTGCACATTCCTGACCCTCTGTAATGCCTTCCTGCTCTGTGTAAATGCCTGTGCTGACAGCCATGAGAACAAAAATGATGCGTTATTGTCAGGTATTTCATTGTGCAAAAGTATTGCAGTTTTTATTTTGTTTACAATCGCTAGGACACATACTTCGGTCACTATTTCACACAGTGAGCATAACATCTATGTGTGGGCTAACATCTATGTGTGTCTAAAGTCTATGTGTGGGCTAAACTGTTGATAATTTATCATTGCTTTGGCACAAAATGCATTCAAATGCTTATAATCTTTCAAATTACATTTAGTCTTTTCTCTCTTCCACACAACACCAATTTGCAAATGCTTACATACTGTTTTCAAAACTGTTAAACTTCAAATCAGAACAATAACATAATGCAAAACTGAATAAGACAGCAATTTGCCACATTTCTACGGTAATAATGTAATGACATTTTGAATCTAACATTTTGCGTAGATTTTTCAAAATTTTATATAACCTATGTGTGTGTGTGTGTGTGTGATCAAACCATTTCTATGTTACTTTTTTATGCAGTCAGAAAGAGTAATTATATATTCTTTCACAATATATGCAGTATATTATACAGTACATAACAGTATGCAGTATACATGTGTATGCATAAACGTTTTTAAGAAATTACATTTTGGATATACATTACAGTAACAGGAGTTAAATCTGTCAGACAAATCTAAGTGAACGTCATAGGCACTCACAATATACAAGTAGTTATCCAAGTAGTATTCAATGATATCATGAAAAGAGAAAGTAAACGTGGAACTATTTAGTTCAGCTCAGCTTGTGTACAACATGCGCACGTCTGTTTTTATTACCTTTATAAACAAAGTTCTGCACTTTTCCAGATTAATTCACCTGCTGATGTAAGACAACATAATGGACAAACACCTGGAATCCTCTGGGACTGTGCATGGCGTCCTGTTTTACTGTCATTACGCTTTCTTCCACCCACACACACACACACACTTCACCATGCGTCAACAGTTCTTTAGCAATTCTGAGAAGTTGAAAATTGTCTGCACAATTGTGTGCACTGTAAGTGTGTTATTTATAGCTCTCCACACCCCACTTGAACACACAGTAGGGCCGTTATACAGCACACACCTCTGTAATACTGAGATATTTTCTTGTGAATTGGATCTTTTTGTTCAAATACTGCATGTTGGAGTTTTTTACTTGCTTTGTTTACGGTTGAGTTGCGTGTTTGCATTGTGTCTCTCACTGGAGGTGTTAGAGATCGGGAGCAGAATCCAAAGGCGGGTTTGGATGAGTGTGTGTGAGGGTCCTTCAGATGTCCTTGGCTTCCAAACCTGTAGAGGAACATTAACCTGCTTTCACACAGGTCCAGCTTTGTCCAGCTCACACAAAGACGTCACTGTTCCTCTCTTTTCCTAACAGGCTCACTGAGACGGTCACAGAATGACACCTTTGTGACTGCTTTTCTATCTTGTCCACATCCGGATTTAAATTAATATGGTACAAGTATATTGAACAATATATATAAAAATATGCTGACTTTTCTGAGAAAGCACTTTTTGTAAAGTCATGATTTGCTGTTTAGAGTGTGAGCTAATGAAGTAACTGCTAATAATTGTGCACCAGCTTCCTGTCTTGTGAGGCTGTTGTGTGTAATGAAAAGTCACGACTCACAAGGTACAACAAATTGAATCCCAGCAGGGATCCCGCAAGGGCAACAAGCCAAACAATACATAGGAGTCATGAGAACGGTCCAATTAAGACCAAAGCCAGTCAACTCTTGTGGGAATTTTGGTATTCTCTCTAAAATCTGTTCGAGGCTCCTTCTTTCCAGAGACAAATAATCTGACTACAGGCAAAAAAAATGTTTCTTTTTAATTTTATTTGGTTCTTTCAATGTAAACATTATATGTTATATAAGACTCAACTTATTTTTTAAGTCAGTTTAATGTGATTTTATTTGAAATTACTGAAAGCTACACTGTGTAACTCTTTTAATTTATTCTTAGCTAAAAACACTTAGTTCTTTCAAAAATATACATGCTCATTAATGTATATTTACTTCGTTCAAGTAATAAAGTATTCTCGTGAGTGTATAATATGCCATTGAAAATACATACGGGTAAGGGGTTCTAATGTCGGTCGCCATGTTGCCCCTCCATCTTGAAAGTACATTTGCCCGTTAATTCAAGCTTCGCCTTTCGCGTTTACGTTTGAGTTAATGGACGAGGTCGAAGATGGGTCGAACTGGAAGCCATGTTACTACATTGGCCACCGTAGGAGTTAAAAACAAAATCGGAATTGAGAGGAACAGAAACTATTATTCATTGGATGGTCATATTTCTTTTCACCGCTAGATGGGGGTAAAAATCATAGAGTAGCTTTAACATCCGGTGATTAAAAAAAAATAAACATTTTTTTTTTCAATGAATTGCTACTTATTTTTTTTAACAAATCAATAAAAGAAGTTAATTTGCCATAAATTAGCCTATACTGTCAGAGTCCCAGTGGGAAGTCCTTTAAAACCTTATAATGGGTTCTATTTTTGTGGTATCAACTTCAAATTTGTAACACAATTTGGTTAGACGTATGACTTTTCGGTGGGAGGTCAATAATATGCATTTAAAAGGTATATCAAATGAATATTTTCATCTCATGCAGACTTTTTGTGTGATTTTCAAAGCCCCTAGATGAGTGGACACTTTAAGATATGTTTTCGATGCAACGCATCAGTCACCATGCACGCACATTCAGCTAATGTTGACCAGAGACTAATTTAGCAGTAGCTGCTGACATATATATCACTTTAAAAACACTTAAAAATACAGTGTAGCAGCTTCTATTCATCTATGTTCTTTCAGCTTGAAGGCAGCGCTTTATAAATGAGTCACTGGGAGTGTTTGATGAACTGTGAGGTGAACGGGAGTTTGCAGATGAATTAGTTCTGGTTTACTGGGTTTGTATGTTTTCCAACAATTGCTTTAACTATAATGTCAAGGACACTTTGCAAACATGACATGCCCAGTTAGGTCACATTTTACACCTTTGTTTTTCTATCGTTTGAACTTTGACAAAGGAGCAGTCTTTTGAAGTTCTGTGGTAAAGAATAAAGATAGCATAATACAGAATATTAGAATTGTTTAATGGGTGAGTCAGTATGAATAACCGCTGTGTGCATAAACCAGAGAACTCATGGATGTCTGTAAAAAGCTTCTTTTTGCAGCCGATTCGTATACCTTATGAGACTATGCAAATCTGTTTGTAAACAGATCTAGTTTCAGCTGGAGTTTAGTTCATGTTTATATAGACCATGCCCTGAAGGAATGATTCCAGCCATTTCAATTGAAAAAAAAAACTGTTCAAGTAATGAATGTTTTGTTAAACCCATTTAATGTGTTTGTGCAACATTGTGAAAATGAAAAAGTTGGCAACTGATCATTCCAGGCAAATAATATAGGCCTATCACCCTTTTATGTTACACATCCGAAGTTGATCGTTTGAGACAGTGAGATTACATGTTCAACAAAATTTGGATTAATATCCAAAAATATAACATATTAAAGTTCTGACCTGGGACCATGAAGCCAGTTTGGGTGGCTAGGATTTGTTTATGGACAAAATACATTCATGTTTGATATGCATGTGTGTTAAAATATTCTTATCATCATATCTTGGTTTTTGGAATTAAGTCTTGACCAGAAATTAGATCTTATCGAAAAATGATGTGCACCTAATCTTTAACAGTCATGAAGATGTCTGAGTCTTACAGGTGGCAAATTGATATTGTCTTGTGAAATGGATTGCAAACAAGTAATTTACATTGGATAGATTAGCCTACATAATTTAGCCAAGTTCATGAAAATTAGGAAATCGTATACGTCCACAACACCTACTCATTCATTTAATGTGTCAAATGTCCTTTTGGATTAGGATAACAAACAGCTGCAAACATTTTAGCTATTCAATGTCATTGGAGAAAAGATGCTCGTGTCTCAAGGACAGGTTTGTATGTCTGCTTTCTCCTTAAATACCCAGCACTTTGTGCTCTCAATGTGAGGAGAAAATGCTTATCATATTACCTATAGATTCAGCATGTAGATTTTACCGGCAGCGTTCAACATTTGATACACGGTCGGGACGGGCTGCAGGGAAGACATCCAAGAAGGCAGCCGGGGTGAACTTGTCTACCTCAATGACAGTCGAGAAACTGCAGACGCATCCTAAATCACGTTTTATAAAACTGAGAAAGTAGTTTGTGTTTTGAATGTGAATTTAGCTTGGAAATCTCACCCAGAATGAAATGTAAGACAGATGCTGGTGAATTGTTGAATATGATTTGATGAACAGGATATTTAAAGGGCTAGTTCAACCATAAATGGAAAAAAGTCCTAATTTACTCATTCCAAACCTGTATTTTAGAACGTAAGATGACGTTTTGATTAACACTGAGGTCTAAAAAAAATTGGACCCCATTGACTTTCATTGTGTGGAGGCAGATATGCATTGAAAACCTCAAACAATGCATTAAATCATTTGGAAGTACATTTGCATAGGTAAATGTTTATTTGGTACTTGCGTTTATAGGTAAATATTTGGATATAAAACCACTGACAATGTGCATATAAGAGAAGATTTACTGGAATAGAAAGCCACTATGCAAAAACTTCACCCAAAGCTACACTCAATTGATCAGCATTGCTTCCCAAAAAACAACCTGCTATTTTATACACCTAAACACTTTTCTTTTTCATTGTGAAATTGTATAATGAATAGAAAGTTCAACATTACAGCACTTATTTCAAATATATTATGTTTTTAATGTCACATTTGATTAATTTAATGCATCCTTGCTGAATTAAAATATTCATTTCTTCAACCCGAACTGATCAACTCTGAACTTACCTCAGCTGAGCAATGACAGTGTTTTCTATTTAGAGCTGCTTTATTTAACTCTATTTGCATCATTGAATCATCATTTCCCTGTTTATCACTGCAAGCTGCTTTGAAACAATACGTATTGTATAAATCGTTATATAAATAAAGGTGACATAGGTCATTAGTTCATATAATAGAGTTATAAAACAAAAATAAAAACTTTATGTTCCATGCTTTGGTCATGTGTTGATGTAATGGCCGCCTTTAACAACCCTCCATCTGGAACCCTGTAGCTCAGGTTGACATATCGAGAAACTTATCATCAGTATCTATGTAAATGTAATGACTGGTTAGGGTTTAGAGAATTTTCCATTTGAACTAACTTCCCTTTGGGAAGTTATCCCAATGATATCCCTATGACATGCAATCAGTCTTGCAATGACATTTCAGAACTTAAAAAATGTAATTTTTCACACGGTAAGCTGTTTGCAACTACAGCAAGATGAGTTAATAAATAGCCTTTCAAACTGATTTTCCCATTCAGTGAAATTTTAATATACTGTACATTAATCAACAGAATCATTACAAAGATATTCTCTTCAGATTGAGATAATGCTTCTTTGTACATTGACAATAAATACAAAGTTGTGAAAATAATAAAATAGTCATAAATCCAGTTGCTGCACCTACAAGATTGCACATTGCTAATATTTGATATATGTAAATTAGGGTTTATGCAAATGTATGGTGTCCAATATTTACAGTGATAGAAGCAGCATGTCAGAACTCCATTTACAGGATGAGAGACAGAAAACCAGCACACGTTTATTTTTTACAGTCCTTTGCTCATCTGTGCTTTCTTAGTAAACACATTGCAGTAGGCTATACAATCATTGGTACAAGTAATCTTTTTTAACGTGCCCCATGCACAAATAAAACATACTGTACAATTGCACATCTTCAACGGTTCAATTAGGTTGAGATAACCCAACACATTGTCTTTCAGAAGAGCAAACCAACAAAATGTTGCTCAGTTACTCTGAGTTAACACACGTTGGTCTATGCAGTCGACCGCAGCGATGGAAAGAAAAACAAAATCACAAATCTTAATTTAGAAACACCAGGGAGGGGGTTGGGGGCAACTGGCGTGAGCAGATTACTGGGGTCTTCTGTTGTAGTTTCCCTACAGAGAGAAATAGAGGAAACATTAGATTACATTTCTGGGATCAACATGAAAATATTAATTTAATATTTTAATGTTAACCAAATATTGTTTTTAAAAAAAGTACATCTAAGAAACAAATACAAATAATATAATTTATGAGTAAGGTTAATTTTAACAGATTTTTTGACAGAAAGTGGAAATGGCAATAGACCTCAATCAGGCAAGCGCCTTATTTAAGTATTAATAGGAATGAAAACAAGGCAGTGAGGGATGGAAGTACAGTGCGTTCAATGGATTGTACTGCTGTTTGACAATATACATTGTTCAGCTGACAAAATGCCTTTCGAAAAATAAAACTTTGAGTAGACAAAGGGGCTATTTACACAACAACATTTTCAACTGTTTGGCTGGTCATTTACTCAACAATGGTGTTTTGGGGGCATAAAAATGCATAATTAGGAATTGGTTTTTAAAGTGAAAGTTTTTGAAACCAAAACTATTATCTAGGGGTGTAACAATACCCTCATGTCACGATTCGATACATATCACGATACTGAACTCACGATACGATATTATTGCGAGACTCCAAGACATGTGGTAAAAGGTTAACAAAAAATGTAATGTTGATTGAAATGCTTAATTTGATATTACATTATAGGTTTAAATGAATAGGTTTGGACTTGGTGATTGTAACCCAAGGACAATGGACATGATTCTGAAGCTGAAATTTCTTATTGTAGATGAGTATGTTTGCACGCTTTCACCGACTAGATATATTTAAAATAATGTCAGCCACTTTTTACTGGTAACATCAGACATTTGGCATTATCAGGACCCACAAATATGCCCCCATTGCATTATAATCAACATTATAGTAGTTTAACGTAGGACTTAACACTAAAACTCTGAAAACTTGAATTTTTTTCCTCACACAGTAATTTTTATTTTGGGAGAACCATCCATGATATATATTTTCACTATCTACGATACGTATTGTTGCATTTTGTATTGCAATATATTGTGGCACGATATATCATTACACCCCTACTATTATCGCCTCCAAGTAAACAACAAAAATGATACTTTGTGAAACCGGTGACATGTTCAGTCTAGGCGCTTAGTGTTTCTTTAAAGTGACATCGCCAACTACTGGCCTGGCTTGAATAATACAGTTTTAGTCATTTTCGTGGAACCGTGTGAATGGGATCATTTTGAAAAAGTTGTTGTCTGTATGCGAAAAAAACAAAACAAAGGAAACCCTTTTCTATTTTAGTACATCATTGTCATTGAAAGTTGTGAGTTTCAAATTATATGATCTATGACCTTCAGTGCTTGCCATAGTACATGATGCATCTCCTTCACAGCCTTGTTTCCATTTGTTTAAATTCAATATGGCGACTAACCAGACCAAGGTCTATAAGAGAATATACAGATGCCTCATGTAACAGAGGTGAGAAAAACAGTAATTAAATGATTTTTAAAAGGAAAAGAAAATAGGAAAAGCCAGAAAACATACAGTTTAGTTTAATAGATTTGATCTCCTCATCCACCCCTCATACCTTCATAAAAATGAAAATAATTATAATTAACAACACAAAAAAACACAAACAAAGAAATTCTTAAAATGGCCTTTAAATTCCTCCATTCCAGACAGAAGGCAACAGTCACCAAGTGCATTCTAATGAAAGCAGATCTCGAAAGAATGACTGACAAGACAAAGAGAGAAGAATTCCCCACGGACGTGTGTAATTGAAAGAGACGATAAAGTGCGAGGCGAGACCCGGAAATTTGAGAAGAAAATTCAAGTTCAAGTTGAAGGATGTTGTGTGGGTGATTATGAGCTTCAATTAGAAAATCCGTCATTTTAATGGTAAAACAGCTTGACAAACTTTTGATGTTTCCAGGTCACAAAAACATCCTTCAATTGAGTTTGCCACATATGAATGGTACATATAATAATCATTTTTCTTTGTATTTATATTCGGTTAAATTGTTAAGAAGGAAGGCAGGTGAAAGTGAAGAGCGACAGACTGGATAGACCCAAAGCATACAAACACAGCATTGCTAATGCTCCCCACGTACATTTGAAAATCTCATATCATCAAGTTGTGTTGAGGGGCTGGCGTGACCGCTTTGGTCTCCGGGTTGAGTGCCTACGGATGCTCGTGGAATTATATTGTCATACGATTCCCCCTGTGGCTACAGCCGAAAACACAGTCCAAATAGATATGGCAGGTGAACACACACAAATGTACAAAAACATTTAAATCTATGACATTGAAAGAGGATGTGGACTTTTCTATTGTATTATCTAGCTCTCTTTTATTTTTTTTGTTTGTGAACATGGACCACAAGACTCGGTGGTTGTATGCATAGTCAAATCAGTAGTAAAATATGTGCACTCACATTCCTCACTCCTTTGGTGATGATGGCCAGTTCTGTCGGCTGATATATACTTCGGTGTTGGCCGTTATAGCCGCCGTATGGGGACACAGGCTTATTACCTGAGAACAAAATATTTAAAGATGTTAAATGTTCAGACTTGAATACAACCTTTCATGACATGCCTTATACAAATACTTCGGAGAACAAAAATGGCAAAGCTGTATGCAATAAATGTGATAACCTGTTTCCCCCAGAACATTAGTATAATAGTTTATTTCACATTTTTAATTTGTAATATATAGGGATGCACCGATCCACATTTTTTCACTTCCGATCCGATCCCGATACCTGACTTTGGATATCGGCCGATACCGATACTTTTCCGATACCAGAGCTGTGTTTGCTTTAATGTTATTTATCATTATTGTTGATTTTATATGACGCTGAAATAAACTCCTCTCTACGGGCAAGGATGATATGTACATGTATGTCAATATATATATATAAAACAATAGATAGACAATTAAACAAAGATACACATTATACAGGCCTACAAGGAGCTTTAATTTCAGGAAGGTCTACTAACATTATTCAGGTATGGTCTAAAAATAATTATAATAAAGTAATCAAAAGTAAAATAGCACTGCAAAGTTTATCATAGATAGATTTATGCTTATTAAAGCTGAAGTTATTCATTCAAGAGCTGTGAGTGATTTTTCTCTTTGCCCTTTTGTTGTTTGATTCTCAGTAATGTCGCAATCGTCACATGTTTATACTGCTGCCCCTTTAAGAACGAGTTCAGGTTTCATAGTCTACTGATTCACCATATTTTCTCCCAACTATTTCCATAACTACGTTCATTTTAGACATAAATGGTTTAAGTGTTAATCTCCAAGCCGGTCGGTTTGACATTTTTGTCCAGGCTACATTTGATCGTTTAGACGCGCATATGAAGCCCAGAGTATAATTTGCTTGCCTCGTTGCGGTCTGTTTCGGAGCGCGGTTCGCACTGGGAACAGCATCTCTTGCGCATTTTTTTTGCTTTTAATAGCTCTTTTAATTATTAAAAGCGTCCCGCAATTTAGCAACAGCAGAGACTGCATTTTACAACAATCATCGATCGTGCTGATTCTGTCTTAAAGTTTGAGTTTTATGGAGAAATGACAGTGCACCGCCGCGATGGGAAGGAAGTTGGCTGAACAGAATGCGGCTATTGTTTTTAATGTTTTTTTTACCTCAATATATTCTTTAATCTTTGGAAATCAGACTAATATCACAGATCTAAAGTGTAACCAGGCTACGTTTGAATGTTTAGTTCTGTCCTCTGTCGTCACTCATTAAGCAGGGCTGTCGTGTTGTGCGTGCTGTGGCACCGTGTGAGCGATCTCTCTCTTTCTCTTCTGGACTGCGAATTGCAAGCATGCACCACAGACAAATAGTTTAATTAATACGGCTTTGCAAACATTGCATTTTGCGGTCTTGCTCTGCTGCGGTGTTTCCAGTGTGAAGTATTTCCACCATATGATTTCGACACAGCGAACATGTTGGTAGCTCATGCTATCCTGCTAGCTGGCTGCAAACTGCGGAATGGATTTCCTGAGCGGGGGTCTGTGTGTCTCATTGAGCCCTATTTTTTACAGTCTATGATTGAGCTGCACCTCCGTTCAGGATATCCATTCCACAGTTTGCAGCCAGCTAGCGGACTAGCAGGCCCGGGGAATCCCTTTTGCAGTCATTTCAGGAGATAACGTTAAAGCGCAGACATGGATCATAAATATCGGATTTCTCCGCAGGTTGGATCGGAAAAATCCGATACGTGAATTACGCTGGTATCGGTCCCGATACCGATACTGGATCGGATCGGCCCCATCCCTAGTAATATATATTTAGCATATTTATGTGATATTTGAATTTACACTACTGTTCAAAAGTTCGGGATCCGTAGTTTTTTTAGGGCTGTCAAACGATTAATCGTGATTAATCGCATCCAAATTAAAAGTTTGTGTTATATAATATATGTGAGTGCACTGTGTATAATTATTTTATATATATATATATATATATATATATATATATATATATATATATATATATATATATATATATATATATACAGTATATATATATATAAGAATACACACACATGCTTGCATATATTTAAGAAATATTTTCATGCATATACTGTAGATTTATATTATAGATAAATATAAATATTTTGTATATAATTTTTTTTTCTTAAATATACATGCATGTGTGTGTATTTATATATATATATATATATATACAAAAAATTATACACAGTGCACCCACATATATTATGTAAACACAAACTTTTATTTTGGATGCGATTAATCGCGATTAATCCTTTGAAAGCCCTAGTTTTTTTCTTTATGGATACTTTTATTTAGCAAGTATGAATTAAATTGACCAAAAGTTATAATGTTACTAAATATTTCAACTAAATACTTTTCTTTTGTGTCTCCAGAAAAATATTAAGCAGCACGTTTTCAACATTGATGATAATAATGATAATTTTTTTTATCAAATAGCCTTGGTGTGTGTTTGTGTATATACACATATAGACTTTTTTATTATGTAGAATTTAAACACACTTGATTCACTTATTTTGGAGGACAAGCACAACAATAAAATAATGTTATGTTTTAATACCCTCAAGATATATAGCTTTCTTTTATAAGAAATATCTCAAGTTATCTTAAACACGCACTATGGTTTGATAAGGTTGCACTGATGCATTGGGACAGAAATGTCCTCTTGCTCTGTGAAATTCTGATGATACTGTTGCCACGCCTCGGTCTCCATGGACACACACTAATGTAAACACATGCTTCAGGGTCTATATGTGTTCTCATATTGACTCATGCCAGGGTGGGAGAGGTCTTCCATTTTGCTCTGGGTATTCATTTACTAGTGAGATATGACTCCTGAACTTTCCAAACACTCCCTGTTCAATACAAACTGACGCATTCCTTTTACTTCACAAAACCTCAGACGATATGCAAATATTGATGCACATGGAAATGTTATTCCTATGGTACGTCATTGATAGATTATTGAATATACAGTATGGAACTGTACAGTCAAGCATTTATTGGTTGAGTAAACACAGTTGGATATTGTTGATTATTTATAATAGAAGAGATTGAGACAGTTCTGAATGCATGGAAACTCTCAGCTACCAGCGGTTCAACTTCATGGACATCAAAAGGCAGAAAAGATATTTGCATGAGGAAACAAGCAGGTGCAAAGAGAGAAACAGACAGAGAGTGAGAAGACGGAGAAAGAGGAAGAGAGGACGGATGAACTGCATGTTCAGTGCGGTACCATCAGATATTAGACTGAGTGGATTCAAACATCAGCATATCAAATTCAGTGGTGTAAGCAGCAGTTATTGTGAAATTCAGTCCTGTTCCAGCATGTTCTGCAGCTTTGTCCTCTCTCAAAGTCACACGTCCCCTCTCTTTTTAGTATGTCAACACACACAGACATATTGGGTTTCTGAATTATAAAATTGGCAGGCAGAATTCGTTTAATTTGTAATCACTGGATGCAGCTTTTGAAACAGCATAAACCAGAGGTGTAAGGTTACATGCTTGTACAAAACGTCAAACAAGTTTCAGATCCATAAACAGTAATTAAAGTTGGGAATTGAGAATCCATCCTTTAAAATACTCTGAAGGATTTTCATGATGTTCGGTTGAACAGTTCTAACATGCATTAGCACCAACTTAGGCCTACGATATATGTGAAACCTGAACACAGACGCTTTTAGCCTGATTTCAGACGCTTTTTTCCCCGTTTTGAAATACGTCAGAAGATAACCCATAATGTATAACAAGTATATGTTACACTCTCAGTGCTTGTGGGTGTAACATTCTTCTACAGTTTTGTCATACAGGCCAAATATACTACGTCTTGTTTACTGTATAGCTAGCTATCAGAATACTATAGGCCTATCTGTCAAATGAATATTGCTATTAGAAACATATAATCTGATCACAAATAAAATCATTATAAATGTCTTTCCTGTCCTTTTAATAAAACTGAATGATCAAACGTGACAGTAAAGACATTTATAATGGTACTAAAGATTTCTATTTCAAATAAACGCCACTTTGATTTTCTCATCATCAACGCTAACCCATCACAGTCTCCACAAAAATATTAAGCAGCACAACTATTTTCAACATAGATACGAAATGTTACTTGAGCACCAAATCAGCATATTAGAATGATTTCTGAAGGATCATGTGACACTGAAAACTGGAGTAATGATGCTGAAAATACAGCTTTGTCATCACAGGAATAAAATTACATTATATATGAATGTACTAAGAGTAAAATTTAGGCTATTTTAAATGTATTGATTTTAACCCCAAAGTTTTATATGGTAGTGCATACACATTTTAGCAGATAGCCTATAACATTTTAAAGAACGGAAAAATACACAATATTTAACCTGATTACAGAACCTCAATAAGTAAATAATAATAAATAGATGTACAGTAGGACATTTTATATCTGACATAGGAAAAAGCCCTTATCTGGTTCCAATATCAGCCTAATTAGACCGATGCTGATAAAAACAATAATATTTCCTGATAATATTATCACAGATATATTCATTATAGATGCCTAATAAACACTAGCTCGTAAAGTTTATTAACTTTAAAGCAAAGATGATAAAGTTAAGAGGAATACAAAATAAAAGCTCAAAAGCTTGCATTTACCTGCATGGGGCTCATCCATAGAGAAGGCCTTGTTCTCCATGTATATACTCTGTGCGCTTTGATCCTTCAGAATGGTCTCGTAACCTCTGCTGGGGTACAGCTCTTCCTCAACAGCTGGATCGTCATCTACCTCACTCAGGCTGCACACCGCTGGCACAGTGTGGAACAACAGAAACACCCATGCGTTTGACACCAGCGCTATAGCCAGTGTGGGGTCATCCCATGTCGGCCCACCATTCTTTGAGTTCCCGTACACATACATGACAATCCAAGCCACCCAGATGCCCACCGAAAACAGACCTGTGACCAGGATGAGGGCTCCGTCTTTGCGCCAACGCTTGTGCTTACCTGCCAATATGGGTACGGATGCCACTACGACTGTCAAGAGTAGAGTTAGAACATATATGAGCGCCATGACAAAATCCTGGTTTTCAATGTTACAGGGAACAGCAGTGGCAGGAGCAAGGGTTCCGGTAATGTTAGTCGGGTATCGTACAATCGTAATAATTAGCCATTCTGTGTTGATGACAACTTCCACCAGCCAGAGTCCGAGAGCACCCAAACACCAAACCCAACCTCTAGGCCCCGAGTTCCTCCTGGCTAGTATGTTCAACCTCACGGCTTGCATGAGAAGGCACGAGAAGCAGCCGGCGAACAACACCCCGAACAGAAAGCGGCGTGACGCGCACGTGGCGAAGTTCTTCCCGACGATGAAGGCGAACGTGAGGGCGAACAGTCCAAACGTGAAGATCAGGAACACAACGTGAAGCCCCAAGGAACTGCGCCAATTCCTGCTAGTGATGAAGGGAAGGCTGGCTAGCAGCACGATCAGAAGAATCAGGGTGGCCACCAAACCAGCAGCGGCAAATGCCTCCACTACAACACCCCAGACAGCACTCAGGTCACACAGATTGAAATACAAGGAGTCCACATCAGCGGCACAGCCCTTGGGGATCGAAGTCTGTGCCAGCGATCCGGGAAGAATGAATAGAGCAACGAGGAGCAGTAGAGGAAAACTTTGGGATTTGGAGGTGAGGAGATCCATGGTTTCCAGCACCTAAGATCAGACAAGAGAGAGCAAGAATGAGCATGCAAGCATGAAGCAATTAAGAGTTACAACAAGATACTGAGTGACATTGACTCAAAATCCTCCCTTTAAATAAAGGGAGGGATAATCGTAAAATCACAGCCATTTAAACGTCACTGACAGGTTCGTGCTCAACAAGTGTGACCCAGCCTGGACATTAGGTGTGGTCTCACTAGACTTTGAGCATGTAAAAGTTACTTTGGACATTGCAATGAATGGCATCAGGATTATATAACTTGTATGATGATTTAAGTAGTGACGCCATTCAAACTTTTGGGGAATAGCTTTTAAAAGAAATTAACATTTTTACTCAGCAAGGACACATTCATTTGGCCCAAAGTGACAGTAAAGACTATGTTAGAAACGTTTACATTTCAAATAAAGACTGGAGTAATGATAGTGAAAATTCAACTTTTCCATCACAGGAATAAATTACCTTTTAAAATCTATTAAATTGGAAAACAATTATTTTAAATTGTATTAATATTTTACAATATTACTGTTCTCACTGTATTTTTGATCAAATAAATGCAGACTTGGTGTGTATAATAATACTGACTTTAAACTTTTGAATGGTAGTGTATGTACAGTAAATTAGGGTATTTTCTGATTATAGATTTGTTACAATTCCAATTATTGTACAGGGGTCCTGGAGAGCCACTGTCCTGCAGGTTTTAGCCCCAACTTACCTCAACACACCTGCCTGGAAGGCTTGTATGCTTGATTAGCTGGTTCAGGAGTGTTTAATAGGGGTTGGAGCTGAAATATGCTGGGCTGTGGTCCTCCAGGAGCAGGATTAGACACCCCTGATCTAGTGTGACTGCACTTTACAAGCAGAGATTAATCATTAATCGTAGAAATTTCCACACTTGGCACTAATCCAGATCTGTCTGTTTATCATTTATTAGTCTTTTAAAGAATATTGATTTTCTTAGTTCCACTTTCAAAACCTAAAAGAGAGTAATTCAGGCAGAGAAAAATGTAAAAAGCCAATTAGACCGGCCCTGAAGAACCCTGAATCTTAGTCTTTGGTTTTATCTTAACTTAATTCCCGAATAGCCCTTATATAGTAAAATCAGTATGTAAAAACACCACTTATGTTTTTCGTAAAAATGAACCACAAAGAATCGAATTAGACTGAATTAAAGCAATGACCAAATCTCAACCAGAACTAAGACTGTTGCCCAGTAGTGTTGAGTCTGTTTCTTTTTCATAGGTTGTGTCTGATCACATCACACTGATTTTATTACTTAATCAATACTACTGATACTGCAGGAACCGCTACAGTACAGTTTATGCTTAAATGAAGCAGACGTTTTCGCATCCGATTAAAGTCTACCTGTATAACATAAATGTGTATTTGTTTGACTCTTGCCCTTGAAGAACTCTGGTTTGCTCTGTAAATCATATTAGCACTTATACATGACTGAATAGTAGCTCCAGCAGACGATTGAAGTTTTTGAACAAAGAGTGATCAAAATATATTATAATATATTCTACCACTTCAACAGTGTGCCAATTAAACATTCAACATGCATTCCATTATTTAAGTATTTATATTTTCAATAGCCTAATAGTGTTAAATAAGTAGACAGTTAAGTCATATATATATAAAGATTAAAAAAATCGACTGTGTCATAAGACAAAGCTAACGATGAGCAAAGAAACTACAGGAAGGCTTATTAACATTATTAACGTTATCGAATCATAGTGATTGTTTTATAATTGCATTTTAATTTTTAGTTTTATTTAGCATTTTAAATGATTTCCACATTTGTATATTATTTATGCACAATACAAATTCAAATATATTCAAGACAAGCACTTTTCTGAGATATTTACAAAAACTATCATGGGCTATATATAAAAAAGCTATCCAATTTTTGTAACAAAATGCAACTGATTAAGTATAACTGACCCACAGTATGATAAGACATTTGCAGACAGACATATCGCAATGTTGAAATAATTTTTTGCTTTTTAGTATTAACCAAACCATGTTTTTAACGTTCTCATTTTTGAGATACAGCCATTTGAACCAATCACATCATTCAATCATTTCCAAGGCACCAATCAGAGCGCAGCACAGTGTTTGTGACTGACTGGGGCGTCTTACCTGAACAGGTGAACAAAGATTCTCTTCATAACTCAAAATAGATATAACGGGATTATCTGAGAAATAATGATTCTCTGAGTTGATTCACATCCTTAACACTAGTAAAATATTTGCAAAACAACCCCATAAAACAAAACGTCTTTAAATAAACGTGATATTTTTACCAACACATTTATAAACGCAAAATATTCCCGTTGACTCAATGAAACTGATAGACGCCAAAAACACATTTCTAATTAATGCCAATAAACCACAATCAACACAATAATATAAATCACAAAAACCCAAACATATTGTCAAAGTGGAAATCTGTTTACAATATCACAAACATGCGCAAGAAAGTAGTTAAATGAACTCACCTTTGGCAGTCAGACGTAGATTCTATGTCGTCTCTTTGACTCTCTTTGGTAGGCAAAATGAGCACAATTTACCAGTTCAAGCAAGTGCATGAAAATAAATAAGACATCGCGACGCCAATGTGCTAGAGAGAGAGCGGTAAGGTATTAAACCCTGAACAGACAATGTTCCCTTTGTATTCCAGACAAACAAACCTTCAAAAAGCTTCAAGGATAGTCGAGGGCAAACACTCGACGAGTTTTGATAGCTTTCAACCGCTACTGATGTGACTCAAAACTCTCAGTTTCACTTGCGCGTGCGCGCGCACACACACTCAATCTCGCGCGTCCCTCTCGAGCTCCCAGCACTCACCGTCGGGAACGCGCCTGTTTTCACTACCTGGAAAAAAAATGGAGGGGGGAAAGAGGTATTGCAGAGAGAGAACTCTATGGTGGAGAGTAAGGACTTTGTAAGCTACATTATTTAATAGAACACACCAATCTATCCATACATCCATCTAACTATCCGGTCTATCTATCTAGCAGACTCTAGTAATTTGAGGCCTCAATGCTGCATAGCTTTGTACCATAACAGCAGCCTACTCAGGTAAATCCAACAATGATTTTTTTTTTTCTTTTTCTCTGGTTTCTTCTGGTCCTGAACCTCTATGGCCTGAACACAGATAAAGGGACGATCTGAATAGGGGGTACGTCTTTAATCAGAATAGGGGAAATTAAGTCACAAATTATGTCTTGCCTATTTAAATGTATGCTCAATCCCTTATTTGTTTAAAACACATTGCTTCTGCGTAATATCGATAGTGATATTACAATGATATATTATAATTATCTATATTACACATATACACGCAGAAAAGTAACAGGTTCACAACTTTATCCTGTGGGAATTATATTTCTAAATGTGTGAGCACAGCGCCATCTAGTGGAAAATCGTTAGGCTAATCATTATCTATCATTTATCCCGTGCGTGCTTGACTGTCTATTACTCACATTTTCTTCGGATTAATCGGATTTATTTGATATTTACCATATGCTCTGCTGTGCAACATTTTTGATTATGCAATTCGCATAGTTTTTATTCAAGCAGTGTCAGGACAGCATGTAAGTAACCTTGAGGTCAAAAGCCTTGCTTGCTCAAGGTCAAATCACGATCCTCTTATTTAAACCCTTATCTAACCTACTTCTGATGCTATTGTGTACTCAAAGTATAACCACATGGAGTACTTTGTCTATTTCTTTAAGATTACAATTATGATATACTCGAAGTAGAAAGCTAGCAGACTCATTGTTTCTTTTCCTGTCTTTTCCTGAATCTGTATTGCTCACTCAACAGGATATTAGTTATCGCAATGAGTGTTTTCTTAGTTTGACAGCAAAGAAAAAAAGAAGAAGTAGAAATTCAAAGAAACCATGCATCACATTATCTTAATGTTTTAACACTGAAATGCAACAGAGCTTCAGGATTGAGTGCATTTATTTTTAAAGGACACATCAATAGATCCTCATATCCATTTATTTCCGATCAAAATGCAACAATAGTTTATCAGTGCACATATTCAATTACACAACCAAAGGACAGCTTGTGCATCACAACATAAAACAAACAACAAAGCAACTCCTTCAAGGGAAAGCATCATGCAAGCGCCACATGCTATTTTGTGGGTATATTTTGTAGTTCACATCATACAGAAACACGTTTAGTAATACAGATCGTATTTATATTTCATATATGAAATGATTTTATGGATTTTATTCAGATATGAAAATGATATCAATTTATGAAACAGGAAGTTCTCATGGAAAGGATGCCATCTGCCATTCTTGCTTATGGGAACACAGATATTTTTGAGCCAATTTATTTAATCAGAATGCACTGCTACTTTTATATGTACACTAACCAGACAAATTTCACCCCTTGCAACTGACTGCAAACTCTGGCATAAAAAAAAACGCAATCCAGTCAATTCCCAGAGGAAAAAAATCCAACCACATATTTTAACACTGTAAAATTATTTTGAAGTTGTGAATAAATGCTATTTTAGTCTTTCTACAGAATTTCACATTTTATTACATCCGTTACTTGCTGTTTCCTTTAAATTGTTTGTGAAATTTACTAAGTGTAAATAGTTTCAAAGTAAATCCTACACCTTTTTTTCCCCACAGGGTTGTGAATGTCATTCCGTTTTTATCTAATGTAGGTAAAGTAGAAAAGGATACATAGCAAGGACAAAAACGTGATCTGCCGCTGCTTGAGACGCAACAAACCTAAAGCTGACCTGTAACAGAGCAGGTGATATATTATCTCAAATATTCAGACTCTTTCTTGCGCTGTCAGCCGTCTGCTCATGTTAAGGCTTTAACGATAGATGTGCTTTCTTCTCAGGCATCTGTGTTTGTGATGCAGCGGGAGACTTTTTTCAAAGAGACAACATCTGATAACATCTGCAGGGCCAGAGGCACCCTCTCACGATACAGAGAGAGAGAGAGAGAAACAGGATGCAACACTGGGTGCTGAGAAACACAAGTGCACTAAAAGGACAAGAGAAGAGTTCATAACCAAAGCTCCAGATAACAAGTGAGTCCCCAGACCAAACAGTTAAAATCTTTCCTCTGAAATTTGACAGACTAAAATCAAAGCTTTTAATGTACCTTTTAGCCAAGAAGACTACACTTCATTAAACCATTAATGACAATTAAAAACACGTTTAGATAGAGCAGTGCTATCGTTTGTTAAGTCAAAGACTGATTTAATTGATTCATGCACTCTCTCCTCCATCAGAAACTCAAATTAAAACACATTTTATTTACAGTCGGCAGGTGTGTGAGTGAAAACATCAAGACTTTGGCCATTGAATCACATTTTACTCTGCATTTAGAATGAGCTCGTCTATCTAAATGAATCTGAATGTGTTCTCTTTAAGCACACACTGGCAAGTGCTGCACGATATCTGATCAGATAACAAACTACAGTCATTTAATCGATTCTGGACAATTTTAACAAATTGAAATTGTAGCTGTTGCTGCATGGGTACGTGCACTGAAGCTCAGGGCTGGCTTTGTTCAGAGCTTGAGCTCCTCGGATCGGCGATGTGTTTATACAGTGGTGTCTTCGTTGTGTTCCCACGTCGAAGCCCCTTTTAAAGCCTCATCCAGTCAACTGCACTTTGCACACAGGGGTTAAAAAGGTCAACCATCTTGTTCTGCTTCGCTGGACGGGGTTTGAAATGGTTGAACTTAGTCATGCAAAATAACCTACAGCTGCAAGAAAGGTCTCGATCAGAACAGTATGCAACCATGTACATCGTCTTGTGTTTGGTGAGAAAATGCTTATCACATTTGTTTCTTGTATGGAAAACTACTAAGTGTATAATGATTATGATTTCTTGATTGGATTTAATTTTTAAGATGGCGTCAAATCTAAAACTGCTTTATTGTACACACTCAAAAAAGGTACAGCGCTGTCACTGAGGGAGTACCGACCTATAGGTACAAAAGTGAAAAGGTACATCTTTGTCATCAGAAGTGAATATGTACCCCTAAATGGTACACATTAGTACAATTTTGCTTTTGTACCTTTGGGTACTGCCTCAGTGACAGCACTGTAGCTTTTTTATTAACAGTTAATAAATTAATGAGTGAAAAGTGTTAATGAAACACTATTGTAATATATCTACAATATGAGCAACATTTATAAAAACACAATATATGACACATATTTTTGCAATATCAAAATACAACATTTAAATGGAATAGTTCACCCAAAAATATGAAAAAAAAAAACCCTGACAAAATGTACTCATCCCTGTAAACCTGTATGATTTTCTTTCAACCAAAAGTGACATTTTGACATGTCCGAAAGTGTATTTTTCTATTTGTAAACAAATTCAAAGAAACATAGGACATTTAATGTCCTATAAATAGGACATCATAATGAATGAAATTCCATCCTTTTTCTCACACAAAGCTATCTTATACGGCAACCTGGATTATACAGCATGAGTCATATGAAACAGGTTTATGATACATTTATGTTGCTTTTTTGTTGTCGTTGTGGTGCTTGATCTTGATTAGTTTCATTGGAAAATAGTTTTCCTCCTATACCTGAGTTTCACAGAAGAAATTAAGTCATACAGTTTGGAAACACAACCCAAAAGGTGTCTAAAAGATGACAGAATATTCATATTTCCACCTATTCCTTTGAAGGTTAACCATTTATGGAAAATGACAAGACATAATACTCATTTAATGAGCCAAACATCTTTGTTTCATAAATACTGTAGTAAGTTTACTTGTCCCCGCAGAGGACATGACAATAAATAACACAGATATGCATATCATTGCAAAACACACTCTATTCTGGAATGGTTATTTCTTGATTGTTAGATGCTCAGACAGCAACATAGTGTCGGCCCAGATCTGGCCAACATCTTGTACCAGATGTGTCCTGGATCTGGGCCAACACTATGTTGCTGATTGGGTGTGATGTCCTGAAAACCTTACTTGTTTTAGCAAGACAAAGTTAACATCATTGGGCTTTTGTTTAATCACCATAAACTGTGATCTCTTGGGTCACTAACCAGAGGTCAGATAAGACGATGAACAGTACCTATGGTGCACATTAACGTGAATATGAATGCTAGATATGTTATTATGTGGGAAACAAGTCACTATTTTTTTCTATTCTGTTTGGTGACGCCAATCACGTCATGTTACACTCTAAAGGTGCGGTCACATATCGTCGCTCTGCAAAATATCACATCCAAAATCCGAGCCCGTTTTCATCCCAAGGCGTCATATACGATGCTTTTGCAAAAGCGTTAACGTCCAACATGGCACCCTTTAGCGTCAAATGAGACGCTTCGGTTATGGTAGGTTTAGGTATGGGGTAGGGTTAAGATTAGACCACTAGAGGCGCCTTCTGCCCCATATATATCTGTGTCTCATTTGACGCTAAAGGGTGCCGTGTGCGTTGGATGTTTACGCTTTTGCAAAAGTGTCGTATATGACGTCTTGGGATGAGAATGCGTTGGAAATCCAGTCATTCGAATAAGAATTGGTATAATCAAGGTTTTTGCATAAGGGTGAAAAAGTTACCTACTGATTTTACTCGTATTCAAGTTGATTGCGCGAATTTGCAATGCTGACCACATGTACCAGATCTGACTGGGCCACACGTGGTACATGTGGAATCCATGAGTACCAGATGTGGGCCAGATCTGGGCCATCACTGCTTGGTTTGAAAGTGTCTCAACACTATTGACTATAGACAATGAACCTTTTTTTGCACTTATGTGACTGCATCTTTAACCTTTCAATCCACAAAAGCCACAAATTAGAACTCTTTTCAAGATAATTCAGCCCGTTCTCATGTTTAGCGTCATATGTGATGCTATATGACAAAACGGTGAAATATTACACCAATGGCACTCTTTATCGTTAATTTAACACGCAAACCCAAGGTGTCATAAAACCTTTAGCGTAATATGAGACTACCCTACCCCACACCTAAACCTACCCATCACAGCGCGTGTTATATTAACGATAACAGGTGCCATGTGTGCAGTATTTGGCCGTTTTGTCATATAACGTCACATATGACGCTAAAGGATGAGAATGCGTTGGATAATTATAAAAACGAGACTGGGACTTAAAAGGGATAGTTCACCCAAAAATGTAAATGCTGTCATAATTTACTAAAGTAAACTGCCATTCCAAACCTGTATGACTTTCTTTCATCTTCAGAACACAAAAAAAGATATTCCAAAGAATGTTTCTATGTTTTTTTTGTGTGTGTGTGTCAAAAATATTGACAAAAAAGAAAAGTCATGAACACCCAGACAGCAACATAGTGTCCGGCCCACATCTGGTACTCATAGAGCACATGTACCAGATGTGGACCGGATCTGGGCCGACATTATGTTGTCGTCTTGGCATAAGGGTGAGTAAATGATGACAGAATTTTTATTATTAAGTGAACTATGCCTTTAAGCTAGACTAAATCTTGATGTCTGCCCTTTTGGGAGACAGAGGGGTGATCTCTCGGTGGGAACGTTTGGTGCTGGAAATAGAGGAGGTGGAGGCATTGGCAGCGTTGCGCTGGTGATGAAGGGGGCGGCGTGGGTGCAACGGTGCCCCCCGGAACAACAGGACGTCCCTCACCGATGCTCTAAAGGGTTTGCTGACAAAACAGTACAGAAAGAAATTCACAGCGGTGTTTAGCATGGCTAACATGTTGGCTAAGTCGTATGCTAGATGGACCCGCCAATCGTTGTGCACTGATGACACGTAAAGATGGTAGAGCACCACTCCAGTACGAGGCGCCCACAGTATAGCGAACACAGAAGTCACCGCTAAGAGCATAGCTGTGGTTTTACCCAGCTTGCCCGGCAGTGCCAGCTGTTTCCCGCTCTCGTCTTGGCACATCTGCTGCCGCTGTCTCTTCCGTAGCCTCAGAATGATCAAGGAGTTTAGCACGAGGAAGATGCAGCACGGAAGAAAGTAAATAATAGTCACGTGTGTCCAAACCAGGGCGGTGTCCAAGTTGTTGGGCGCGTGGCTGACCCTCCACATGTCCGACCACCAGAAGAATGGCACGCCGGATGCCAGCGCCAACGTAAACACCACTGCGATGATCCTACGCGCACGTGCCGGGTAGCTGATCTGTCGGTGGAGTAGTGGGTGGCACAAAGCAACGTAGCGGTCGACCGTGAGGGGTACGGTCGCCCATATGGATGCGTGATTGGCGGAAAACTCCATCATACTGACCGAGCGCAGCAGCAGCACAGGGACGTCTCTGTGAAACACGGCCGTTTCCAACAGGAAGCCCACGAAGATGATGAACAACTGGCTGAGGATGTCCGAGCCGGTTAGAGAAAGAAGATACACGTAGAGGGCCTTCTGCGTACGAACCGCCAGCCGGTAAAGAGCCACCAATGTCAGGATGTTCACTGGGAAAAGGTGACAACTGGAATTAGAAACAAGAATTGAGGTAGACAAGGATGGACAAGGCATAAACAGTGAGGGAATGAGGCCAGAGAAGGGAGAAGCAGAAGACGGAGATTGGAATCAAAGGCATGGAGGGAGTAACGTTAGACACAGCGGGGAAGTGAAAGATTAGGGGTCATATTTACAGAACATGGCGGCCCTCTGAAACCTTTGCCCTGATTTTCCACAAAGAAGAGATTAAGCTCAAGTGGATATGTACTGCTTTTGCTTGTTGACGAGACAGGAGATAAGTGTGTTTTTTTCTTCTTTAAGTACTATAACTATTTATAGAAATAAAACTCCATTGGTAGAAAAAATCTGATAAAAATATGGAGAATTTAACTTTATTTCTTCTTGTTCCAAACCTGTGCGCTGTAATTTTTCCACCAAACTTTCCTTACAGTTTAGCGACCTTGTCATATGTGACCCTGGACCACAAGTTGCACGGGTATATTTGTGGCAATAACAAAACACTGTATGAGTAAAAATTATCGATTTTTTTTTAATGCCAAAAATCATTAGGATAAAATATCATGATCCATGAAGATATTTAGTAAATTTCCTACTTTAAATATATCAAAATTTTATTTTTGTAAGTGGATGTAGCACAATCGCCAACAGAAATGGAAACATTTAAAAGTGATTTTCTCAACATTTAGATTTTTTTTTTGCACCCTCAGATTCCCGATTTCGAATAGTTGTATCTCGGCCAAATATTGTCTTATCTTAACAAACCATACATCAATGAAAGCTTAGTATATATCTCAATTTAAAAAAAAAATGGACATATAAGACTGCTTTTGTGGTCCAGGGTCACATATTACACTAGAAAAGCATGATAAAAAATACATAATGAGAGAATTTTTATTTTTGGGTTAACTTTCCCTTTAAGGTTAAAATTATGTCATCATTTACTCATGCTCATGTCACTTCAAACCTGTAAGACTTTCAGTGGAATATTGAGAAAAATGTTTTTGTTTTTTTTACATTCATACAATGACGTTTCGGACCATTCATAGTCTTCTTTTGTGGTTTGGAACAACAAGATTTTGGGGTTTGGGTTTTTCATTTTTGGTTAATTAGAGATCTCATATTATTCTGGTAAATTTGAATTGGCTGTTGTGAATACTAAGCATCTGTCCGTGACCCCGATCTGGTTTTTAATGTTACGGGTAGCTTTCAAATGAGTCACTAATTAATTTTTACTCGTACTGATTGATTTATCCCCTTTCTTGTCCTTAAGCAGCTGTCAGTCTGTTCTGGAATTGGTGTAGTAAGATGTTTGTGGATACTTAATGATTTCTTGTCTGGTCTGATTTGTGTCTCACTGAATAAATCTACCATGTCCCTCCTCCATCAAACGACTCAAGGTGAAGAAGATCATCTTCCCATGTTCTAAAAATCTTATAAATGGAACAATTTATGCGCCATAGTCAATGTTATTTTAATCTTATCTTAATATAAATACTCCATAAATTGGAGTTTGAATCAACTACATAAAACTGAATTGATTTTTGAATTACAGTAGTCATTATTTGATGTGTATCAAAATCTTTTGAACTTTGAATTTTGAACAATACCTGTTCTTGTCTTAGGACTCTAAGTTTAATGAACCTTTTTGATCCACTTTAAATTTTGCCTATGACAGAATTGGGGAATTTAGACAAAATAAAGTAAAAGAATTTAAAAAACTTAATTTCATGAGCTAAATCATGCTGTTTTGCTAAAATATTTAAAACATTTAATTTCAGTTCAATCAAATAACATATTTAAATTACATTAATATATACATAACATCAAATGCAAAGTCTATTTTAAAAAAGTTATGTTTTATTTCAAACTACTGCAGTGTCTTTGAATTTCATTCCATTCCATCATATTTATATATATATATATATATATATATATATATATATATTATATTACATCATATTTTTTTATTATATATATATTATATTAATTCAACCAAAAATCACATCTTGATTTTGACCTTGATTCTTAACTTAAAATGCTTTCTCAATTCAAGTCTCAAAGGTGTGCAACCCTGTTCCTAACCGACTCTTATTTATATAGGTATTAAAAAGCACATCTCATACCTGGCACTCCAACACACAACAGAACACTGTAGTAGATGACAGGGATGTAAGCCAGCACACACTCTGACCTCTCCTGAGCGCTGCGCTCATCCTCCCGCTGGCCGGGCGCTGTGCCATTGTGCCAGTCGATCATGGCCTCTGAGTTCCTCTTTTGAAAGGAAAGAAAACAGGAAGGAAGCCTTAATACCTCTCACTAGTGTCTAAAAAACACCTAAAACCTTGGTCACTTTGAGCAAGAACCGAAACCAATGTGAAATGAACCTTTTTGTGTGCTGAACGTGTTTCTGAATGATGGAGCATGGAATTTTACTATGCTCTGGTCCTCTCACCGGGTCATTGTGTTAATGACCGAGACAGCTTGCCCTCATGGGTTAAAAACAGTCGATTAGAGCAGATGGAATGAGTGCAAAACACTCTTCCTCATTTACTTGTCTTATCTTTCCACTTTCTACCTTTCCTTCTGTGTTTAACTTTGATTACTCCCGTAACTGCCCCCTAGGATGAGGTGATCAGCTCGGTGCCAAACATGTTTATTTGCTTTCAGACCCAGTGCAGAGAGCAGAAGTGATCGCTTTGCTCTATATTTCCTTTTATCGCATGACATCATTGAGTTTTACGAACAACTTCCCTAATGTGCTTTGGTGTCTTTAAAAAAAAGAGGGTCAAACTGTGCATTTTGCATTTGTGCGTGCATTGTTTAGTGTTGTCAATTGGAATTGAACTGCAGTATATGTAAAAGCCATTCATTTTTCCTCCTGGGAAACAATAAGGGAGGGTTTATGTTGTGGAACATGATTGCCTGCTATGATGTTGCTGCTTCATCATTAACTGTCCTGCTTAGGTGTGCAAATTCACACTGTGTGTGAGAATTGGAGAAGGCAGGAATGATTGGTCTTCTGTCACCTTATAATTACTTCTGTCTTTGCCCTATGGGGGATTTATGTGGAGACTATTGTGATTGCCTTAGCAATTCTGACTGAGCCTTTCTTTCCCATTTTCAATTTCTTTCATTCGTGTGCATTTATCATCTTAGGAAAATCCGTAAAATATATGTTGTTTATATGACAGAATGGGGGTACAATATGTTTTGGGAAAACATTTAATACCCATAGAAATTATTCAAAGGTGGGGATAACCAACCCGATCTCACAGCAATTCGTGCATATTTTACGAGTTACCAAATTCGTGCTTGAAACAGCATTTCTGAATTAATAATGATCCATATACTTTCAAAGAAGTTCATTTGTACAATCTCACTGGCAAAATGCAAGAAGGATCTTTTAATTTCCACTTCCAGAGGAGCATCCCATTATTATAAACAGTTCAATGCTATCTCATGACAAATTCGGACGAGTGATTAAAAAGTGGCTAATTCGTACGACCTCAGTCGCGTGATGAGACTTTTATGGCTCTTTGTGACCCTTCACTCTATAGTTGTTTTGATACAGTAGCTGATAACTGATCAATCTTTAACTACAGGTGAGCGTGTGCTAGGCTACAGAAGAGGGGTTTTCTCTTAAGTACTTTACTACTGATATTGTTCTCCCTTCTGAAAATATATCTACAAACAACTCATCTCTCATTTAAGAGATCCACAAGCAAGGAGGAGGAGCATATGTGTGTTTATATGGGTCTCTTTGAGTGTGTTTATATGATATGCTGCTTGATCTGTGAATCTGACTCTATGTAAAAATGTAAGGTTCAGTGGCAGCACCAATATGTTTTTCCAGTAAAGCGTGGTAACTGGACAGCGGTTGAGAAATCCTAGTGATTATGATTACAAAGCTGTTTAAATGCTCATTGCCACTCTCAGAATGAGGGGGTGATGATTTTGGTGGTTTGTGAAAAACATCAAAAATCCGATGAATATGGGAATCACACCATATTATTTTCTCAAGAAGTTTAGATTTTTATGGAGATGAACCTTGTTCTCATGCATTAGACATGCCTGTTAAATAATAGCCTGTAATACATCCAGATTTCCTTGGGGAAATCTTTTGTGATTATTATCCTCTTTCTCAAAGCCAGCCCTCTTTATAAGAATATTTTTTAAGAAAAATGATATCTTAATATTCTTCAGCCTTTTGGCGATATCACTATTTAGATAATTAAATGGTAAAGTCAATTTCAGTCAGGAACCATAATACCTTTTTGAATTATGTACAGTATGTGTTCTTATATGGATGGTATATCGTCCTTGAGCTCATATAGCTATAAAACCAAGCCTTGTAAGAGGTCAAATATGGTTAAAAAAATGATATTTTTAATATTTAAAAGGGTTATTTAATCATTTTCATTTAAATACACCAATATCTCAATAAACAACTATCCATATTTACATATATTTTTACAATATTTTAATATAATAAAATGTACACTGGAATGAACATTTAAGTGATAATGCAAATTAATAATTGAATCAGAGTTTTGATTTGATTCATTAATTTTTTTTTATGGATTCACATGAATGAATGAATGAATGAATCTTTTGCAATGGAAGTTTAAATAAGATACACTATTAAAGCATCTCTGCATGCACACACAAAAATAAAGGTTCTTTATTTAGCATTGTTGGTTCCATGAAGAACCTTTGACATCCATAGTACCTTTCCAGTGCACCAAAGGTCCTTTATTGGAAAAGGCTTTTAAAATGTTCTTCACACCAAGAAAACAAAATGGTTCTTTTTAGAACTGGAGAACCATAAATGGTTCTTCTATGGCGTCAAAAAAATGCATTCAATTATGCTGATCGCAATTAAAGAAATCAAATTGCTGGGATTTTGACATAAATCTGAACTGGCCTTGCACTGTTTCCTCATATAATGAGAGCTTAATTCCAAGAACCGGGATTTCCAAAGTTCCCATCCAGAGACTACCATAGGGTCTCAAAAAGATCCACATGTAATAATGTGTACAAGCTGTTTAAGCTCAAAGCATGACATTGCAGCTTATAGCATAGCCTAAACCATGTGAATGACAAACAGCAATGTTTTCCATCACTGCAGTTCCCATTGCGTCCTGCCTATACCACACGTTCTATGTTTGTTCAAAGAATCAGCGCATCTGATCTGCAGACAATAATGGAAAACATGTTTTTTTCTTAATAATGAACTGTGGCTCTATTTACATTTGAAATCATCTAATTTTGCAGATATAAATGGCCACTGTTGATGTACAGGGAGTCAATGTGTAAGGTTTCAGATCTCTCTCCATGGACTGCTCTAACGAACACGCTCAATTATTCATATTCGGCCGGTACACCTGAGACAATAGTTATAAGCTCAAGGACAATGGTATAGCAATACCATATCAGTGTATGCAGGGAAAAGAGTGTTTCATTAAAATAGAGACGATGAAGGACATAGAAACAGAGGGCTAAGGATGAGGGACTGAGAAACAAAAATGAAATTCGCAGTCTTTTGATTACATAATAGCGCTCAAAAACAATAAAGCTATCTTTATGACCTCCAGAGTTATATGGAAATCCTGTGAAAATATTAAGATGACGAAACACAAGAGGACATAATACGTCAAATAATTATGTTATGTGCAGAATAACTCCATTAACACTCTTTTTTTTTAAATCTGGCATTGTACTGGCAGTATATATATTTATATTGGTAAATTATAACTCTAAAAGACTTGTACCTGTCAAACAGTATTGTGTGACACTTTCATGCTAATTTGTCTCTGGCATCATTTTAAAATATGATTGCACATTTTTAGCCCCTCACACGATCATACCAAGATCTTGCACTATGAAAAAATAAATAAAAAAATAAATATATATATATATATATAATATAATAAATATATTAATTATATATATATATATATATATTTTTTTTTTTTTTTTAAAAACACAGCAATATTAAATTTAGTGCTCCACTTTACCTGTATTCACTATTAATACAGGAAAAATGTACTAAATGCAATTGATGCTCACTCATCACATAAATTCACTTAGCACTCTCTTAAATAAAAATAAATAAAGATTCTCCTAAATAATGGCTGATAGCTTGTCTTACCCTCACAAATGGCTTCAGGTCCCCATCCGTGGACTCCAGAGCAAGAGTCCTACCCTTAACACCCGATGCCCAACCAGGCAGCGCTTGAGGAGGACACACACATCACTGCAACCACACACTGAGTTCGGGAGGAGGTTATGGAAGGAGCTAGAGAGAGAGATAGAAAGAGAGGGAGGGGTTAAGCAGGGCTGATTTCCACAGGGAGAATTTTGGTGAACGAGTGAAGCATTGAGACAGACGTTGAGAGGTCCATCTTTCAGAGAGAGACACATGAGGAAAAGTGTGTATTGTTTTACACTGCAGCGATGCCTTAGACCCATGGGAGCTCTTATCTGCTGTGTGTGTGTGTGATCTTTATGGATTCCTCTGGCTGTGATGTAAACGTAAATTTAACTTGGGCCTAAATAGACTCTATGGTCCTCTTTAAGCTTTTACCATTTGAATCAATATGTAGATTTGTACATTTGCAGAAGTGAATGTGAATGGCGCTTACCTGCACAAAACTCACTGTCACAATGCTATAGGGTGTTCAGGTTTCTCTTTATGTGGCTGATGTGGTGTAGAGGTTGCCTTCTGGTCTCTAAATGTGTAAAAAATGGTTAAACTTTATTTTAAGGTGTCTTTGTCACACTGTAATTATACATTTAAGTACTGAGTAACTATAGTAATATATGATACTGTAAAATAAAGTGTTACATATACTGTAATAAATCTTTTAATGTAAGTTTTTGGGATAATTTCTAAATTGTAAGTGTAATCACTTGGCGAACTCAAGCCCCTCAAAACTTATATTATATTATTTACAATTACAAATATTATTTATATACAAATTTGGCATTTTGAACTTGCTTTTATTTTGTATGTGTTTCAGTATTAACTTAATGTGCTTTTGTCATTTTACTCTTTTTAGTTTTTTTATATTGTATTTAACTTTAATATTCTATTAACTTCAATTTCTATTTCAGTTTGAGTAATTTCAGTACATCGACATATTTTATTTCAGTCAGTTGTCAAGACAACATTTCTAATTTTCCTCTAATATTTGGGTAGCACTTTATTTTACATTCCTGTTTCGCATGCCATGAACCCATATGTAGTAATGACAATAACTATAGGTATAACCCTGAACCTTAACCCATGTAGTCACCTTACACTACATTGTACAAAAACTGATATGATCAATAAGTTATGACTATGTTTTTACATTGCTCATCAAAATAAGTTAAGCGATTTTCAACTTTTTTAAAAAATAAGTTAGCCTACAAGATTCTCATTTTAATGTAATTTAAGTTTAATTTAACTTTTTTACATTGTACTCAGTACTTTTGTGATAAGTACAGTGGAAGTGCACATGAAAATAAAGTGCACCCAATATTTGTATTATATTTTATATCAGTTTTATTTTAATTAACACAACTATTTTAATAGTTTGAGTTAACAACACTGCTCACAAAGTTACACAATCTTAGGCATTTTTATTTTTTATATGTACTAGTACCAACATCCATTATTTGCCATTAGAAATCTAAATGTTTTCTAGATAGCTTCCCTCTTTAGCCAGAAACATCACGTCTCCAGATAGATGGAACAAAAAGTACATGTACACCACCATCTGGACAAAGAAGGAGAGAAAGGGATTCACGGATGCTCTCTCTCTCTCTCTCTCTCTCTCTCTCTCTCTCTCTCTCTCTCTCTCTCTCTCTCTCTCTCTCTCTCTCTCTCTCTCTCTCTCTCTCTCTCTCTCTCTCTCTCTCTCGAATACTCCCCACTGAGAGTTCAATTTGATGAGTGCTCTCCGAACTGGCCAGTAGAGGACTGGTCATGCAGAAAATGAGCTGAGTAAACTCTCTGTCATTGCTCATGGTCAGCAGTATGTATTAATATTGTGTACGTGTGATAACAGAGAACAATGTTTGCTAAAAATATCTATATTTCTCAAGCTGGTTGATCACAACAGAATGTCCAAATTCTGAGAACATACACACACCAAAAAGCCCCTTTATATATTTCCAAATATCACAGAATCACAGAAAACTGTGGAAAAACGAAATACAATATCTGAGTTACTTTTTTCAAATAGTGGTTTCCCATTTATTGACTGACAGCTCTCCATTCATGTTGAGAGAGTGAAGGGCAGAGGTGTTGTGTGTAAACATGATGGCTGTTGTAGTTCTGCTAATATGAGCAGGCAGTTACTCATCTCTTGCACATAACAGATTTCTCAAAATGAATACGAACTATGTACTCAATACAGAGACTGTAAAAAATATGGACAAAGCGTCTGTGACGTCACCCATAGACTTTCTGAAGAACAGTTTTGAGGCTGTTTATGGGGGGTATGGGCGGCGCCATCTTCGAAAATCTTGGGAAATAGAAAATACAAATGTTCAGAAAGGATACAGAGGTGGTATGATGTATTGTGTCAGATCATTGCCTAGACGTCAAATTCCACTCGGCGCAGCCCGTTATCAGCTGTCAATCAAAGTTAACCACCCTTATTTGTCATACATTTTTTAACTAAATAAATACGATCTAAACTAACGAGTTCGAAAAAAAATTCACCCCCTCACAGTTGTCAGGCACTCGGAATCTATCCGAAAATACAATAAAAGTCCATGGGACCAACCTGCAAAAGCATGAATTTATGCTGTGAAAACGGAAATTACATGGGGTCTATGAACATTTGCTCCCTTTTGTGACCTCCCTCTAGCGGATTTTAGATGTATTGCAGTTTTTCACACTTCCGGGTAAGCTTCATTTCTCAGATTAGAATGTTGCTGCTTGACTAAATATCACGTAAACGATCATTAAATATGTAAAATAGCACAATGTATTTAATCTCACTTTATTAACCAATGTCTTATGTCTTTTTGTTATTGAAAAACAAACAAGCAAGCCCATGAAAGTGAGAAAAAGTAACTATAACACTACTTAATAGTAACAAAGTAAAAAAAAAGTTACTCTTTCAGGGAGTAGTGCAATACTATAACACAGACCTTTTAAAAGCAACTTCCCCAGACACAGGTGACGTATACTTGAGTGAAACTGCTTTTAGATCAAGAAGAAATGTAGGTCAGGAACTGATTTTGTCCATTGAGAATTTAATTGATCGTTGTTGTTTGCTTTGATCTCATACGAGTGACAGATGTCGCTTCAAGAGGGATTAAAGTTTACAAGAGCACATAAAACACAAAACACTATATTCCATAAAAACAATTTCATATGATTTCAAAAGACAGTTATGGGAAGTGGTCAATCTCGGTGGCCTACAAAAATCTCAACTTCCATAGCCCAATGTGTAGGAGGGGGGTACACTTTACACAGAGCCATTAAACAAAGGGGTTATATCCACTTTGTCCACTAGAACCGATTCTCTTTGTTTTTATATAGACTACTCTTTTGAAGAGTGAAGAAAAACTGTCAACACAAACTCATAAAGCACTTAAAGTGAAGAGTCCTTTGGTTCAATCTAAACACATGAATTCATAATGTGATTGCTGTGAGCGGGGTTCACGGAGGCTAACATTATGAATGTGAATTTAATTACCTGTAATTTCTGAGGCATGTGAGGGAGAATGAAGATAAAAGGGGGGGTGCTTTTTTGTGAGTAATTATGGATTAATGCTCTCTTTCGTCTGGATAACAAAAGAAAATTAATTTCACAATGCAAATTTCCGGTGGGGTCCCATTAACATTGAGTAATACATTTGCATTTATTCATCTTTGTTTATGTTAATTACAAATAAAACTTTTGCTCAGGTACATTAAATGATATTAATGCAACTTTTGATCTCAATTATATATTATCACATGTTGAAATTAACATTAACTTAAGATTAATAACATGGAAGTTACCTTTGTCAAAGGTGGACTTGACAATCTTAATAAAGTGTTACCTTAATAAATGCTTCAGATTAAGTTTTCAATACAAGTTTGTGTAACAGTACTTACATTTTTATGTAATCAGGAGCATTTTGCATATAAGCATTATATTTGCATATAAGCATTTCGTTTGCAACAATACTGCCCTCTAGTGACAATACCTATTCAAGTTTAGTCAAATGCTTTGTTGTTTAATAACTCCTCCACAGTATAGCAACCTAATGTTAAACCAAAAATAATAATAATAAACTCAATTCAATGGAAAATAAAAATGAAACCAATTTATTCATGACGGAGACAACACAATAAGCTAAAATGCAGTAGAACAGATACATTGAGGTGCCAAGTGGGTCAAACATGGAGCCCTATTATTAGATAGTGAGAGAAATCGAATTAGGCTTGCTGGGTCACTGTATCACTCGTTTTGACATTGTCATTAATAATAATCAATATACCAGCAGGCTACGGCTTTCTTTTTACTGAGTGGTTTAAATGCTGGAGTATAAATTATTTGCATAGAAACCAAGGGCTCTTTGGTCACATTTAAATGATGTCGTCAGTTGTCATTGCTCTAAATGTCGAGTTTAAAACGTACTCCTATGCACATTTTTTCCAAGTTGTAAAACTACTTCAGTATTTCTAGTTCAAATTCCCAAATTAGTGTGGACTTGATAATAATACTTGCCTATGACTGTCTCTTTCGCTGGAAGATGAAAGCTTACTGCTTTATTACACTGTCTATGAGTCACTGCATCACTCATAGTTACTGTCCTATCACTCTACAATAATATTGACTGTTCCTAGGACAGGTCAACAATGAAACAATACAGATTTAGTAAGCCATAATGTATAAGATGGCTATCAGATTATCAGATGACTGTATTATCCTGCATACTTGAAAAGAAATTAATAAATTAATAGTTTTATTCAGCAAAGGTGCATTAAATTGTTCAAAAGTGACAGCTAGTAAAGACTTGTTGAAAATTCAGCTTTTCCATCACAGGAATAAATTACATAAAAAAAATGTATATATGTATATATATATATATATATATATATATATATATATATATATATATAATGATTTTAACTTATATAAATAATTTAATAATATTTCACGACATTAGTTACCATTTTTACTGTACTGTATTTTGATTAAATAAAGTGTTTGACACACACATATACATATATACGGTGTATAAACTGTATATACTGTAAAATATATATATATATATGCACATTAAGCGCTGAATAGTTTGAAATGAAGTACATGATTATAAATATGGATATAAATGCTCTCTGACATTGAATTGACTGCTGTCTTTTCAGGTCTGTTAAACTTTGACCGTGCATTGTCCTAGTTAAAATCAAATCAATTTTTTATAACCGAATGCCGTATGATGTAGCCTTAAGAGGAATCCGATTCATCACCATCGGTTTTGATCAGGGTCACGATCGGCCTGATATAGCTTTAGGGTTTCTCCTAAGTAAATGATCTACTCAAATTTTACTCGGAAGTTCATCTCACACACGCACGGCACACATCCGTACACTTACACAAACACACACATATCTGTTCCTGCTTTCGCCTTGTCACACAGCCAAGGTTCAGGCTCTCTCAGCACATTTCTCCCTCTTTGACTGGCAGTAAACAAGTGACATAACTTCTAACTAGAGGACTAGAGGAGTGGATGTCCTTACACACTGAGAGAGAAATAGACTCCTATCCTTCTTTTGATCTTGAGTGTGGACAGCATGTAATAGAAACAACATGTTCAGTCGGGCTGAGTGGCTGGCGCAATGCTTAACAGTAAAATACAGTGTGCAAGGGTGTCACATACTTCTGGGTCCCATGTTTAGACAGTCCAGTTAACTTCTCATACAAACCTTTAACCCTAATTAAACTTGTAACTTCATGTTTGTGCAACAGGCATGCATAATATCTCAAATTGAGCAGTTTGTTGTTCTAATCAAGTTATGCAATATTAAAACAACAGCTCACTAAAAATTAAAAAAATCTGTCACTTACTCACTCCCAAACCTGTTTGAGCTTCTTTTGTCTACAACGGTCATTTTAATGAATGTTTCAACAGTTTTTGTCCATACAAAATGGAAGCTTGTTTCAGCTACGGAATAAAAAATAAAGAATGTAATTGCGACTTTAACAATTTGAAATGGCAATTCTAAATTTAGAACACAATTCGGAAGGAAAAAAAGTCTAGACAAATAAAGAAATAAACGTATGTAAACTTGCAATTTTTCTCACAATTGCAAGTTTATAACTCATCTTGCAATTCTCGGTGTAAACAGTAACTTGCAATTCTGATTATTTGAGAATTGTAAGATATAAACCCGCAATTGCAAGAAATGAAATCACAATTGCGAGATATAAACTATAACTATTTGAATGACCTTTTTTTATTACATGACGGAAGTAAGCTACAATGAAAGTCTTTCATTGTACAGACAAAAATACATAGGCCTATATATAGTCTTTTGTTCCACAAAAGAAAGAAATACATGCTATAATGACACAAGGGTGGGTAAATGATGACCAAATTCTAATTCTGGGGCAAACTATCCATTTAACTTAAATTTTTAGGTTCTATTGGAATCTTTGGTTCCATGAAGAACCTTTAACACCCATGATATCTTTTTAATGAACAAAAGGTTCTTTATAGACCCTAGGCCCACCTATTCTGTCTTCTGGATTTTCCACAGCATGAAGGTAAGATCTTACAGATTCATGAATGAACAGATCATTCGAAAAGAATTGTTACGACATCTGCTTCAAACATAATGCTCATGATAACATTTCCGACATTCTCATCCCACCACAGGGTCATCCATTTGGGGCACCGTAGTTTCCTCTAGTCAAGTATCACTGATTTTTTTTCAATACTGCATAGACAGATATTAAAAGCCCATCTTGCCAGTGGTCACCGTGATTTTGCCCAGTAAGACTTCAACATAGAAGATCAACATATTTTGTTGATCCTGGAACAACATTCCTACCTGGAAATTTAGTCCTCAACCTATGCCATAAGTTATCCCTAAAATCAGAGGGAAATGATTTCCCATTATAGAAGCACCTAACCCTGTTAGTAAGCCTAAACTTGACATGCGTTTGTCCCTCAAGTACGATTGGTTGATTTTAATGTTGTACCAGAATCAACAAAGATGTTGATTCAGGCACATGTTGTACCTGTTAAAATCACGTTCACCTCTTGGCTAAACAACCATATAACTCTCAGGTGAATTATCTACAGGCAAGTTTTTACTTACATTTTTAAAAAAAATCTAGTTTGACATAGTTCCTAAAAGCATGCATTCATTTACACATGCAGATTTGCATAGACACACTTGCAACTCTCAGTCCCAATTACAATCCGTGATTAGAATTCCACGCTTGCTCTGCCCGAACAGCTGAGGCCTCCTCTTGATCTATGTCATACAACATTAAAAAAGAGAAAAGTCAAAATCAAAGCCGTTGTCATGGCAACTGCCGTTCCTGCCCACCAAAACGAACTCCCCACCCCCCACAGGTTCCACTGATCGATAGGATATTGTGAGGGTGGAACTAACCCAAAACAACCAGTAACCTACATACTAGTTATGGACCATAGTCTATATGCCTCATAGAGGGAGCCGACAGACCATCCATCATCTACTGAAGAGGAGGAGGAGGAGGAGGAGGAAACAGAAGAAAGACAATTAAATCAAGGAAGAGTAGAGGGTTGAAAAGAGAAGGAAAACAGACGAAAATATAGAATAGAGACAGGAAAGAGAGAAAGAGATCAAAACCACTATCGGACAAGAAAAGATGGCTCATTTGTTGTTTGCCCTCTTCTTACTGTTGGCCACCGGGTCTCATGTGCAACCTGTCCATGGAGGTAAGGTTACTTCTCCTGCACTTTCTCCCAGATAAAAGACGCATTGTTCGGAAATAGTGTCAGAAGTATTGGATTTGTGGATGGAGGCATCCAGAACTCTGGGTTTCATCTGCTGGATGATGGATTGTGCAAATCTGCACTTTGCAAACTTGCATGTTAAGAGACATTTTAAGCATAGTTGAGGAACAAGATGATATTCAATTGATCAAGAACATGCTTTTTTTTAATACGAGAAGGCATGTTTTAGCATGAAAAATGATCCAATTATTTTCCATCAAATACAATGACTTACCTAATCATGTCTGGCTTGTAAAATAAATGAAGAAAAGGGAAGGATTAGCAATTTAAGACTTTCCTTTGATTTCTGTTATTATGTTGCATTATTACGAACCTGTTTTATGATTCATAATGGCTTGTGCTTTATGTTGTAATAAGTAATAGGAAACCATGGCGCTATAAGTGCTTTGTTCACACGCACAACGCAAACAAATGCACGCACACAAATGGCTGATGGCATTTCCGAGAACTGTGCAATGACACCCGGTCACAACTGAAGTTGGATGATCATTTGAGGGTGCAGAGCCATGAAAACTCATTCTGGTTTAAAACACTAGTTCCCATCTGGAAAAGCAAGAGGGTTAAGACAGTTCTAGAATGTGAAAAATAAACAACGGAAAAGAGGAAATGCTGCAAATGAGCACAAGTCTGAGGTGAGATGTGCAGAAAAATCTGGAAGGAAGCAGAGAGTTCTGAAAATCTGACTTAAAAACAATGACATAAAATGAATAAATGTTTGAAATAATCAAATAAGGTTATTTATATTTAAAGTAATGAATTATATTTACTGTAGTATGTGAGTTTATCCTATAAATACTGTTCTTTTGATCTATTCATGAAAGAATATTTAGAAATGTATCACTGTTTCCACAATAGAAATTAAGCTTCACTAATGATTTGAACATTGTTAATAATAAAAATGTCCCTCTTGCACCAAATCAGCATTTCTGAAGGATCATGTGACACTAAAGACTAATGTCTGTTAAACATGTTTTTGCACTCACAGGAATAAATAGTTTAAATGGAAAACAGTTATTTTTAATTGTAATAATATTTAGCAATATTACTGTTTTTTTTTTTTACTGTATTTTGATATATTTTGCAGATGCACATATGATAATTCTTTCAAAAACATTAAAAATATTATGAGCGGTAAACGTTTATGTGTTTTTGCCATTTACATGAAAAATCCGTTAGGGGGCCTGAAAAAGGCAGACTTTTGAAAACTACCATTATCGTCTCAATGTACACTACAAAAATGCAAATTTATGAAAATGGTGATGTCATGCACTTGCATATGTTGTTCAGTCCATAGGCACGTAGTGTTTCTTTACAAAGTGACATTGCCAACTACTGGCCTGGAAGAATAACACCGCATTTCTAGTTGTTTTCATTGAAACGTGTGAACGGGACCATTTTGACAAAGTTGTTGTCTTTATGTAAAAAAACTCTAAACTTTGCAGTTTTTAGCATAGTCTTGTAAATGTATCCTCAGTTTTGTTCTGTTCCCGTTTATGTGTTTCCTTTCCTTTTCCTCTCACCTGTTCTCTGTTCTGTTAATGATCTCCTTTCTGTATATTTAAGCCCTTAGTTTGTCTCTGTTCTTTGTCCTGCATTAACGTTATGTTGTAAGTGTTAAGTGCTGCTGTGTTCTTGTTGTCTATTAAAAGTTATTTGATCCTCTTTTCTGTCGCTCTGCAGGTTTGAGGGGAGAGAGACTGGAAGAAAGCACCACAGAGGTGATCAGTCACTCGCAGGGGCTGGTGGCACGGCTGGAGGGCCTTCTAGTGCTGGGGAATAACAGTGACATTTCCCTACGTGTGGAAACGGTGAACGCGGATGAGGTCAAGGTGATCCAAGCCCACACGCTGGTGCTTTCGCTGCAGAGTCGAGTGTTTGAAGAGATGCTGAGAAACCGAAATAGTAGCACACTAGTGCTGCGAGAAACAGCAGAATGCACTGCTGTGTTCGATAAATTCATCAGGTGAGAAGCATTGAGTTAGAGATAGATGACATCTCATTATAAGATCTCTCACTCTCATCTCATCATCCATCATTTTTTTCAAGATGTCCAAGATGTAGGTGTCTTTGTTTCCGCAGTAGTTTCAGTTTTGATATTTTTAGGTCAAACCGTTCTTGTCTATCAGTCATATAATGGAGGTCTATGGTCACCACCTCAAAGAGCATGCACAGAGAAGTCTAAATTAAACATGATTTAATGACTCGTAAATGTAAGTACACATTGATGGCCTAAGACACGAAACGAGCGGTTTGTGTGAGAAAACGAACAGTATTTATATCGTTTTTACCTCTTGTTACCACAGTCACGTCCAAGTGATCAGAGGGCTCGGGTGCTTTGTACTGTGGTAACGAGGTAAAACGATATAAATACTGTTCGTTTTCTCACACAAACCACTCGTTTTGTGTCTTTGGCCATCAATGTGTCCTTACATTTACGAGTCATTACATCATTTTTAATTTGGACTTCTCTGTATGCTCTTTGAGGTGGTGACCATAGACCTCCATTATATGACGAACAGTTTGACCTAAAAATATCAATTGAAAATACTGTGGAAACAAAGACACCTACATCTTGGATGCCCTTGAGGTAAGCTAAAACGTACCAAAAATTTATTTCAAAAGTGAACTATCCCTTTAACCAACAATAAAAGAGCATTAAAATATCTTTTATTGTGTTTTAATGAAATAAAATAAAATATATTTTTTATATTATTTTTATTATTTAGGTCAAACCGGAACTAGAAAAGCTAGTAAAGCATAATAAACATCATTAAAAAATAATAATAAAAAAATAAATAATAAAAAAAACAGTTGGGTGAGCCTTTATTTGTGTTTGAGACTTTATCAAACTGAGTTTATTGAACTGCAAAATTGACATTTTAGGAAAAATCCTGCATTGCTGTGTCATCCCAAAACACGTTGGGACATGACAAATTATGAGAACATTCCCATCCCACACATGTCCAAGGCTCTCTAATGGCCAATGGCGGAACTGCAATCTTCTGTCAGCAGCTTCAACCCAACAGGAGATAAGATCAATGAAACACAACTGCAATATTTCAAAATGAACTCTCTGCTCTTATGTAAAGCGCTTTATAATGAGAAGGGCCAAACGGGGCAAAGTTACAATGGTGAAGTGAAGCTAGCGTGAGAAGATGTTTTGGTTACAAGAGCACATGCCGCCTACACATTTATTTGAAATGAGCTGAAGTTTTTTTTTGTTTGGGGTATTATTTCCTTTATGGCGATTCAATGGATAAGACAACAAAGACACAAATCCGCAGCAATAGAGAAAAAGAGGGCAAATTTGTGTTGGAGACAGGACAGCAGTAAACTACAATGGAGAGCAAAAAAGCTCAATCAACAAGAGATTATTAAAGAGATTTATATTTTTATATTAGAACATGGTATTATTTTATCAGGAAGCAGTTTGGCTCACAATTTTCAAAATTGTGGAAAATAATTAAAAGAGAAAAAGTTGGCTCCGTTCAATGATGTTACAAATGAATTGAATTGGACACACCCCACAGGAAGATAAAATTGGAATTCGGAAAAGAATGACAGGAAGAAAAAAAAGGCATTTCAATAAAAGCATGCATATTTATTCCCTGACACACAACACACAGTTTTTTTTTCAACCAAAATTTCCTAAAACACAGCCAAAACAATAAATACAACCAAAATGTTTCAGCTTTAGCTTTATAAAAATAATTTAAGAAGTTTATATTTAATTTAATTTAAATATATATAAAAAAGATTTATTAAAAATAAATAGTATACATTTATTAATATAAATAGTATAATAATATTTATATAATAATTATAATAATATAAATTTATTAAAATATAAATATTATATTCTGCTATGCATATCTCCTTTCGTTTATGAAGGAAAGTAAATGAAGGTTTTGTAAGTAGTGACAAATACTTTCTTAAGCCAAAATATTCACCACAATGTCGTCAGCTAAGTTTAGAAAAATTAAAGTTTATTAAATATGAAATAAAATGGAGGTTTAAAAAGTATGTAATAAACAGTACAAATAGCAAATGCTTATAAATTACAATTACAATTCTGTTTCTTGTTCAATTCAAGCTCAGGCACTGAACTGAAATGTAAAATTCCTATAAAACACACAATGACTCCCAAATGTTCTTGTGTTTTGCAGATATCTATATTGCGGTGAACTCTCGTTGCAATTGGACCAGGCCATACCACTGCACAGACTGGCTACCAAGTACGGCATCTCCAGCCTCCAGCAAGGACTGACCCAGTACATGAGCCAGAACCTGGCCAGCGACTCTCAGGGCGGTCACGTGGTGGGTTGGTACCAGTACGCCATGACGGTGGGCGACCCGGCTCTGAGAGACAGCTGCCTTCAGTTTTTGTCCTGGAATCTGTCATCAGTTCTTCAGAGTGCAGAATGGCCCTCGGTTAGTGTTGAACTGCTAATGACCTTCCTGCAGCGCTCTGATTTAGTATTGAAGAACGAGCTGGAGCTGTTTGAGGCGCTTGAAATCTGGATCGCCAAGAATGAGCCGGACAGCCTCACGGCAGAGAACGCCCTTCGCCTGGTGCGTTACGCCATGATCCCTCCACGCGAGCTCTTTCGCCTGCAGAGACAGTCGCCGGTCATGACGCGCTACCACGAGTCGGTGCGTGATCTTCTCTATCTGTCCTACCAGTTCCACTCAGCCTCACCCCTTCAGCTGGCCAAGTTCTTCGACGTGAACTGCAGCCTCTTCGTGCCCCGTAACTACCTCTCGTCCATGTGGGGCTCTCAGTGGGCCATAAGCAACCCGGCACGGGACGACCGCAGCTCAAGTTTCCAGACCCAGTTGGGTCCGAGCGGATTTGACTCCAGTAAGCGGGTGACGTGGAACGCCCTGTTCTCGCCCCGCTGGCTCCCTCTCAGCATGCGGCCCATGTACACCGAGCAGGGCGCCATGCAGCCACCACGGCCCGACGGAGGAAGTGGAATCGCCCGGCCTCGTATCATCATCACACCTGCTACTTCCAGCGCAGATTTTGCTGGTGTAAGCTTTCAAAAGACTGTGCTCATCTTTACAAAGCAAAAGGGCAAGCTTGTGGTGAGGCATATCTTCAGTTTCCACCAAAGCACAGAGGAGGTGGGGGACTTCCTGGCTGACGTGGACCTGCAGTATAAAACATCCGAGTACCTGGTGGATGGATCCCTGCACTTGCACATCATTGTAAAGCCTATTTACCAGACTCTCATAGCAACTAAGAACTAATGTGACAGGCTCATTGGAGTAGGATACACATGCATGATATAGAAGGTCTATACTTTTTTTGATGTTGGGAAGAAAACGTTTAGTGTCTCTAAGGCGATTAATGAAGTGCATCTCCACTGTCCTTATAATGTATTGTAAGTTAGAGGTTTACTTTGGTGGAAAAGTGTAAAAAGTAGTCCACACGTATGAAATTGAAGGGATAGTTCTCTTTGAAATTGGTTTTTGGTATGTTTTAGCTTACCTCAAGGGCATCCAAGATGTTTCTCAGTAGTTTCAATTTAGATTTTTTAGGTCAAACGATTCGCGTTTATCTGTCATATAATGGAGGTCTATGGTCACCACCTCAAAGAGCATGCACAGATATGACCAACTTAAACATGATTTAATGACTCGTAAATGTAAGTACACGTTGATGGCGTAAGACACGAAACGAGCGGTTTGTGTGAGAAAACTAACAGTATTTATATCGTTTTTACCAGGTAAACTTACATTTACGAGTCATTAAGTTTAATCGGACTTCTCTGTGCATGCTCTTTGAGGTGGTGACCATAAACCTCCATTATATGACTGACAGACAAAAACGGTTGGACCTAAAAATATCAAAATTGAAAATACTGTGGAAATAAAGACACCTACATCTTGGATGCCCTTGAGGTAAGCTAAAACATATCAAAAATTAATTTCAATGTGAACTATCCCTTTAAAAGGACACAAAAAAGAAAATTCTTAATAATAAAAGTCTTTATTTACTCACCCTCATGTCAATCCAAATCTATTTGACTTTCAATCAACACAAAAGGAAACTTTTTGAAGAATATTAACGCTGCTCTTTTATTCAATGAAAGTGGAAGGGGACCGGGAGCTGTCAAGCTCTAAAAATGACAAAATCAGCATAAAACCACATTAAAAGCAGGTACTTTATATATAATTTATATATGCATGTATATGAGTACTTTGTAGCTGTGGTAACCATTCACTGCCATTGAGAAGAGCAGCTTGGAAATTCTTTTGAATATCATTATTCGCGTTTTCATTCGCGAAAGGTAACAAAAATTTGGTCAATTGTGACAGCATTTTGATTTTTGACAAAATTATTACTTTAATATAGGCTGTGACACATTTGGGTCCCAAACATTACTCATATCGCAGGTAATTTTCAACTCAATTAGGCAGAATCCCTAAATCATGCAAGTATAATCATGTATAATCAACACAACACCCTTTGTCCAAACTGGACTCATAGGTCAAAGAAAGAAAAAATGAACAAAATTAAAATCAGATTGTTTTATTCAGCATTCATATTGTACATTGTAAATAATATTATTATGAATGAACATAATTTTGCCATAATAACATTATTTTTAACATTCAAATTTCCAAGGTGCTACTGTAAATATTATGAGAAATATCACATCTCTTTCAAACCTGTAATGTCTTGAAATGTCACACATTAGGTGATTCACATTTTGTGCAGGTTATTTAATATCTAAAATTCTTGGTTAGTTTTTTTCAGTATTATCTTATCTTTATGCCCTGCACACTAACATTTTTTAGATCAGTTTCCTTGCATGTTGGGATCATGTGTATGTTCAGTAGGATATTCACTCTCCTGTGCAGACCACACAATAAAATAATTATGCTTATTCATGAAGTTTGAGTCCATCATTGATTATGAGGGTAAAAGAAAAAAGAGAAAGACTTAAGAGGGAACGCTTAAATGCACTTATCTGCAGAGATGTAATACACTTCCCATCAAATTGAATTGAATAATCCTTATATCATTCAAATTATAAACTAACCATTTTAAATGAGTAAAAAAAAACAAAAAACTATAGCTCAATAAAACAGTTTGTTTAAATCTCAAACACAAATTTAAACATTTTCATTTTTCTTCTAATTTATGAATACGAATCACATAAACTGGTCAATTCCCTTGGTCTATTGAGATTTAGGCTACAAAATATTTTTTTTACTCATTTAAAATTTCGTATTAAATAATATAATAGGATTATTCTATTTAATTTGATGGGATTTTACTATGAATTAAAATGCGTAAAAAACTACAGTAGAGGGAAATTCTCAAGTAGGCAACCAGCGACAACTGTAGTCCTTTTTACTGAATCAACAACAAATGAACGACTCTTGTTATTATAAGTGAATCAAAACCACTTCTGAATCAGGAGCGGTTATAAATGAATATGTCGGAATCAAAATCAATCAAATAAGAGTTTACCAAAGTACTGTACAATTTCAAAGTGATAAGGCAAAATACAATATAATACAAAAAAGAGATTTTTTTACTACAATTAATGGCAAAAAAGTTCTAATTTGTAACATTTGAAAATCATTTCTTGTAGCGAAAGTCCTAGGACAAAAGTATGCTTCTGAAATAGTTTATAAATAATAAAAAAAATCTATAATATGAAGAATAACTTGTGTTGAATTATTAACGATTCTTAAAGAAATAGAATTCGCCTAGAATATAGTAATTCATTATTAAATTCCTCAAGTTTTCACAGACACACTTTCTTATTTGTCTGAAATACCATATCAGTCAGCTAGCCTGAAAGAGTCACGTTAGCATCTGGCCTGCTCCTCCTTTTTCCCCGGCGCACAGCAATTACGTACAAACTACCAGTCCCATGATCCCCGGCGTCGTCAGGCAGGAAGAGCGTGTGTTAGCAGGGGCTCACACTGATCCAAGTTAGGAGCTTTCAGCTGCTGGCCTTGGCCCATCATGTAAGTGCCTGCCGAGGTTTCGTTGCAGAGCGGTTGCAGAAATCTCCCCGTTTTCGTTGCGTGCAATTGAAAGGCCAGCATTTGCACGGAGAACAAGTTACCCGACGCCCAAAGGCTCCGAGTGCATGAAGATCGGGGCTTGTATTTTGCACCTTTGTTGCAAGCAAGCCCGCTTGAAGCCTCACTGCGAGGGATAGATGGAAGGAGGGAGCGACAAGGAAGGCAAAGTCTTTTGTGCGTCCCCTTCCCCCAACCCAAAAGGGGAGATGTCCGGGCCAAGAGGTAGGTACTTTTTTTTAATTACTCAACCGAACCGTGCAAAACCTCGGAAATGCAGGCAGCGTTGCATGGCTTGCAAAGTGCACGGCTGCAGCTTCATCGTGGCCAATGCATTAAAAGTTTGACGGCTCGCGAGGGTCAGTTGCAATGCATGTTTTAATGATCTGCCCATTTGCAGATTTACTGGGAAGGCGATGCTCTCCTTAGACACTCGCACGGGCGCTATTTGCATTCTTGTTCTACCACGATTATTAAAAGAAACGCCTTCTTTCCGCGTTGAGGAACTGCCTAGCCAGCAATGCAAAAGTGATTGTGCAACGACAGCGCTGTCCGCACCCGACTTATTCACGCGCACGAGGCGATTTTCTCTCGAACAATGTTCGATTGTGACGTCACGACGGCCTCGGCTTCGTTCTGCAGATTAGATTCGTTCGTACAACTTCTGTCGTTGATGCATGCGAGGTGCATTAGGTAACGCGAAACTTTGGCCGACGGTTGAGTGTGCAAGTGCAATGGGGAAACAGGGACCTGACAGCCTGGTTGCATGCCATGTTGAGCATGCAACAATTTTTATTAGTTGCGCGTAATGGAAAATAATTCGGGCGCTTTGTTCCAGGAGTAATGCATAGGTAGAGGCTGCAAAAATAAGGAGCTAAATATAGTTTTGTTGCTGCAATCTGTTTAAGGAACAGGGTTCAGATGTGCCACACAAGTCTCCATGCAAAAATATTCACAAACCCTCAAGCAAAATGCTGTGGAAAAAACAGCGCTTCCTATCTCACAAGTGCACCGTTAATTTGCTTGTTACTTGACGTTTATCGACAGCGTTGCAATTGCATTTACAAAACTAATTGTTAAAAACCAGTTCATGCACAATCATGCAATTCTTTTTATGCTAATTTGTTGCATGCATGTAATGTTTAATGTTCATATTGAATGAATATTTGCATGCTGCATCAGACTAGGCTCTCAAAATGTTGTTGTCCAGTAACTTTTAAAAATGACTGGCTCATTATTATGCATTTGTTGTCATTTGGTCAAAGAAATGACATGCAGAAGTGGATTTTATCAAATGTCAAGTTCAGATTGGCTGAAACATTCCCAGGAAAAAGTAAATATTGTTTACAGTGCATCTCTAAACCCAAGCCAAATTAATGTGTATAATAAATAAAAACTTCAGTATATAGAGCTTTATAGTACTGGTGCATGTTTTCAACTTTTCTTCTATTTACATTTTGAAATGTGCACTCTGTTTTAAGGCAAAAGAAGTCGTATAATAATAATAATTCCGACAAACACACGTTTCTCAGCCCTGCACTCCTAGACCCCTTAATTACACTTACTGGAGCCTTTGCAACATATCTAATGTCCTTGCTCTTTCACAAAAGCACTGTATAGAGCCCGTGTGTGAGGTTTCTCACACCGTGGGCCGAATCGACGTACATGCACTTGCCCAAATTAAAGCTACGGCCAGCAGCTGTTATACTGGGTCCGTTCCTATCCACGCAGTGACTGCAGTCGAGAGGCAGATTGCAGCGCAGGGGCATTTCAGTTCTGTGAACAGAACACTCATGAATCATAAATTAGTAGGCGTGGTTCAAGAATGTTTGATTCTGACGCCCTAATGAGGTGATTTTAGCAGCATTGAAAGAGCAGTAATTGTGTTGTTGTATAACAGTGACACACCTGAGGAACATTTGAGGAACTAAATCCTCATGAACCAACCCCTCCGTCATGCAAACATACACAGCGTTTACCTGTGCACGAGGAGCTGGAAGGGTTCAGGTTGTGGATTGTGAAGGGCAATGTGTGTGGAATCAGTAGTTTAAACTTGAAAATATTGTATGATGACTCCTTAAAGGGATATTTCATGCAAAATGATTTACTCATGCCCTTCCAAAACTCTATGCATTTTTTTCTTTTGTGTTCCAGAATATATTTCAGATCGTTGTTTTGGACCCCTTTGACTTTCATTGTATGCACAAAACAATTTTTACCCTTTTTGTTCCACAGATGAACTATCCCTTTGAATGCAATTCAAGTTTGGTATGAACAAGTTGCTGCTTTCTTAAAATGTGCAGATTATAAAGAATTTATGCTCCTTCATGCATACGTGACACCGATTGCAGTTTTTTGTGTGCGAATACCTGAAAGTCTGATTGCAAAGTTGATTTGAAACAAAGTCAAACAGTACTTTTAAGGGGGTGCACATAGACATTTTAAAAAAAGTTGGCCTCTGTTTTTCTGGGTGGAAGCGATTTGTTGGAAGAGCAGTTCCAGTTATGTCAGTGGGGGTCTATCTTGTGCTTGTTGGGCCCTGGTTCATTGAGTTTGCACTGGCCCCAGTGGTGCACACAGTGAATCGATGTCCCCACCATGCACAAGGCCTGCGTGTTGCCGTCATGTGCGATTGTCACGTTTGTCATGCTAATAGACAACAGAGATACTAAATCCCCTATTTACGACAGCTCAATTGTTGGTGACCGTCCAGCCTTGCTGTGTTGTTTTGATGCAATAGTGTGAGGATTGTTTCAAGCATTGTGTTGCTGATCCCCCTCAGACCTTTCACCTTACGGCTGTGTGTGTGGAGAGTACGGCCATGGTGCAGTATGCATGCATGCTGCAATTCAGGGCATGGAATCCACACTAGGTACTTGCATGCAAATCACAGCCTGCAAGTAGGCAGGTTTATGTCCCAGTCTCTACAGCCAAGTGTACAATACATTGATTGCATGCGTTTTATAAGCAGCTAAGCTGTGTTTAAAGGGGTAATGCCAAGCCTGGGAGTGTCCTCCTGCTGAATCGCTTGGGAGTGACCAGTATGATGACTCTATTGGCTCTCTGGGAGGCCCTGTCTAGAGGCCCCTCTCTGTCTGTCGTTTTGTTCTCTCTCCCTCTCTCTCTCTCTCTCTCTCTCTCTCTCTCTCTCTCTCGTTCTCTCTCTCGTTCTCTCTCTCCTGTGGGATGTGAGCTATGCTCGGTCACAAGAACTGCATTCTCTGACATTGATCCATCTTATTGCAGACTTCTGAATAATTGACAACTTTTAGGGTTTTCTCTTGAAGGCAGCCAGGGTGTCTCTTACCATAGCATTACTAACCGTGTTGCTTTCCAAGAAAGGACTGCATTTAGCTTATTGAGATCAGGGTGTGTGAAATGCATTTCTAAAAAAGATGACATCTACTTCCTAACATGCCTCATATGGGGGTAATAGTATAATTGTGTTAAAGATAGGGCTGTGCAAAGATTAATTGCGATTAATCGAATGCAAAATAAAAGTTTGTGTCTGTCTACATAATAATGTGTGTGTGTGTGTGCTGTGTAAACTTATTTTGTATATACAAAATACATATGCATGCATGTATAAATTAGATTATATATTTTATGTTTATGTGTGTGTATATATATATTTATATATATAAGAATTATTTTGCACATTTTCTTAAATATATACATGCATGTGTGTGTATTTATATACAAAATATTTCTGATTTCAACATTGATTATAAGAAGAAATGTTTCTATAACAGAACAACAGCATATTACAATGATTTCTGAAGGATCATGTGACACTGAAGACTGGGTTAATGCTGACAATTTAGCTTTCCCATCACAAGAAAAAAGTTACATTTTAAACTATATTAAAATGGAAAACATTTATTTTAAGGCTGGGCAATGATTAATCGCATCCAAAATAAAAAGTTTGTGTTTACAATATATGTGTGTGTATAATTATTTTGTATATAAAAATACACACACATACATGTATATTTAAGAAAAATGTGTTAATATATCATATTTATATGGATATGTAATAATTATTTTGTATATATATAAACTATATAAGTGCAAATATTTCTTAAATATATACATGCATCTATGTGTGTGTGTGTGTGTGTATAAAAAATAATTATAAACACTACACACACATTACGTAAACACAAACTTTTATTTTGGATGCGATTAATCGCTGGCCAGCCGTAATTTATTTAAATGAACTTTAAATTACTTTTTCACTGTTTTTGATCAAATAAATGCATTATCAATAAAATATAAAATATGATTATTACAATTGATTCCTGTTGTTCGTCATTGTAGGATATAGTAGAGACTAACTTTCAGAAATGTCTTTTACTATGAATGAATAAGTTGTGCACTACAATACTGACAGAAATGAAGTTCCTGGTGATGATGCTATTGATTAGACTACATATTGTATCCTAATTTAGTATTTACAGCACCCAAGGGAGGACCCTTCTCCGCAGGGGGCAGTAAATTGCTTTCTGTTGTCATCCAATGAAGCCAAAATGTGTTCGATATTAAGGCAGCCCTTACTTGACCCCACATGTTGTGTAAAACTCGCTCGCATGCAGAAAATAATATTCTCTTACTGCAAATGAAATTCTGTGGTGCAAAATTCTCCTTATGAAAATGATGATTTTATTAAAGCCTTTCAGATTTCATAATGAAACTTGTAACATTCAATATGCGTTTCTTTATATTGTGGAATAATTTGCCGTAAGCTTCAGCCTGCTTGTTGGATTTAAAATGGTGGCATCTTTAATAAAAGTGGTGAGATTAGTACATAATATAGTTTTTGTGCTGGTTTCTTATGTCCACATTTGTTGTTAACACATGTTTGGTTTTCAAAATGGTGTATGTCACAATCAATTATGCTAAGTGCTGAGTAAGATTTTCAAATGGAGACCGACAGAGCACTTAGTGGAACTGCGGCAATGTGTTGTGGAAGTGAAGATGTCAGGGTAGATCTTGAGTAACAGGTTGAGGACTCCACCCTCTGGTAGCCCTTTGCCTTGCTCGAATTCTGCCAACCAAATCATGCATCTTTGAATTGGTACACCTCCTAGTATCTTCCAATGATTGGAGAAGAATATAATCTCTTTAAACACTTTTAAAGAGGACCTATTATGTCTTATGCAAACTTAAGTCTTGATTTTGTTTTTGGAGTCTACCAGAAAAGGTTTTCATGCTTGAATGTTCAAAAAAAAAAAGAAGTTCCCACATATTTTACATTGTTTCTGCACCTCTCGTCCAGAGGTCGACACGACCAATAGTTGATTTTACAGATAACTAGGTTGGACCACGCAGGGTGATAACCGATTAATCAACTGCTAATTTTTAAAATGGATGCTGAATGAAAATAAACATACACACAAAACAGTGCTGAACTTTATTGCGAAAATTAAAAATCAGTACTGAACCATGAAAATGTATTGTACTTTTTGAATATAAAACATATTAATTATGCCTTGATAATACATGTTAGTTCAAAATGTTATTGTCATTGAAGTGAAAATGTTTTTAGTAAATATTGAAATTAACAATGAATACTTTAATTAGCCTTAGTTAATGTTAAAGATGGACTCTTATTGTAAAGTGTTGCCATTTTGTATAAATCCAAACTTTGCTAAAGATGGCCGTCTTTAAATATCCACACAAAGGCCATTGCATTGGAATGAGATGCATATGTATATTGTATGTATATTATTACACTTTATTTGCTTCTATTTTAGAACACTTGATTCTGATCAAAATGGCTAAATGTGTTTTGACGATAAAAAATCGACTGAAATCGAATGCATTTGTTTCTGTTGGCTGCATGAGCCAGTTTGCTTTCGCATGTCACTAGCTTTAAATATGCAACTTCGCCGCATTACGAATACATAAAAACGACCAGCTGGATATAAACTAATGCAAATAGATGGTAACAATCGTGACATTAAACATTTTTGTCGGGCTCGCGTATGTTTTTGTCACATTGTTTTAACCGCTTGAGGTATTTATGTTTGTCCTCTTAGCCTCTATGTTGTGAAATTATCAACCGCTTTGATTGTTTCGTAAATGCCATCCTGCTTTTATTACTATAACCGCGAGCTTTAACCCTCACTAACAGAACTCAACCAGGCCTCACCCCCTTTTTTTAATCTTGGGTGTGAATTATTTAAATGTGGAATATTATGATGTGTAGCCTACTTTCCCTGAAGTTAACTCAATACTACAATTGTGGCGTTTTAGGGAGTTTACTGATATCGAAATTGAGAATAACTCCCTTTGGAGTGGCTGAATGGTTCGTAACTTTACTTTCGTAACATTACGTACTAAAGAAAGTTAAAAATGTAAAAAATAAATAAACAATTTAACTTTCCCTGCCTTTTACATATTTGGAATAGTTGTGTAATAGATAATTACATTGCAGTTAAAGGTAAATGTATCTGGTGCGACTGTGAACATCACCAAAAGGACCTACAAAAATAACCGTTTTCAAACAGGTTTGATTATTAAGCCAATGTTGCTCTCTTGAGCTGGTCTTCTATCCCAAGCTGCATCTATCTGGTTGATGCATATGCACACTTTGGTTCGGACAAGTGTCTAGAAGTGTACAAGTGTAATGGCGCTGTGCATATGCTGTTAGAGCAAATTGTTTTGTCAATGGAATTACCCTTTGCTTGACTTTGAATTTGTAACATTCACAGTTACAATAATATATCATTTCAAAGTTATGCAGTGGAAAACATTTTTTTTGCTCACACGGCAACTACACAGAGCTGTAGGATCTACGTTAAAGCATTTCGTAGCGCTCCCAATTTAGCTTGTGCACTTTCCACTCCAGCTCGCGCTGTCGTCCCTGCCATTCAAATGCATATTTTACATAGAAATGTGCTTTTAACATTGTTTTTTTTTCAGTACTGTAGTCACTCTTTGAGGTTTTCAGTGCTTCCTTTTATGTGACCTTTAAAGGTGGATTGTGTAGCATATAAGTGGATTTGTAGATAGAAATGCAATATAATATACATAACAATGTTTTCAGTGTCCTTACATAATGAACGTTATGTTTTTATTACCTTAGAATAAGCCTTCTATTTACATACAGTACACCGCGGGTCCCCTTACATTGACATTTTTCGCCAACATGTTCTTTCTACTGCAGCCCTAAACGGACAAACTACTACAGAGCGTGTTTCGTCACTGTTTTTCTTGAGGCAAAGAAGCTGGCTAAAGTCAGCGAACATTGACACAATGATGAACAAGTAACAATAATATTCACAATAACATTGTTTTATTGAATAAGAAAGTAAACGTAGGCTAGTTTCTTAATTTATCTTTGTAAAGAAATCTCATTGCTTAACCCTAAAACGTATTCTGGGCAAATGTGGGCAAAATAGTTTTCATTTATTTAAAAAAAAAAATACTTCCCTTGATCTGAGCGGTACAAGACTTGGCTACTTTTCCTAAGGTTGCCTCCTGAACACACACAATTTTTTTGACGACATTCTACAATGTTAAGTGGGTGAAAAAAACCTCCTTAATCTTGTATTTGGGTCAAAATTGGCACACATAGAAATGAATGGGAAAAACTGTAATTTAGAGCATTACAAAATAAGCCAAAATAAAACACCAGGTGATAGCAAAGTCACTTCATCTTTAGGTTTTAGCTCTAAGACCTTATTGGAATGATATTTTAATGTAGTTAAAAAATAAATACAATAAAACATTAAAATAAGCATAATTTACATGGAAAATATGGTACTTTTTGAAGTAAATAAATTCAAAAATACCTCCAAAATAAAAGAAAATACCATAAATGGATTGACAAAACTTTATCGAAGACAGTGATATGACATTTATAATAAATAAAAATTAGGATTACACCTCTGTGCCCACATTTGTCCACAATTACTGGATTAAGGGCTATAAAGTTAATATGGTTTGAAGGCTAAAGAAACCTCATCGATGACATCTTTTGCTGTCGGCCACCCACCACTAGATGCTGCTAAAAATCACACACTGCACCTTTAAAGGGGCTAGACATTGAATTCAGAAACCCTTGTTATTAGCGACACCGGTGGCCATTATGTGAACTGCAGCCAGCAACTTACTGCTTGTGCTTCCATTCCTGCAAAAAGACTGAACATGATTCATGATTCCATTATCTATCTCTGAAGATGACATGTCATTCCTGGACTGTCTCTGTCAGGACAGCAGAGGATGCAGTGACGACATTCGTTCTAAAGCAGTGTCCCCAGCTGCTGGAACCCAAAGGGTCTGCCATCTTTGGAAGTATAATGTGTCTTACAAACTGCCAGTGCGGTCAGAGGGGCCAAACAGCCGGCAGCCCAAGAGAAGTTATTTTCATCTCTTTCTTTCTAATTCACCGGCCCTCCTCCGGGTCCCTGAGATTCCAGTAAAACCCTTGGGATTGTTGAAATTCTGGATGTGAGTGGGATTGTGAAGGACTAGAACTGGTTGACTTGGGTTTTTTGGACTGCAGACACAGTCCTGGACAGATGACGGCCAGTCAAGCAAGCTCTACATCAAGGGGGTTTCGGGTCAGTCAAGTTTATGTTACACCATAGTGGGGAAACACTGGATTTTCCCAGATTCGCATTGCTGACAGTCACCTGAGTCCAAACTCTCTGTGTTGCGAATGACTCAGGAATTAGACATTTGATTTATTCAAACGTGTTTTGAAAGCTTCTATGCTGGCATGTCTGACATACCTGTACACCCTGTGCTTTTCATTACATTAGGCTGAGTTTAAAAGAAATTGATATGTGCCTTCACATGTTCAACATAAAATTAGTAGTCTTATTCAAACTGTATAGAAATATAACCGTTGCAAAACTAGGTGTGCTGAAATTGCCTTATGAACTTAATTTACTTTCTGTACTTTATGAACAATACCTTTGTTTCCTGCCAATACAGCATGATTATGTAATCTATTGATCTTTTTTGCTTCTTCTCACTATCTTGTTTTCCCTATGCAAGAACTTGGTGTACTGATATTATGTGCTGTCAGTCACGTGTGTGTGTTTTTGTTTACTTCTCTGGGAACAGTGGTTTTTAGGTCAACCTTGGGATTTGACTAGGGCTGGTTGTAGCTAAAAAATGAATGAAAAAATGCCAGCCTTTTTTTATATCTCTGTTATGTAAAGTAAACCAAGTCTATTAAAGGCAGACTGAAGTGCCTTGAAACTCGCAGAATTATTCAAAGTGTTGACGTAATTTCCACTGAAACAGACAGGGTGGGACAAATCGAACAACGCAATAGCCAATAGTGTTTAGTTTAGATCATAGTTCGGCCAATCCGCAGTTTCTTCCTATTCGCTAATTGTTTCTCCTTCTAATCTCCTCCATATCGCTTTAAAATATAGCATTCTGTGCGGTATTTAAATGGGGGTGATACTACTAGTAGATACTAGTAGTACCACACTACTGTGTTTTCGTTTAAAAACGTTCTGCTACGTTTGCTCCTCCCGTCCTGACTAAAACGTGAAAAACGAAGACCTAAAACAGAGAAATTAGAAACGCTGCAGCTTCGTTTTGTGGAGGGCGTTTTCGTGAAGACTGAAAACAAAACGGAGGAGTTTAGAAACGCTGACGCAGAGGCTGACGCTCTGCTCTATGATTGGGTGTCATCAGTCATGACTCATGACGTATCCTTCCCTGATTAGTCAGCCACTGTTTACACTGATACGCGCATGCCTAGTGTTGGTGAATGGTCACGTGATCTGCGTTTTCAGTCGTTTTAATGTGGACTGTGATCAATTCTAATACGCAGATAAAACGCTGGTGTGGACGGAGATCGTATTCGTTTTAATTCTCCGTTTTTAAACAAAACGCAGTAGTGTGGACGGGGCTTAAGTTTTAACTTCTTTTTTTGAAAATGCAAATTTTTTAATTTTTTGGAGCACACTAGCTAACGTAACAGTAAGGCTAACGTATTCATAAACTTAACCGTAAAACTTAAAAAAATGTTAATTGAAAAAAAGCTCAAATAAAATACAAATATTAAACAAATCGAATATAAATTCACACTGGGTTATATTCAATATGACTATCTACATTTACTTGTATGTGTTTAATGCATTTAAAGTAAATTTAATTCAAATTTAAAAACATGCAACGGTTATATTGGAACAATTTATTTTATTTTATTCGCAATATAGAAAAACATTTCTTAATGTTGAATTGTTCAATCAGAGTTTTGATTCAATTCAATGAATCCCAACGTTTTGTTTTGCATTTTTTTTCTGCACAATAAGCAATAAATTATTTATGCAATTTGCAATAGCTTAATTTAATGTTGCTAGCAAAACCAAATCCAGCCCTAGTTTGAACTTCACGTGGTATTTTAGTTGAGTGTATACAGTGGTTGTGTTGAATAAGAAGGCTTTTTTTTTATCTCTGTTATGCGATCAATAATTGACAACCACTTCAAGAGCAGAATTTATGTACAAACAGACTTTGTTGATGCAACCAAAATAAATGCAATATGTGTTTATCTGCGATTCTGCATGCGTGTTTAGTTGTTCTTGATGATGCTGCTGGTAATTTTCATGATGACTTCAGCATGGATGAAAGAGCTTCTCCAGACTGTTGAACACGTCTGTGCATGTTCCAGCAGATAGAGCCGCCTCTGCATCTCCCTTTACATTCTCTGTACATCGAATTGCTGTGGGTTGTCGAGTCTCTATAGTGCCAGACTGTTTGCCATTTTACTCTGCTCAGCTTTGTCACGTCGCCAACGTTGGTTCATGCGGCCTCCCTTATTAATTGCCAACTCTTGATAAGAACGAATGACTTCCAGTTGCTTTATGACTTTAATTTCAGTACTCGATACCAGGAACTAGGAACCTTTCACTGGGAGTGTTGTGACATTGAAGGGCACTTGTTATATTTGAAGTGCTTGGAGTGGCTGTTTTTAATGCTTATGCAATAGTTTTCATAAAGTTCCCAAAATCACACGGAGGTCCAGTAACTGAGAACAGCCCTTTCCCTACATCGCTGATGTGATCAGTCTGAAGAAAGTTATCGGGTGTCGGCCTGTGATGTGTCAGCATGTGTGATTTTAAGGATTAGGGCTTTCACCATGGAACATTGCTTGAGTGTTGCTAGGGAGTGATTTCCAGTTGGGGCATAGTTATTTTGGCAGTCGTGATCAGTGATGTACTTTCTGCAGGAGGCACACGATCATTTTGTGGTTTTGTACCCTTCACTTTAAAAGGGATCGGAGTGCTTGGTGAGGTTTTTTTTTTTTTTTTTTTTTTTTTGAGTGTCAGCTTTCTGCTGCTATTGTTGTGCATGTAAAAGCAGGTGGGAGAGGTTCAGAACAACCTTTCTGGTGTTAACAATGGTGTAACGGGCACACAACGGGACACAACCCTCTTCTCACGCTGCACTGACAAATAGCTGCTCTTATTTTGTGTGTAATTGTGACAATATGGGAAGTGTCTGCATTTGTTTCCTGTCTGTGGGCTCATGGTGTGGTCGGGACCATTCTGAAGCCCCACCTTTCTCATGTAGTGATCGGTGTTGCCTTTGAATATTTGTTAAAGCTGATTTGTGGTGTTAAAATACTTTGTCCTATTTCAGCTTAATATGCAGAGGTCAACTATAATAAAGAAATTTGTATGTTGATTTATCCTGAAAACTGTAAACATCATGGCTCTGTCAGGCGTGCAAACTTTGCTCTGTTTGAGCATTGTGACACAACAACATTGGCTCTACCAATCATGAGAGTTTGGGGTTGGACTTACTGTTTGTCTGACCAATCGCAGTTTGGAAAGTGTTCTGTAAACTTATTTAGTGTTTTTATTTTATTATTTGTTTGTATATATATATATATAGTAAGTGCCAGGTTTGGGTTGATGTCTTTTATTTTGAAATTTTTACTTTCAGTTTGTTACATCACTTGGTTTAGGTGTATGTAGTTTGCGTGTGGTTAGCATGTAGGAAGAGGGTGAGTGGCTGGGACGCTCACATTCTGCTAACTAACCAATTTTATTTTCATTTAATTGCTTTATGCTTGCTTTACCGTCATCATTCATCATGTTTCTGTCATTTTCAATGTTCTAATAAACCACCGGATACGCAGTGGAAAAAGCATCAACTTTATTCCCTCTACACAAGTGTGTGTGTTTTTATATATATATATATATATATATATATATATATATATATATATATATATATATGTATATGTATATATATATATATATATATATATGTATATGTATATATATATATATATATATATATATATATATATATGTATATATATTTGAAGAGTTCAGATGCAAAAGCCTCTAAGTGCCATTTGAAATTTTCTTCTAAAATGATCATTTTTATCAAGCTTGTATATTTAAGTTAAGTAATTTCACTTAAATGGCAAAGAAGATTACCTATTAATTGTCATTTAAGTGAAATTACTGAACTTAAATATACAAGCTTGATAAAAATGATCATTTTAGAAGAAAATTTCAAATGTCATTTAGAGGCTTTTGCATCTGAACTCTTCATATATATATATATATATATATATATATATATATTTAGATATATTTAGATATAGATATCTATCTATCTATCTATCTATCTATCTATCTATCTATCTATCTATCTATCTATCTATCTATATATCTATATATCTATATATCTATATATATATATATATATATATATATATATATATATATATACCTGCACGTGAGTGTTTGAAAGCAGCTCAGTGAGTCAGTACCAGAGACATTGACTTGTTACCGGCATACTACATATTCAGACAAACTGTTGATATGAATTGTAGCATCACCTCAGGGCACGTTTTACTTATTGTTTGCCTTTAGCAGGCTGGAATCAGTTAGTCAGGTAGGTGTGTTCAATTCAAGTGCCATCCGGCATGTGGATTGCCCCACTCTGGTGTCACTCACGATGGGTAACACCCGTGACGGCAGCGCCTCCGTCCTGCTCCACATGGAGAGAACGCACCTGACCCTGCCATCTCGCCTCCCTCTTTCACACTTGCACTCTCTCTCCTCGCACTCTCTCGCTCTGTCGAGTTTACTCAGCCAGGATCTGGAGCCGCTTGCGCTGTCTGACTGTAAGTGCTCATCCGATAGGGAATCTCGGAGTTCCATGGGGAGCAGAAATAAAGGAAAGGGCTCTATATCCCTCAGGACAGTTTCAGAATGCCTCTTTTGTTTAGACAAGCCTTTTTTGTTATCTCGCATAACGCTTTTTCTCTCTTAAAAGGAACTTTTCCGACAGATGCAATTCTGAAGGTCTTTAATGACTTGGGCATAATAATGATGATTTTTTTCTTTTCTTTTTTTTCTTCCCTCTGCAGGTAAAAAGAAGCTACCACTTAAGCTTCCCAAAGAGGCGTTTGACAAAACACCACCTGCTCCTACGTAAGATTTTATTACAGATTTCAGAAGTTGAAAGATAAATACACTTTTATTGATGTCACATTTATGTTCATAAACTGAAGGATTTTTTAGTCTGTGGTTTTGAGGTTCACTCTGGGTGTGCAAGAACTATAGATTTCATAATTAAGGCTGGCTTTAGTTAGTGAGTCAATTACCGTGTCAGACAAGGACACTCAATGGGATTTCTTTGTTCCACAGACCCCCAAGAGACCTGGACTCCAAAGCCTGTGTTACCATTGGAGATAAGGTGCGTTTCATCATCCTTTTTAATTAAGATGGATAACCTTATGTAACTGTATCTTTACTGTTTGTTCCCTTTTTCATTTTAGTAATATCTTTTACAGAAAAATATTTTTTGTTATGGATCTGTTTTACATAAATCTGTGCATTTCAAAAAAAAAAAAAAAAAAAGCCTCTATGGGAAGTATTTAATGCAAGGTTTCTCTTCACCTGCATCCCTCCCTCGTCTGTATTCTAAAGCACTATGAGAGGAACTGTCCCTGGGTCACCTGTATGCAAAGCATTGAGAATTGTAATTTGCATTCCCGTGCTAAGGGGATTCGACTTATCTTTTTGAAATGTCATATTTTGCATTGCTTTTATGGTGATGTAACCCTGTCCCGAGCTCGATACGAAAGCTTGGCTTGGTGAAAGACCAGCGGGGTTGTAAAGAATGGCCCAGTGCACATTACAGCCTTTTTGAATACGTCTGATTGTAGGCAGCCTGGAATGCACTTTATTGCCTCTCAGGCTATAAAAAATATTTATTTTAAACTCATCAAATAAGTGGAATTTTCCATTGGCAAAGATTAAGCCGTTTAGCCTTGCAACCCAAGAGTAAGTAACATTAAGTTTTTTGATAAAGTCAGGTTGGGGCGTTGGAGCTTTTTGTGAAGAATATCTGAAGAACCAGGTTTGTTGCCTCCAGGTTTAAGGCGTTTGTTGTGATTGCTAGTGAGAGGACAGGGATGCATTCCTGGAGATAACATTTTCCTTTCTTCATACCTCATAGGAAACAATCAGCTTATGCACATTTGTGCCATTTTCTTTTTAGATGTCTTTGTCTGTTTGGAATATAGACATTTATCTGCCATTCTGTGTGCATCAATTTTGGTAATATACTTATATAATACTTTTAAGACCCGTGTTTGTGTTCTGAGCAGAACTTTGTGGTGAAGGCAGATGATTTGGAGCAGATCGGAGAGTTGGGGCGAGGGGCGTATGGAGTGGTGGACAAGATGAGACACGTCCCCAGTGGTGTAATAATGGCAGTAAAGGTGAGTTCACACAGGCCCATGCTAGCTAAACCCATGTGAGGAATATTCTTGTTAGTAACTGTCCAAAGTTTCTTAAACTTTGGAGATTATCATAGTGGTCAAGATTTAGCTTTCCTACATGTAGCATTTACCTAGCATTGCTTAAAATTATTCAAATATTTCAACAATTAATACGAAAACAAATTTAAAGTAATTTTCTGTCTGAGTGCTAAGCAACCTGCCAACTTGCCCCCTTTTAGATGTGCATTCATTCCATCATAACTATCAGTTTTTGTAATATTTTTATTTTTGGTAATATACTTTTCATTTATATATATATATATATATATATATATATATATATATATATATATATATATATATATATATATATAAATGAAAAGTATATTACTAAAAATTAAAATATCACAAAACTGATAGTATGTATATATATATATATATATATATATATATATATATTTATGAAATTAAATTTGAAAATATTTTAAATGAAATTATGTGAAATGAAAAATATAATATTTTATATATATTAGGGCTGTGAAACGATTAATCGCATCTAATATTTATGTATTTATGTATAATTATTTTGTATATATAAATACACACACCTGCATGTATACATTTAAGAAATATTTGCTTGTATATACTATACAAAATTAATATTATACATATATAAATATTTGACCTATTAATAACACATTTTAAATATATACATGCATATGTGTGTATTTATATATATATAAAATAATTATACACACTACACACATATATTATGTAAACACAAACTTTTATTTTGGATGTGATTAATCGCGATATATTAGGGCTGTGAAATGATTAATCGCATTTAATCACATTTAAAATACACTACAGTATACTACATATCTCAGAACATAAAATACAAATTAAACACTGTAATATTCTTTAAGTTAACATTTTTTCTTTTCTTTTTTAAAAGTTTTTCTTGTTATTTTTATATTCATTAAAACATTAAGCAACACCTCAAGTGCACTTACGCTATAAGCGATTGTTATGAGAAGACTAATTTGTTCATTAGAGCAGCATTTATTTTTTTCAAAATAGCAAAGATCGTAATATTGTGGAATATTATTACAATTCCAAATAATATATTATAACAATATATGAATATATATTATATGAGTATATGAGTATATATATGAATATATATATATATAGCAGCCATTATTCCAGTCTTCAATTTTATGATCCTTCAGAAATTATTCTAATATGCTGCTAAAAAATATATATATTTATATTCATTTACCATTTATCAATGCTGAAAACAGTTTCTAGATTCTTTGATAAGTAGATATTTCAAAAGAACAGCATTCATTTGAAATTAACTTAATAAATGCCATTATCACCCACTTGTTTCCCGCAGCGGATCCGGGCCACAGTAAACACGCAGGAGCAGAAACGGCTGCTAATGGACCTGGATATCTCAATGAGAACAGTCGACTGCTTTTACACTGTTACCTTCTATGGAGCCCTTTTCAGAGAGGTTCGACATCACGCACATTAAACACTGAACACACCCAATGCACTGAGCAGTCATGTCATTTACCTGTTAGCATTTGCAGCTGTTTCAACACTACTACACAAAGCGAGTGGCAGAGCAAGTCCAGTTATCTGAATCGATGCCCTAATAAACGTTGACCCCCCGCCCCACTAAAAAAAAAAAAAAAAAAATCCCACAGGAAGTTGTACAATGGGAATGTGTTTCAGTCACTTCCTGCTGTCTCGTTTTTTATGTGTCTCAAACCCCAGTTGTAAGCTGATTGGCTCGTTGTGTTGTCAGGGTGATGTGTGGATCTGTATGGAGCTGATGGACACCTCTCTGGATAAGTTCTATAAGCAGGTGCATGAGAAGGGCATGAACATCCCAGAGGACATCCTGGGCAAGATCACCGTCTCTGTAAGTACCCCCTGATTTTCTGGATCTCTCTATGGCAAGCTGTTGCTCTTTGGTCTGCATATTTGAATTTGTGTCTACTGTATTTTCTGGACTATAAGTCACTTTTTTTATCATCTGAAACCTACAGCGACTTATATTCCGAAGCGACCGATAATGCTATTATCGTCAAGCATGCAAAACGGAGCATGCATAAATGCACACACATGCGCATGATAAACCAATCCGTTCTAGCATAGGTGCTGCTAGTGTCACAGGGCCTGCATACTTCACTTTTAATGAAATTAAGACATAAGGAGCTAATCGTAGACACAAGACTTTGCTTGAGCTAGAGGAGAAAGTTTACAGAACTGCACGCTGTTCTCAGTACAGTTATAGATCCATTAGGACCGGCAAGCGATTCAATTCAATTAATTAAATGTGCTGATTAAATAATCACACATCATTTTGCTGTGTAATTACTCCTAAAGGATAATTATAAAGTCATTATTGTGTTGAATGGGAAAAGCATTAAAGGGATACTTCACCTGGAAATATGAATGTGTGTTTAAAATGAATTACGTAAATGGCTCTCTTTATGAATGGACCATTGAATCATTGGTTCACCCAATAGATTCGCTCAAAACGCGGATTTATTTAGAAACTAAACACCGCTGTGTGAGACGCACAGTTCTGCTCTGGCTTAGTAGGTATTATTTTCAATTGCTAAATTGAGCAAAAACAGACAATATTACAAAATATTAATTACTTTATTGAACTGTTGTATAAAATCAATATCACATTTCACTCATGCTGCTCGTGTGATATTGCTTAACTTTATCCATTGATATAAATTAAGACAAACTCATACAGAGGCATTTTTGCTCTGATATATTTGAATTTTTGGGCCATTCTAACTGCATTTTATAAGCTACATCATGCAGCCTTCACTTGTTTCGTAAAGTCATATAGGCATAGCATTTATAATAAATATTGTTTATATGAACAAACACCTCTATAAATTATTATGCTCTTTTACATTTATTAATGTCATAATAGAATGCAAATTATCTGTTTGTTTTTTTGCATTCCCACTTTTGAGATCCTTTTAACGCTGTGTAATTCCTGAGTTCTGTAATGAGCCTGATGTTTTATGTTCCCGTTGTAGATCGTAAAAGCATTGGAGCATCTCCACAGCAACCTGCAAGTGATACACAGAGGTGAGCCAGGACTATACAATATCGTATATTTGCTTTTTAATGATGCCAGCAACTGATTTTCCTGTTTTCTGTTGTGTGTTTTTTGCAGATGTGAAACCCTCTAACGTCCTGATAAACATGCAGGGTCAGGTGAAAATGTGTGATTTTGGCATCAGTGGGTACCTCGTGGATTCGGTGGCGAAGACAATGGATGCCGGCTGCAAGCCATACATGGCGGTAAGCAAAACAAAAGAGGAAATGCATATTTTGTTGTCTTATGCTGTGACTTCTATTTTTTATATGCATCTTTATAGTCAGTCAACGACACAAAAATTGTGTTAATCAACTTTGATCAATTATTATTTTTTATTTATATTATTATATATTAGTTTATATTATGTATATTCATAATAATATTTAGATTTGATTATTTTGTCTGTTTTTTATGATAAATATATTAATGTACATTTGTTAGCATTTTCATTCATTTAAATCATTTTAAGAAAGTTAAATGGTCAATTTTGATTTTAAGTCATAAATACTGGAACAAGGTCATTGAGAAAAAAAATTACAATTTTGAGATAAAAAGCTGAAACTATTATTATTATTTTTTTTAATTTATAATTTTGAGTTTATATCTGTCAGTTCTGACTGTTTTTTTCCCTCAGGATTTTGAGGTAAAAACTCTTTTTGAATTGCAAAAAAAAATTCTGAATGGCAGGAAAAAGACCTTAATGACCTTTTTTGTTTGCGAGTTTGTCTCACAATTGACACAATTGATTTTGTCTCACAGAGATCGTGAGTTTTACAATTCTGCGATATAAATTCACAATTACCCAGTATTGCATGGTGGAAACAAATTTCCATTCAGTAATGAGTTAAATATGAGCCGTTCAAAAAAAAAAATACACACATTGAGACACTGATGGGCTCGAGGCATGAGACAATGCGGATCTTGAGCTCTTCACACACCTCAGACTTCAGCTCGCTGAGTCTGTGTTCACGTAATTCTGTATAAAGGTGTGAAAATTATGCATCTAAAAAAAAAGAGACGTGTCATAAAGGGGAATATAGTGCAAAGCAAAAGTGATAAGTATATTTTATTACTTTCGTATCTCTACCTCCTACTATCAAACCACACTTCCTCTTTTGCCCACAATTAGAATGATCAGTCGTTTTTCTTTTTTCATTCACAGCCTGAGAGAATCAACCCAGAGACCAATCAGAAAGGCTACAATGTCAAGTCTGATATCTGGAGTTTAGGAATCACAATGGTATGTGACCACATATACTTTTTACACTTGTTGCTTAAAATGTTTTTGTTATTGACATTATGTAATGCTATGTTTATTAATGCTTGCTAGATTATTAATGTGTATCCAAACTTCTTTAATATTAGGCCATATTTAGTCACGATTAATCACATCATTTCTTGTTCTAGTGTACACTTTAACGTGTTGAATTTTAATTAAAAAATTATAATAGGTCCACGCAATAAAATTAGGTAATAAAACACTTTATGACTTTATGGACACAAACCACATGTGAAATATATTGATGTTTGTGAATGCCAGTGTTTCGCTTGAGCTTTAAAGTCACCATGAAATCAGTGGAATATTTCAGTATTTATTATGAATGATCTGTGCACATCATCTTTTTTTTTTTTAAAGTTCACGTGCTCTCACATTCTTTAATCTAAATAACTTCTCCTCCTCTTGATGTGAGACATGACATGAGATCACAGCAATAGCAAACAACCATCCAATGGACAAAATCAAGTCCCGCCCTACATTTTTTTTTCTTTATCTGTCACAACAGGGAAGAAAAGACTCTCGCAACTTCTGTTTCATGCTGACTTTAAAGATGATTAAATTTCACCTTACAAAAAATAAATAAATTGCTCATAAAAAGCATCTTTCTCTATTATTTACCAATCGTTCCGATGGCAGGTTGTGGTTTGTGATGGTTGTGTTGTGATGTGTGCGTTTTTTTCACCCTGTCAGATCGAGCTGGCCATTCTGCGGTTTCCCTATGACTCATGGGGAACGCCGTTTCAGCAGCTCAAGCAGGTGGTGGAAGAGCCGTCGCCCCAGCTGCCTGCAGACCGCTTCTCAGCCGAGTTTGTGGACTTCACGTCACAATGGTGGGCGAGCTGTTACTCACATTTGCTAACTTCCACATCAAAGCTCAACAAAAAGCTATGCCAACTTTCACTGGGCCAATCACAAATACGCAAGTGGTTAAAGGAGTTGTTCACTTTAAAAAAAACTTTTGCTGATAATTTACTCACTCCCATGTCATCCAAGATGTCCATGTCTTTCTTTCTTCAGTCGAAAAGAAATTAAGGTTTTTGATGAAAACATTCCAGGATTTTTCTCCATATAATGGACTTCATTGGGTACCAAACAGTTCAAGGTCTAAATGAGTGTTTCAGTGCAGCTTTAAATGAAACTAGACAATGAATAAAGTCTTATCTTGCGAAACGAGTGGTCATTTAAAAAATAAACGAACGAAATGACTCTGAAAAATGATTTTTCGAAAAAGAGACTAGTTCGAACAGGAGAGTCACGAACGCACATCACAGAACAGAGCAAGCCGAGCATTTGTGCTTATATAACTTAAACTTTTTTTTTATTTTTGAAATGACCGCTCGTTTCACTAGATAAAACCCTTATTCATCATCTGGTGTCGTTTAAAGCCCTTTGAAGTATAAATTTTTATTTATTATTATTATTATTTTTTTTGTTAAATTATATTTAATGTGGATAATAAAAAGAAATGTTTCTTGAGCAAAATATGGTGATTTCCAAAGGATCATGTGACACTGAAGTATAATAGTATTTGAAAAACTGAAAGTATAATATTATACTGAAAAATAATATTTCACAATATTACTGTTGTAATGCCTTTTTAAGCATAAGACACTTCCTTCAAAAACAAACCTTTTGACATCATGGTGTACAGTATATCATCACCGTGACATTTTCAACACACAAAACTGTCCAATTTACTATTTTTTTTAAATGTATATCACATTTTTGATACTTTTGATACATGATATTTTTGTTTTAAATGTTTTTAATAAATGCAATATAGTTTCATTAAGTGACGAAATCCCTGAATTGTTAGATCTGTATACACTTCTGATTGGATCATCTGAGATGGACATTAGTACCATACGTAAATGGTGTATAATTTTATACAGGATGTTTTCTTTGTGGGATTACCATGACTCGAGATTCCGTAAAATTGCATTTCTCTGGAACAATGCTGACACCACATAGTTTCGTGAAAGTGAAAACACTGTCAGTAAACCTGTAGCGTACACATACACACACACTAAACATACCTTGACTCTGCATTGTGAACTGGGAAAGCGAACAGGATGTAGAAACCCTGATTGCATCCTCTCTTTCACATTGTGAGGGGAAGTACTGAGGCCACAGCGTGCTGCTTTGAGGTTTTTGCGCTCTCCTGTTGCACTTGTCATGATTTGTTGTGCATTTCTAACATGCATTTGCTTTGCTTTTCTCTGCTTTTTTTCAGCTTAAGGAAGAATTCCAAAGAGCGGCCAACTTACGCAGAACTAATGGTGAGTGTGATGACAGTTTCTCTCTCTCTTTTTTTTTTTTTTAATAACAAGCACTTCCCTAGCTTGTCCTTTAGATGTCAGACTTGTGCTTTCAATGCAAAGTTGTACCTTCTTTTAGCTTGTAGTGAAGTAGATATGTGATTTCAGTTTAACTTGTTGTAATTTATCCAAAACTATTGTAATCATTCTAATACTGTACATATTTAAACTTAAATTCAGGGATTTTCAAAAACACTTGCAGTATGTTAAAGGGATACTCCACTTTTTTGGAAATAGGCTCATTTTACAACTCTCCCAGAGTTAAACAGGTGAGTTTTACCGTTTTCGAATCCATTCAGCCGGTTTTCTGATATTTAGAAGAATATCAGTAACCAGACAGTTTCTGGTCTCATTGACTTCCATATATATATTTTTCCTACTATGGAAGTCAATGGGACCAAAAACTGTCTGGTTACTGATATTCTTCTAAATATCAGAAAAAGCGTCTGAATAGATTAGAAAACGGTAAAACCCAACTGTTTAACTCTGAGGGAGTTGTAAAATGAGCCTATTTCCCAAAAAAGTGGAGTTTCCTTTTAAGTGTAGTGTGTATATTTTTTCATTTTTACAAACAGTGGGGTCCAAAAGTCTAAAACCTCTATAAATAGTGTATTTTGCACTTAGAAAGACCTAGAAGTAGTTCACAACTATACATATATTTGTTAACCATTTTTTTGCATTGAAATATACAATGCAATTTGCTTTTTGTGTGAGCACAATATTGATATTTCAAATCTTTTCCACACCCAGCAACATCCCTTTTTCACCCTCCATGACTCCAAAGACACCGACGTCGCTAGCTTTGTGAAGAGCATCCTTGGGGACTGAGACGGAGTGCATTCAAAACTGACGTGTTGCCGAATGGGGGGGAGGGGGGAGATGGGACAATTTCAGAAAAAAGCACCAATAGCAAGACTAACACCTGTAAGACACGCCCACCTCAGCGGCCAGCAGTGCACAGGCACTCAGGAGGATCTGGGGGGTGGGCACCAAAACTGAGGGCGGGTGGGCGTTTCCTAGCAACACACGAAGTAGGGCATGGGACAGGAATCTCAGCGTGAATGTATGTATGTATGCGTGTGTGAACGAGAGCGTTTGTGTGTGTGTGTGTGTGTGTGAATTCTTTGCCTGCATGTATGTGCATACATGTGCATTAAAAGGTTTTACAGTCCCAAGTCAAACTTCATCTATTGTCCAATCCCAGTTCCTCCTCCAGCTTTACTTCTCAATCCAAAAAGAAAAAGCAGTTTTAGCATCAGGTGAGTGTGCTCTAGATATCTGTTGAGTTTCCCCAGTGGCAATTCTCAAAGTATTCAGCAATGTTATCCACCCCCACAACGTCCGGTTCTTCAAAAAAATCTAAAAAAAAATAAAAATAAAAACCAACAAAAAAAAAAAATTAAAAGGAAAAAAAAAGAGAGTGGTATTGATATATTTATCTATTATCTAGATATGTATATATACTCAAAAAATATTTCTTGAATTTGTTAAATGAGTATATGAGGATAATATTGTGTTGGCTGTAAGGAGTGATGGTTATTAAAGTGTATGAATGGAGCGTCTTTCTTGTTTTCCTGGGTTTGCAAAGACTTGTGCATCTGTCACTGAAGGCTTATCAGTTTATAAATGCTGTCTCAATCAGACAGAAGTGAAAAGCCCGCGGTGGTTGGTAGCAAACACTGCTTTTCACATACCCTCCATGAACTCTGTGTGTGTGACTAAATGGGTGTACGCTTGTGTGTGCTTTATATGCTTTTCCTCTATATACCAAGGTAATTTTGGGCAAAAGGTATCTTAAGTCTTTTGGCTTCATCTAGACCTCTCTGTTCTGAGCCAATCAAATAATTCTCACTCTTTTCAATTGCAATCCAACTGGAAATTATATTATTATTATTTTATTATTATTATTATTATACACAGTGCATATGTATTAACAGTAATGAGGTGTTCTGCAGTTTCTGTATGTGTTGTAACTGCTGTTTTTCTCATTGGAAACTTGACAATTTCTTTTTAATTTTAAAGTTGTGTGCAGGTATGAGTGTGTGGTCATTCGTGTGCATTAAAGTGAGCGAGAGAAAGTGTGTGCGTGCGTGCATGTGAGCGTTATATAAGTCTGAACACTTCTTTCAAAGCCTCACTGTGACTCGGAAGCCTGATTTTGTGCCTCTCTATAGATAAAAAGCAAAAAACAACAAAAAAACCCACCTACATTAAAACAAACTACAACAGCCACACTGCTTTGTCACTAAGACGTGCTTTTGCTTTCCACATGCTTCAGATAGTGGAGGAAGTCTGTTGCATTGCTTTCTGGGCTTCAGGTTTTATTCTTGTATAATTTCTGTAAGGTGAAGATGATGAATGTGTGTGCGTGGTTTTTTTTTTTTTTTTTGGTTTGTTTTTGTCTTGTGACCACTGTATACAGAATGGATAACACTGCTGATTTGCCTGTAATCGTTATATTGTTTGATTCAAACATAAAAGTTCTCTTATATCTTCGCTGCTTCTTTTTAATATACTACATTAAAATGGTCAGGATTTAATTTCTGAAGAAATTAATCATTTCCTTGGTTTATAATTTTTTTTTCCTGTATGCATAATGTATGCATAATTTTTGTAGTATAGAATCATATCAACATGGTCATGGACTTTTGACAGGAGAAACAAAGACACATAAATATAATATACACACAGGATATATAGTTTGTGTATTAGAGAATTATACCGTCAAAACATAAAATGAACAGGATCATATACAGTATATATGAAGAGTTCAGATGCAAAAGCCTCTAAGTGCCACTTGAAATTTTCTTCTAAAATGATCATTTTTATCAAGCTTGTATATTTAAGTTCAGTAATTTCACTTAAATGGCAATGAAGATTACCTATTAATTGTCATTTAAGTGAAATAACTCGACTTAAATATACAAGCTTGATAAAAATGGTCATTTTAGAAGAAAATTTCAAATGGCATTTAGAGGCTTTTTACATTGTGTGTGTGTATGTACCATTATGGTTTTTTGTTGCATTGTGACATTTTCATTATTTATATTATGTGAACAAAGTTAATGCTCATTTTTGTGTACTTGTGATTTTTCTGGGCTTTTGCTGAGTTGTCCTCTAATCTGGTTTATAATAGCATTTTTGTCATAGGTTATGGTCATATACATACATACATACATACATATATATATATATATATATATATATATATATATATATATATATGAAGAGTTCAGATGCAAAAGCCTCTAAGTGCCATTTGAAATTTTCTTCTAAAATGATCATTTTTATCAAGCTTGAATATTTAAGTTCAGTAATTTCACTTAAATGGCAATGAAGATTACCTATTAATTGTCATTTAAGTGAAATTACTGAACTTAAATATACAAGCTTGATAAAAATGGTCATTTTAGAAGAAAATTTCAAATGGCATTTAGAGGCTTTTGCATCTGAACTCTTCATATATATGTATATATATATATTTCTTTATAATGAAGTTGTCTGTATTAAGTAGATTGTTTAACACACATAAGAGTGATTATCAGATCACCGAGGTGTTATCCTGCTCGCCACAACCCTGATTTAGGGTTTTATTTAGTTAAAATGAACTAAAAAAATTAAATAGATTTTTTTTATTTGATTAATCGAAAAATAATCGCCCGATTAATCGATTATCAAAATAATCGTTAGTTGCAGCCCTACTTTAAATACAGCATTTGTACTGTAATATAAGAAAATATGGATTGCAGTAATGAAATCACCATTGAGGATAATCTGAATGATCATTTAAATCCATTTCATTCCTCTGGTGTTGATAATGTGGGGTTAATTGTCATGAAAATATCACAATGCAAAAAATATCCTAAAATTAATTCATATTGTTTGTGAAATATCATTTTATTGCTTTGGAGTGTGACCTGAACATGTTTCCCTAAAATTCACCCACTAAAAATGCAAAAACAGGCATGTTAATGAACCCCTGAAACATGTGAGAACTGACTTGACAGTTTAATGACTTTTCTAGACTTTTCTGTCCTCAAGTGTTCTTCCTCACAAAGACCGCTGGATGCCACCCAAATCTCTCCACTCCGTCTGCTTCATTCATCCAAATGAATGTTCCCAGCCATCGTATGTTTTAATATTCGACATCAGAGAGTGGACATGACCATGAGATGACAGTACAAGGGATAACATTCAGCACAAGCCTTTTGAAAGATATTTTTCATGCATGGTTGATGAAATGACTTCTACACAATTCTCTTCATTTCTCAGTTGTCCTAATTTCTTTTACCTTCCAAGTGCTAATTTATCAGTTTCTTGTTACTTGTTAAACTTTGATCATTTTATGATGGTCATTCTATTATACAACTCGGAAGTTAGCGGCGCATGGGTTCCCATAGACTTTTGGAGAATCGCAAAAAAATAAGTCTGTGTTCCACAGAGTTGTGACCCTTACACATTTTGTCTATTAAGATAATCTTTACAAGTTAATCCAAAATGTATACATTTTTAAGCCTATATAGAGTTTAAAAAAACCACAGACACAATAAAGTAAAAAAAAAAAAAACAACACAAGCAGGTTATAGTGGTTTATGTTATAGATCAAATCGTGAAAATATTTAGAGGCTTTGTTCACCACAGAACTTATTTTAGGCGATTTAGCAAAAAACCCATTCAAAAACCCACAGACTTTAGGGCGAGGGAACCGGAAGTGCTAAAATGCTAACTCACTTCCGCGTTTTGGCCTATAAGTGACGTCACAACTTCGGTACTCTATAAAGAAAATTTTTTTAAGAGTGTATCTGCTCCTCATCTTTTACATTGATGTTCATTCCTTTATTTGTTTTCAAGGCTGATTGTATACGCTTTATGAATCAGTGCATCATCAAAAGAGATGCAGAAAAGAGTTCTTTCATGAGATATCAGTGGGAGGTCATATAATTATTATGCTTTGTGTTTGACCCTTTATGCTGTGGTTTGTCTATTTGTTCTCCTATGACAGGAAAATGGCGAGCCACGTATCAGGTGTCAAAAAATTGTGTTTCAAGGAGGTGCGTATTCATCTGATTGTTAATTAAAGGGTTACAGCTTTCCATAGGGATCTCTATTAGCCAGCTCTATCAAGATACCCACATGCTGACTAAACTCAAGTTTTATGAATATGTCACCTGCACAATACAATGAAAAACGTGCCCTGGGATCCGTTGCTGACGTTGGGTTTTGCTTTAACCAAGTGTTCTCAGAAAGAATAAAGCAGATGATTTCATCTCCTCTCACTAGAATACGAGAATACGGCTTTAATTAATCACAAAGCTTTGTGTGCACGTTGATGTGACTGATCCAATGAATCTCCACAGATAAAGAATTCAAGGAAATGTGAGGACATGTCTGTTCCTGTTCCGATGCCGTAAAAAACCTGATGGGGAAAGTCACAACTTGTGGGGTGGTAGGCATTGCGTTTTGTGGGTTTCTGTTTTATCCAAATCTGAAAACGCTTCAGGCCTTTAAAGTTAAAACATGTTGTCAAATCTGTCCTAACTGTCATAGAGCACATTCCCAATGCACAAGCTGCTCCTTATTCAAAGTAAACTTACAAAAGTAAAATTACAGTCAAGAAGCAATACTACCCTGCAGTTAATTATACCAAAAATAAATTAAAATTATAGTTCAATTCTTTAAAGGGATAGTTCACTTTGAAATTTAATTTTTGATATGTTTAGCTTACCTCAAGGGCATTCAAGATGTAGGTGTCTTTGTTTCCACAGTATTTTCAATTTTGATATTTTTAGGTCAAAAATACTGTGGAAACAGACACCTACATCTTGGATGCCCTTAAGGTAAGCTAAAATGTCAAAAATTAATTTCAAAGTGAACTATCCCTTTAATGAATTGCAAACAGTAATGAACAACGTAAAATGCTTTGCCAAAACTTGTGTCAGTAGTGTTATAGTATTTATTAATATTTTAAATGAGCTTTTATTTATATCTTGTCAGGTTTTTTTTATTTTAGTTTTAGTCATTGTGCGTTCATCTTTTTTTATAATTTCTATTTAGTTTTAATTTATTTTTTATTTGTGTTTTAGCAATTTTAGTTTCCCAGGCAAAGTTTTTAAGTACATTTTTTACTGTAAGTCTACGTTTTCATCTGATATTTATATTCTATTTTATTTCAGCTTTAATTAACATAATTTTAATTGTTATAATTTTTGTCAAAAGGGCCTGAATCATTCGCATGATTTACATAAACCAAACCAATTATACCAATTAAAGGAATGGTCAAACAATAATGACAATACTGTCATGATTTAGCCTACTCACCCTCATGAGGTTCATAAACCTGCATGGCCTGTTTTCATATTAGATTTTGAAAAAGTATTTGTCCTTTTTGTCCAATGTTGTAAAGGTAAAATTAAAAATATCTTGCAGAACAAGGAAAGTTTGGAACGATCAGCCCGTTCTCATCCCAAGGCCCATGACGCTTTTGACATTTCCTCTACATCCAACGCACGTGGCACCCTTTAGCGTCAATATGAGACGCTGCTGCGTCCCAATTCGCATACTATCCGTCCTAAATAGTATTCGAAAATAGAATTAGTGCGTCCCAAACCGTAGTATGTTGAAATGAGTATTTCAAAGATACCCGGACGGTCTACTTTTTCCGTTCAGAATCCGAAGTGTAGATCGATGCACACTCTAACGGCGGTTAGAACTACAAACACGAGTAAAGTGTTAAAAAAAAACTACAGACACCGAGGACGCGCGAGTCCCGCGGGCATGTTGAGAGGTTTAGATAAATAGGTCTGAGTGATTAATTAACACTATCTGACCTGACGAAATTTATTGAATGTTCTCCACATTATATTGCATCTGCAGCAAGCAGCATTGTGAACTTGATACGTTTAGCCATTACTTTTTAAATACATCATTATATTCAAATTGCAAAACACGAGGAAAGTATACACATGAAAGACACATGACTGACAGATCAACGTGCTCCGATACGGTAGGAAATCAAATTAGATTGAATGGAGGATTTTAACTGTGACGGGATGATTGACAGGGCAGTTTGGTGACAGCATGCAGCACGCGACAGAGCCGTCCGTTAAAGATGACGTAGTACGTCCCAAATCTTGCCTACTTTTTTGCTACATACTCAAAAGTACTTTTTCTTCACAAAAAGAGTGCATACTTTTAGGGCGTAGTATAAGTAAGCGAATTGGGACGCAGGGGGCAGATATATGGGCCAGAAGGCGCCTCCTAGTGGTCTAACCGTAAACCTACCCCAGAACTAAACCTAGCATAACCGAACAAAGCTCTGTGCGTGTTATATTGACACTAAAGGGTGCCATGTGCTTTGGATTTAGACGAAATTGCAAAAGTGTCACTATATGACGCCCTAGGATGAGAATACGTTGGAACGATATGAGGGTGAGTAACAGTTAAATGATGATATTTTGGGTGAACTAGCTTTTCTGCTTTTAGTTAGTTACACTGCTCCTCTACTTTTATGTAGGAAATGTTTGTTACACTACAGCGTTGAACTCGGCAGTAAATGCACAGTGAGTTTGTTTTATAACAGCTTTTTCTTTGTGACAAGAGAAAAGTGAGTTTTTAGCTTGAGGACGTTGGGGCCTTTTTTTGTCAGCCTTTTTTATCCTCATTTTACCCCCGATTATTTTATTTATTTATTTTTAGCGATGCTCCTCTGCAGCTGAGGACAGTTGCCATTAATTCAACAGGTTCTGGGAATGAAATGGGAGCTTTGACTTATTTTTTTCTCATGAATAAAACTGCAGCAATGAGAAACATGGCAGGCAGCATAAGCTTTGAAGGTTTATTTTTTAAAAGTGTTTTAAAGAACTGGTGTGAGATAATGAATGTACAGATTGTATTTTTTTTTTGCTTGTCTACTGCTAAATGGATTTGTGTGCATATTTTAGATAGCGGTGACTGATTTTGTGGGCCCAATAAAAAGGGATTTAGCTTTTTCTTCTCATCCTAAAGAAAAAGACTTTGAGAGACATGGGCTTCAATTGGGGACATTTGACGCATGGCTGGGCTCCTGTGTTTAATCAAAAGCTTGGGCTTTGACAGACTTTTTCTTTTTTTTTTAGCAGAATGGGATTTAGACTGCAGTCACGTAACATTGTGAGCTAGTGTATATGGTAAAGCCACATGAACTCATTGAACTTGAGCGTATTACACATAATAGCCTATAGAAAGCCCAAAACAGCAGAGACGACAGTCAAAACATGCTAAAATTAAAGCCTGTCTGTCCAAAAACCAATGGGAAGCAAAGGGAGTAAGAAAAGATTAACTTTTGTGGCACTTGTGTGTGACATGATATAACGAGACGCTTACAGACACCTGCTTTGATAAACCCCATAGAACAGAACCAATTTGAATTGATCATTGATTCAAGATTTTAAAGTGTAACATACAGTAATTTGAGAATTTATTCTGATTCAAGGGTAATCGAAATGCCATACTGACTGACGAGAGGAGGAACTGGGGATGGAGGAGGGTAAGATTTCCTGAAACATGATAGCTGCTGATAATACTGAAGCTTATACTGTATACAGTGATAGGCGTCGTATTCCTGTAGACGTATCGAGCTTGACTAAATGTGACCTGACAGAACTGATGCTATACTGTTTATTTCGCACACTTTCATAAGTAAATCCAGATAAAGGGTAAAGAGGAGCATATAGTGCTGGAGACCTTCATCTCACGTGTAAACAAAAATAGAGTATGTTTTGTGTTTAAAAATACAATTTATCAATTTTTCAGATAATAGCCCTACTACACTTTACTGGCATAGATGGTTCCATAAAAAAACTTTAACATGCGTGGAAGTTTCCATTGCACAACAGATTATTTTATAGTGGAAAAAAGGTTCTTTAGATTATTAAAATTTGCACTTTGAGCATAGACCTTTAAAGAACTGTTCACTGAAAAGCTCTGTTAGGAATCCAAAATTATGGCATTGCTGCAGAAACCTACTTTTAGAGTGTTTGACGTAAAAAGGTTTAATGGAGTTAAAGATTAAAAAACATAGGGGTTTGCATGAATAATAATATTCATGGTGTCAGTTCAGCCTTCCATGCTCATGTCTGTGGTCTTTTAACTTTATATTGAATTTTGACCATTATCAAGACTTTGTTGAGAAGAAATTCACAACGCTGAGCGGTTCTCACATTGAGAAACCAATTAAAAGCCTTTAAGTTTGAAGATAATGAGAAACAAATTCTGTCAAGTGTGTTTAAGAAAGTGTGTTTAAAAAAGTTTTTTATCCCCTGCTTACCCACTTGGCACTGAAACATCAACTTGTTTCCTCTTACTTGTGAGAATTCACGGATTTGATGGGTCGTACACACAAGGCGTCCAGAGGAAGTGTTCAATTATGCTCTGCACACAGTTCAGTGGTTGAAAGGGGACATTTGTGAATATGCATGAAATTTCAATTCTGTGAACAGTTTTCACTTTTACAGAACAATTTAAAATGTACATTTTCATTTGTATATTTTACACTGTTTCTAGATATATAACCAACATGGTTGATTGTAATGTTTGCTAGTTTGTTTGAGTGTGAAGTACGGCTGGGCAGTGTGATACTGTATAGATTCTTTTTATATTGTGGTATCATTGTGACAGAATTCTTACACAAGTGTCTGCAATAGTTCCCCTTTTTAACAATGCTGGTTAATGGGTGTAATTTGCGTTATGAATTGCATTTGATGCATTTCAGAAAGCAGCAATAAAACGCAGAGTTTCATACTTGTGTTGCAGATGTCAGGCTTTAAATTTGAGACAACTGACGCAACATTACAATCAACCATGATTATAATCACATACACACATATGCATTAATCTAAACTTAATTTACAGTTTTTTATCCAATTGATTTGTCCAAGAATTGACAAAAAAACAAAAAACTTGTCTCAGCTTTTAGGAGTACGTATTAGATTTGATATATAAGTATTTGATTTGAGATTTTTTTACAGTGCAGACACGGTACAGTAGGTTTCCAAGACACATTGCTATACAGTATATATTATATTCACACATAATGTTGTAAATAAACCACACATAAATACCACAAACAATGTTGCAAAGCTGACTTATTATTGATTTGTCTATGAAGTTCCACATTTTTTCTCCATTTTTTTCATATTTTTGAAGTATTTAATTTGGCAAAGTATGGAAATGTAGACATTTATAGTTATGTACTATGTTATACATTTTGGTGTTGAATTTCCCGTAAAAATAACTATTCGGTGATATCTTTTTTTTAGTGACAGGAAATTGTGGCTATATATATACCATCTCCCCAAGTTTAATTGTCGGTTTTTGCAATATTTGTAGACTTTTGAGGGGCCGTTTTTGTATTTCCATAATTATTAATGCTATTCAATGGCTTTGCACTCACACTCACACCTTTACACACATGTGTAACATTCATCATTGTGAGTGTGTTTCTCAGTGGGACTTCTCGTTGCGTGAGGGGGCTGGTTTCCTCTCTGTGCCCTGGTTTGGGTTTCACAATATAAAGGACCGGCTTCCCATACTGACAGCTGATGATGTCATGGAAACTGTTATGATTGCACTTAAAAATGGGAGAATGATTTGTAATGAAGTGCAGCTCTCTCACTCGCCTTTTTCCTCCCCTCAATTTCTTGAGGAAAATGGGGGGATGTGGTCTTCTTTAAGCATTTTGCGTTCATTAAAGCCATCTACCTGAGCTGAACTCATATATATATATATATATATATATGTGTGTGTGTGTGTGTGTGTGTGTGTGTGTGTTTACGTAATCCAGAGCAGGGTGCTTTGTGGGACCCTGTTCATGTTGAATTTAATTTATTTATATATTTTAAAGTGGGCCTCCAGTAAAAGATGGTTTTAATGCACATTTTACATCCGTTGCTGCAAGACACTGTAAATTGATTGCTGTACAAAAGACCTATTGACCCGAGACACAAGGTCTCTGTAGACCTTTATGTCAAACCGGCCGGTTCTCATGCCAGACCGCTCAAACAGAAAAGCATGTTGAGAGAGGCCAGGGGGCTTATGGGACTTATGCTTATGGGACATTGTTAGAAAAGCAAAACTCAGCGGATATTCTTAATATTTGCACAAAAGATATGACATAAGGTCCTTACATAAGTTAAGAGCCAGTCACGGAAAAACTTGCATGACTAATTTACATATTGGACATACGTAAAAGCATGCACAACACAATAAAGTGCAACTGTCAGACTCTGAACATAAATATGCCATTCAGAGGAATTTATTTCTGACAATAAAACTACGGACTGCAGCTTTAAAGTATGTTTTTTCACTTATCAATAACTGTATATAGTTTAATTAAGTTCTTTGTTCGATTAATTCATTCGCAATGATTCATGCCATTAGAAGTTTTAAGAAGAATTTAAGTACTCAGACTTGTCTTTTATTTTCAATTTTTTTAAAATTGTAATCAAAGTTTGTAATGTGATTTATATCACAGCTGTTTGATAGAACTTCTTTGAAGATTTAGTTTTTTAATGGATCAGAGTAATTGTAATTTTGAATTAGCTTTTTTTATTTCAATTTAATTTTGGGTTTGTCTTTAATTGTGTTTAATTTAGTTTTCACTTTGTTAATTTGGTGTTCGATTGTTCAGATTTTCTACAGTTTAATAATTTATTTAGATATTTTATTTTAAGAGCTGCCGAACTGGTATAATTATAAAATGTATAGAATTTCTCTAGTTGCGTTTTGATATTTAATGCAGACATGACAAACTAAAACTATTTTTTTGTTTATTTATTTATTTCAGTTACATAAATTAAATAATTAAAATAAAATCAATTAGTTGTTGTTAACAATTGACTAAATGAATGGTAAACATACTTCCAGAACCAAAGCTACTCATGGTTAGTCACTGTCATGTGCAAAGGCCTTGTGTACAGATTCAGTGCTAGAAATAGCAGAAGATGTGTTTTGTTGATAAAAAGCGTTCACATGGTGGAGGGAGATGAGTTCGGAAGAGGGAAAAAAGGAGGGGAGGCCGAAGCGATGGGGTGATCACCACGTTGCACCTGCAGTGTCGTTGTTCCTTGGGAAAAGGGAAAAAACAGGATATGGTGCTCAAACAACATCCTGTTACAACACCCCCACCCCTTCGGGCTGTTTGTGCGTGTATGTGTGTGTGGATCTGTGCGTTTGGTAATCCATGCCTCCTGAGCAAAAAGAGGGAATGACCTGAATTAGAATACGGTGGGGACGATGGTGAAAGGAGAGTGGGTGGTCTTCCACTCACCTCTCCCATTCACCTCTTATTTCATTATACCTAGGGGAAAGACAATGAATAGGGTGTGTGTTTGTGTGTGAGAAAGAGGGAAAGAGAAAAAAGCCATCAGAGAGATAGTGAGTGAGTGAGTGTGTGTGCATATCCTTTGCTCTTAATGATAGTCTGAGTAAGTGGCCTTTTTACTGGAATCAAAGCCCTTCCTTTTGTGGAAAAAATGCTTCATGCTGTAAAACTCCCGTCTAAAATTGGCAAAAAGGTGAAAGAATAGCACCATCATTTCCTCGTGGCGATAAAGTGAGGCATTACTGCACGTTTACACGGACTTCCTACTAAGTTCTTATAGCAAGAGACTTCCTTCTGTCTGTGTTCAAAGGGAAAGCGGGATGTAGCGTCAGTCATCAAAACAGTACGTGGTAATGATATAGTTTGCTGACCTCAATGTCGTTGCGTTCTATTTTTACCGAATCCTAATAGTAAAGTGATTCAGGACCTGAACCAATAGAGTTAATTGTGTCTACATGGATGCTTTTTCATGCAAAGGAAAGGCCTGTGTGAAGGGAAGTGTGTGTGGTGGTTGTGTTTGGCTACGGGAAGGCAAAGTGTTAAAGTTATTTGCTGAGAGGGAGTGTGGTGTTTAGGGGGCATCCTGTTCACAAAAACTGTTTCCTGTCTCATAGGATGCCATAAACAACAACGAGAGGGAGAGAGGCGTAAAATGATGTGTTTGAATGATATAACAGGTTCACAAGTAGTCACAAATAATAATAGTAATTCATTACGTTTATATAGCATTTTTCTCGACACTCAAAGCACTTTACATGGAAGGGGGAATCTCCTCAACAAGAGATACCATAGGGCTTTTCTCTTTGAGTCAATCAATGTCACTTTTTTAATGACCCATGCAGATTGTTTTTTAATTAAAAACTGGCTATTTGTTAATTTTCTGATATTGTTTCTTCTTTTCAAAACATTAATAGCTGTGGTAAATCATTAGACCCCACACATTATGAATTTTACTTATAAAATTTTAATAATTACAATTAATATTGTTATTAGTATTGCAAAAGTGACAGGAAAGACTTTTACATTGTTACAAAAAAGGACTATATTTGAAATATCACAATTTCCACACAAAAATATTAAGATGCTCAACTGTTTTCAACATTAATCAAATTTTATATGAGCAGCAAATCAGCATATTATAATGACTTCTGAAGGATCGTGTGACACTGAAGACTGGGGTAATGATGCTGAAAATTCAGCTTTGCCATCACAGGAATAAATTACATATAACTGTAAATCAGCTATTTAAATTGTAATAATATTTCAAAATATTGCTGTTTTACTGTATTATTGACCAAATAAATGGTGAACATAAGATGCTTCGTTCAAAAATATAAAAATAAAATCTTACCAACAAACCTCTGAATAGTAGTATATATTATATATACTATATAGTATATATAAAGCTAATATTATCTTTTTTATAATACACCAATATACATAAAACAAATGAAAAAAAGATGCCTTTTTGTTCCAGGTTCTGTATTACAACACCTACCAGCAGGGGTTAATTGACCTATGTTATCCAGCCAAACCTTAATTCGGTCGAGACTCTTTTTTTGCTGCTGGTTTACAGTCTTTCTGCTGTGGCCGTAGCAGGCTGGATGAACAGGACCAGCAGGTCTTTCATCCAGCAGCTGCAGCAGGTGCATGGCTGAAACACACACACACACACATTTATGAATGTTTTTGGCTTGCTCACTCAGTCAAACCACAAGACTTGACCCTCGTCATTGTAAAACATGTGATATAATTACACAATTATTAGCTGAAATAAGCCAGATGATGTAACACGGCAAAATGAAAGCTTGTTCTTGGATCAGCCCCAAACCATTTCCTTTGGGAGCTTCCAATGTGCCCTACTGCTCTTCTTGATGAAAGGACTGATCTGTAATTGGGATAATGAAGGAAATCAGCCTTGGGACCATCAAGTTAGGCCTTGACGTCTATCCATGCCAACTCTTTCCCTCTCTTCCCGTCTCTTTCTGCAACTGTCCTCATGCTGAATTGGGACGCCACTGATAGACATTTTCTGGCACAGAAGTACCCATCAGATTCTTTTGTCCAATCTTGGCATATGCCCTTTTTTTTCTTTCTCATGTGGGTGGCCATGATGACTAGGTGTACGTGATGATGCTTGTGTGCCAAATCATTGTGTCATTCAATGCTTGTGTATTCCATCCATGTAGTGCAACTGTCCTTGTCCGTCTAAACACACATCCCATCAAGCAGACGAACTGGACTGGTACAAAAAAAAGTAGGACAGTGATTTTGCCCATTGGGGATCGATTGGATTTATTGCTGCAATCTCATATATGAGTGACAGGTTGTTCCAGGTTGTTTTGGATGTATTGTCATGTGTAAAACAGTATATTAAAAAAGAGAGAACGTTAAATTTAAGTATCTGTCTACTGAAAATACTCTGACATCCACTGTATCTTGTGAGTTTATGATAGGTATAGCAATGTCTAATGAATGAACATTATTTTCACTGTCTTAACGATCCAGTCAAAGCAGTAGCTGAAGTGGGAGATATAAGACTTAGAATATACACTTGATCAAATTGATTTTTGTTGCTTGTACACTACAGTTTACATACTCAATTACTCAATTGAGTAAGTAACTTACTCAATTTCAGCCTTGGGACCATCAAGCTTTGGGACGATAAGTTACATTGAGTAAGTAACTTACTCAATTTGTGTGCTAAAATTTAATTAAAATGCTGAATTGTTTTAGAATTTAAACACTTTTTAAACACTTGTTTGTTTTTGAGGGAACGGGTCAAGAAGAGGTTGCGAGAGAAAAAGTCGACACGGAAAAAATCCAAATGTCTTGGATATTCATAGTCTGTGTGCTGTTAACTCCCTTCTTAATGCAGTATCACGTAACAGGTTTCTCCGATCACAAAGCTAAGATTTTCTAACCATCCTGATGGATTTAAAGCCCACAAGGCATGGATCCAAATCCAAATGTGTTGTTATATTCCCTCAACCCATTACGAAATTTCTGGAAGCTTTATGAACGTATCAGTGGTGGTGTGGTTGTTAAGTGCTTTGGCTTTCAGGCAATGGCTCTTATTACAGAGATACTTACTGCAACACTACTCTGTGACAACAATTCCTCTTCTAGTACCAAAAACAACAACAACAGCTTGTCCTCAATGTCAAATGGGTCAGAAATCTTGACACCAACACAACAATAGTGCTTTATCGGAAAGAAAGTTGACAGAGGGCAGCCTAGAACAACAAAACGACAGGTTATTACGATATATAGAAAAAGGAAACCTTTATGGCCCCCCAAAAAGCGAGGGAATGTGAGTGAGAGAGTCACCAAGAACTTAATGATTGACTTAATGGTTAAAGACGGGGCATGAGGTTATGTGGTGTGTGTGTGTGAAAGGAAAAAAGAAACAGATCTGATCTGAACACTCAGTCCAGAGCTAAGGGCGTTCTTCCTCTTCAAGTATCTGTGCTGAAAAAAAATGACAACACTTTCCATGAATAGGGGTGTAATGTCAATGAAATGTCAATTCAACAGATTGTGCACTCTAAAAATTGCTGGGTTGTTTTAACCCAACTTTGGGCCAAATATGGACAAACCCAGCAATTGGGTTAATTTTTTTTAATTACATTTTTAACCAAACATCACCATATTTGACCCAAAGTTGGGTTAAAACAACCCAGCATTTTTAGAGTGTGTCCAAATTATGATTTTTTTTATGATTTTAATTGCTGCATAGACTTTAGGTTCAGAGGTTGTGCAGGCCAAAATGCATGTGATACAGGGATTTGGTGTGTTTACAACTATTATAAAATATTAGTAGATAAATGTTTATCCATTATATCGATTTGTGCCTATTGCTTACAATACACTCTAAAAAATGTTGGGTGTTTCAACCCAAATTTGGGTCAAATATGGACAAACCCAAAAGTTTGGTTGCAAATTTAATTAAACAAAATTACAGTTGAAAGTGAAAGTTGAAGTTGGGTTAAAATTTTAAATTACATTTTTAACCCAACATTTTGGGTTTGTCCATATTCGACCCAAATTTGGTTTAAAGCAACCTAGCGTTGTTTAGAGTGTTGTATAAAATGTATGTGACCATAACCTTTTTGAGGAAAGTGTCTTATAATGTTTCAATGCGATGGTCTTTATGTGTGTGCGCAATGGAATGAATGAATGAACGAGAAGTGTGTTTACAAAGTCTGTGTGTCGAGAGGAAAAAAAGAGAGAGGATTTCATTTTATTGACTGGACGCGGTTAGGCCCCTGTACGGAGGGAAAAGGAGAGGAATTTCCCATGCGGTCTGCGGTGCTTTTAGGAAGCAAAAAGCTTTTAAAAAAAGACCTCAGCGGAAACTGGGAGAGGTGGGGGGAGTCAGAAACGACAGGCCAGGAGTTGGTGTGAAATTATTCCTGCCATGAGAATTACACACACACACCGGATGAGAAATTTCTTTACATCTTTAGTTAGCGGAGCTCACAGGTCCATTGGCATGATCGCAAGACTTCTTTCCGAGCGGCTCTTTTGTATCAAATGTCTTCATCTCGTATTCTTTCCGTCGACTTGTGCTCCATGTAACTCAAGACAACGCAACACAATTTGCCGAGGCATGTGCTAAAACCCAAGCTGGACAGTGAAGAGATAGAAGAGAGGCCTAGTTTGAAATAGAGTAATGAGTGTTAGTAATGCTTGTATGAGATCATGTTCATTTCCATTTGTTTGTGTCCTTGTAGTTTCCATTTTATGAGCCAACCGATCGTATTCCGTGAATATGTCCCATTTTAGCCGAATGCTTATGAAGCGCTTAGCCAGCGTCGCTGACATTTCTAGCATAGAGCCTAAATGCCTGGGTGGCACCGCTAAGTTAAGTTAGTTACCGTTGATTTTTTAAATTTCACAAATACATTAACTGATGTTTTTATACAAGTTGATATAAACATGTATTAATAGACCTATACTTTTGTATTTTAAATAAATGAATGCTTTTTTATACCTCAAGGATGGATCAAAAATGACAAGACATTTATAATGGCATTCAATTTCAAATAAATGCTGTTCTTTTTAACCTTCTATATCAAGAATCCTAATTATAATGTGTCATGGTCAAAAAAAAATATTAAGCAGCACACCGTTTTTCAACATTAATAATACAAAATATTACTTGAACACTAAGTCAGTATATTAGAATGACTTCTGGATCTTGTGATGCTGAAGACTGGAGTAATAATGTTGAAAATTCATCACAAGAATATAATTTTTATAATATAAATATATAAAAAGTGCTAAAACGTTATTTATGTTTTTGAATTTTGTAAGAAAGTGGACGACTTTATTTCATAATAATAGTCACGGATGGGATGCGTGCTACAATGTTCCATTCATTCATCAAATGAAAACAGGATGACTAATCCATTTTTGAGATTTAAGAATCAATATCGGTTCGTAATATCGAAACATCAAGATATTTTTTTTTTACCCAGCCCTATAATATACCTCTAACCCAGCAGAGACAGCTGTAAGTAAACCATTCTTATATTCTACCATAAAGTGGTACTATCATAATACTGTATAGTTTGTTGGAGACCAAAAACACAGCACTAATGCTATTGGCATGACTTTGGGATGGTACTATCTGTTTAGGCAGCCGGGGTTAGTATTTGGGAAACCTGCTTGAACATTATTTATGAGTAGAAATTACTCGCTTACACACATGTGGAACTGAACTGAAAGTGTAAAGTTGGCAGCATGGGCTTCCCCTGTCTGTCATCTGCGTGTGTTAGCTTGCTTTGGTTTTCTGTAAATGCATCCGTGTGCAACCATTGAAAGTAATATTCCCAAATCGCTCAAAACCGCCCAGCACTACTACAGTTATGAGGTCATAATCCTTTACCTCGAGAGACACGGATAGCAACATGTGTGATTTACAGCCTCCTGAAAGCTCTGAACTTCTCACTTAGTCTTCCATTGATAGATTTGGGGTGAGGGGACACATCTGATATGCCTGTAAACACAATTGCCTTAAGTCGTTCCTGATAGACAGCCGTTGACCTTTGCTAAAACAGCAGAGCAAGAGGGCTTTGAATATTTCATTGTTCTCATCAGACTACTTTAATGGTCCTATGGGTTTAATGATGGGGTTGAGCCTCTAAGTGAGGTTCAGTAACAAGACCCCCGGCATGCACATACAGAGCTCTTTATCTATGAGCCAAGTTGTTTTTGCCTATTTTTGCTATAGAGGATGAAACAGGATCTGTACCTGAGAAAAGAAGCTAAGGAGGTCTGGACAGCTGCAAAGCTGCCTGTCGTGGAAAGTTAGAGTTAACAAGTGGAGGCATTGGGTACCTTGTTAAAAGGCGTGTCACGTAATGATTGTGCCAAGTGTGTGTGACTTGTTGTGTGTTTATTTTTGTGGTTGTTGCTTATTTTCCCATGTGTATCGACATCTTTCCATGATGAGCCTTTCCCAAATTATATACACGGCCTCACGCACTCTGCCAATGAGACTTGCTTAGATCAGCATTTTCCATGCTAGTCCAGGCTGGATTATGCTGGGTAGATCTGGTCTGGTGCCTTATAAACCCTTCCGTTCAAAACTTTGAGGTTCGTTAGAATTTTTAAAGGATTTTGAAAGAAATTTCTTAAGATCACCAAGGCTGCATTTATTTAATTAAAAAACAGTAAAAACATTAATATTGTAAATTATTGATATTACAAAAAAATAGCTTTTTTTAACAGTGTAACTGTGCGTTCACACCGGACGCGAATAGCGCGTCAAATTCGTGCCTACCGTGTCTAGTTATACGCTTGAACACTTTGAATCCATTCGCGCACCAAGAGTGAAATTGACGCGTGTAAAAACTAAAGTTTGAAGCAAAATATATGCGCGTCATGCTCGTCAGAATCAAAACCCGTTGGGTGGCAGGTGCAAATTTGTGTCAAACGCGTGAATGCACAAATAGCACAAAAACGCGCCAGACGCTCAATTCGCGCCAGATTTTCAATTTGCGCAATTCGCGCCACGAACAAGGCGTATTCACATCTACCGCGCCGCGCTCTACGCCTCATTTTGTGGCACAGGAATTTTTTATGCGCGCAACACATCTTTACTTTGACTTACCATTGAAATCACTCGCGCCTGACGTGCTATTCACATCTGGTGTGAACGCGTAACAGCACAGCACTTCTGTGTTGTACATCACACATAGCCTCACTATTGGCCGACGCTGGTCATGTGGACGCGTGTGACTGACGTACAACCCAGAAGAGTTGCAACTCACTTGAGGCCCTCAGAGAAGGAAATTAATAGTTGAATAAAGTCATTATTTTAGTTTTTTTTACTCACAAAAAGTGTTCTCTTCGCTTGATAAACTTAAGAATGAGCCACTGTAGTCACTTGGACTATTTTAACAATGTCTTTAATAACTTTTCTGGGCCGGCAAGTTTCAATCCCATGTAAGTCTATGGAGGAGTGATCCAGCTCTCAGATTTAATCAAATATATCTTAATTTGTGTTCCCGAAGATGAACGAAAGTCTATCAGTGTCGGAAGAACAAAATTACTGAAAGAATTTTCATTTGTGGGTGAACTATCCCTTTAATATACCAATGTGAAAACTAAGTGCGTGGACAAGGACTAAATATTTTTTTTTGGTACGGACCAAACAAACAAAGCGAACCGAATTTGAACACACCCTTAAATTGCTGCAAAAGATCCTCTACTCAACTCCCCTTCCTGCAAAGTGACAGTATGGGACACGATATGACCTCAACTATCAATCCTTGTTTTGTATTTATATTCAGTTGCCATGGAAGTGGAAATGGCACCTAATTGGAAGCATTGGCTGAGGATCTGATGTATTGAGATTAATGGTGTGTGAGAGGGGAAGGTGATGTCTCTCCAGGTCATGTGGGGGACAACCCAAGAGAGATGTCACACGGTCGGCAGTGACGCTTTCTCCCTCCATCCAGAACAATACACGGAACCAGCTGCTGCTGTGAGAGTCACTACAACACCAAGAACCCGACTGAGAACCTGTTTACCCGTGTGTCGTCCAGCCGTGCACAGGCCGGACATACACACACATCAGTTCCGTCACTAGTTTACAAGCATCCTCTTTGGTGTGTGCAGGCTGACTCTTGTCATTGTCACCACAACTTCTCACCTTGTACCTGAATTACATTTTTGTTGTTGTTTGTGTTTATTACTGGGTTATAGATGCATGGATGTATACATCAAAGCTGGTAAATGGCAATAGAAGTACATTTCATATCCCACTTCAGTGAAATGAGAAGCCTATCGGAGATTATTCCTATGGCTGGTGATATTTGAATTAGCTGCAGCTGTCCTCTTTAGTATGGGCACAGTTTCCATGAAGCCATTGAGCTTTTAAAATGTTCAAATTTCTGTTGCGGTGAATGGCGAAGCAGTTGCGAAAAGAGCCTTTTCCCTTTAACTTCTGGTACCAGACAATTTAATGGATTTATTTATTTACCTGCATACTCGACAAGATGCTTTAAAGGTGCTGGAAGTATTTTTTGCTCTATTGCTAACTTCATCCTCACAAATTTTACAACACTCCTCTCCAAAAATGTATCAGATGTCAGATTTCCGATTTGCTAAAAATGTGTAAGCTGACTTTTATTTGGCCATATATTTAATCAAATTAATTACATTTTATGCTGATTAATTATTCTAATGAATTGCATATATTCATGCAATTTAGTGCTTCCAATGTCTTTTTTACATATTGATTTTTAATATATATATTTTTAAAACATTTATTTAATTGTTTGAATAAGTTGCATTTGGAACTACATCTGTTGTCTAGTTTTAATTATGACATTATTTTATCTAATTAATTATAATTTATGAATTATTTAAATTAACAGCCTAGTCAAAACTAAACTACAAAGTAAAAAAAAAAAAAGGTTTCCTAGTGAAACGTGATATGTGCAAGGTAAAGGCTTCTGTTCAGGAAACCGATTGGAGGGAATCAAGAAATGTGTACACAAACAGACTCTCTCTCTCTCTCTGTTTCCTGAACGTAGGATGTGGCCCTTTATATTTAGATCACAGCTGTTCAGCATAATAAAAATATTCAAGGCCCCCTGTGGCCAAGTGGCAAAACCATACACAATTACTTCAAAAATCATAAATGCTATGCTAAATAATTACCTCTATGGATGTGATTCGTCAGTTAATATGCTGTATCTTAGAGTTTTGCAAGGAATAATGAACAGTAAACTGCATATTATTGCTAAAATAATCTGAAATATTGATCAGGTCAGACTAGAATAAGAATTAATGGGATGCTCCGTGTTCTTTGGCCTCTCGTAATTCTGTTTTTACACCGAATTTGTTGCCAGAGAATAGCTTTCAAAAGACATTGACCCTTTGCACATAGTGATAAAACACAAAGTATCAGTAAGTTTGATCTGTGATCCACTGGCATGTGTTTTAAGCATTTAAGCAATACGGGCGGATGAAAGAGTGGGAAGTCTATGGACATGAGGACATGTGTCTTTGCTTTCACGAGGGTCAATGATGTCTGTCCCACCATGGGATTTCCCATTATAGTGTCTGTGTGTGTGTAAGAGGAAAACACCATGTTGACCTTAGCTAAGTGTGTGTCAGTTCAGACAGCTGCTGACTGCAATGTTGGACAGCTGTTAGGCAAGAGAGCGAGAAAGAGAGAGTGAGTATTGGATTGTGTGTGGGTTTGAAAGGGACCATATCTGTTTGAGACTCGCTTGCTGTTTTTAAACGCGGTGTGTCCCGTTTTCAGTGCGGTTCCGAGTTTCCATGCAGGCCAGAATGGGAAGTATTTCAACCAGCTGGGCGGGAAAGAGGAGACAGCTGGGGTGAAATCTGAAACAGCATCAGACAAGGTTATTAAAAATAAAACTTTCATCCCTTTAGAAGAGTTGTTTTTATCATGGAAAGTTCATTCAGGGGGGGAAAGTGTGGTCTTCCTTTAATTGTCTTATTAATACTCTTTTTCCATAAAGGAGAGTAATACTCCGTGACCTGAATAATTTTAAGGTAATCTTCAGGGATCTGACACCCCCAAAAATAAAATAAAAAGTCTGTCATAATTGGTGTTCTAAACCTGTATTGCTAAATTTAGTCAGTGGAACAAACAATTTTTATCTTTTTTTATGAATATTTTGAAAAATATTTACATTTATGGATTTGGCGCTTTTATCCAAAGTGCAATTCAAGGTACACATTACATTCTTATTTGAGTTCTTAAGCAATATGGGCGAAGAAAAATATACCTTTTCTTATACCCATTTTATATAGCTTATGTAAATCATTCATTCATTCTTAAAAGTCATGGACCGTTATTGTGTGGAGAATAACTGCATAAAAAATAATGTATTCATTCATTCACTGATTTCTACTGCATTGGGCGTAGTATTGTGATTTATTGATTTAATTTGAAATTATTTAAAGTTTCTCTTAACAATAAATCCATAAAATGATATTTAAAGGGTTAATATGGCATTCCAGGAATTATATCTGAAAGTGAAAGTTAAAGAGCAAACTGACATCTCCAAAATATCTTCTTGTTTTCCCACATGGTGTTCATGATCCACAAAAACTCCCTGTTTAAGTAGATGACATCTGTCTTATTATGTTCTTGATTACTGTGGATTTTGCTGCTTTCAGTGTGCAGAAATGAACCTCAGTGGACCTATTTGGTTATATAGTGAAGAAGGAACTGCTGCTGAGGTTGTAATGACGTTCTCCAGTTGTCCAAAGAGAGCATTGTTTCAAAATTAAGCCTAGAATCACCCTTAAAAAAGATCAATCCAGAGGACAGGGTTGAATGACAGTCTGAAGCAGGTCCTCAAGATCCTTTGGGAGTATCAAACCTTTGTCCTGGGAACCATTTAGCTTTATATATACTTCACAAGTGGCTGAAATCTGATTCTGCTAAAGATGCTCTATCAGCCAATAAGTAACCATAAGTTCTGGTCAAGCACTGGTCAGGCTGAACTGAACACAGATAACAATGAAGGTGGTGGTTAGCATCTGTTATCCATTTTCTGCACAAAACATGTCCAGTGAACTCTTTGTGCAATAGTCTTGCTGCTTTACCAGTAAAGATATAATTAGCATTCAGTCTGAAAATTCAAGGGCAATTGTTGTTTTCACAGACCTGTTAGAATATCTTTGCTCAGCAATAGGCATTGAATATGATTGCTGTGTACTTAACCTGTTAAAAAGCCTATTTTCATTTTGAAGAAGTTCAAATATGCAATTAAATTAAAATTCACAGCATAAAAGTATAGAGTTACAGGAAACAGACAACAGGATGGTAACACAAAAAAAAATTGCAGTTTGAAGTGACCGGTGGGCTTAGTGAGAGCGCCCAGATTGTATACTGTAATTAAGGATGAATCTTTAAATATTAAGCCAAACTGTACACTGTAAAAAATAATCCTGTAAAAGACGGTAAACTACTGGCAGCTGTGGTTTCCAGCATCGTACCCTAACTATACAGTGTGTTACTGTTTTTGTGTTAGACTCTAGAGCATAGCTGTTAAATTAAAGTTTTATACTGTAGCTGACAATAATTTCAAAAACAGTAACACACCGTATTTTTACGGTATGATGCTGGCAACCACAGCTGCCACTATTTTACCGTTTTTTTTACAGGATTATTTTACAGTCGATGCAGAACTTTAAGGCATTTATCAACTGATTCAACCTGTTACTTGTATTTATATGCCTTCTGCCATTTGATACAAACTTTTTCATAAAAATGTATTTTTCTGACTATCACTTCAAATGTCAAATTGAGAATTTGTAGAGCTTTGAGGAGGAAGTTCATTGGTTGCACTTTATTTCAATGGTCCACATTAGATATTATATACTAACTATAAGTGACTTGTCAACTGTACAAATAGAGCTCTGTAAGTTTTTTACGTTCATTATTATTGTAATGTTGCTTTAAGACTTTGAGTTTTCCATTAATATGGTAAATGTAGTCCTCTGCCCCTCAGATGTTAATATTGGCGATGATCTGGCATGACAGGAATTCTGCTTTATACCAAGTGATACCAAGAACAATTAAGCTGTTGTGATTTAATAAAAACAAAGCCTGTTGAAACTCATCTTTAGCTGGTTTTCTCCCAGACCCTTCACACGGACTGTGCCGTGGCTGCACGGAAGCGTACCGTCAGCTTGTTTTAATGTCTCATTAACTTCCATTAGCTGGACACTCTAACGGCACGTTAGCGCTGCCATTGTCATGGAGACCAGAGCTAGAGCACCTCTCAGCTCTTGTGTGAGCATAGCACTTAATGAGATGCTCTCCAGAACTATACGCTGCTGTTGTTTTTCTTCCTTGTGGAGAACGTAAGGGGATTGCTTACTAGGCTATGCGATTTTATTATGTCAGACATTTCGTGAGACTGGAAAGGAAAATAGAGTAGCCTATAGTGTACAAAGATCATGACTGCAAAGTAGCTGAACAAAAAAAAAACTGCACTGGCTTTAGCAGAAGTGAGCGACATTCTTGGAAATTGAGGAGTGAGAAAAGTTAATTTAAAATGAAAAGAATATTTAAAATAGCAGCTAGCAAATTAGCATTAATATTTCAAGGGCTGGTGTTTTAAATTGAGAGGTGGGAGAAATCTAAGATATCTTGTCTGCTTAATATCTGCTAACACTTTATTTTGATGTTCCCCCAACAGCCATTCTACTGATTATAAGTATCTTTGCAAGTACATGTCAACTTATTTTGATCCCTACCGTAGACATCGGTGTTTAAAGGTGAAATCCGGCACAAAATGAATCTTTGATCTAATAAAACATTGGTACCTAGTCAACCGTTCTCTGAGGTTTGTTTTCAGTGATAATTAAAGAGTTTTATCTCTAAAAACTGTTTAGCGTATAACACTAGTATATGGGGGCATAATAAGTAAAAAGAAATCGCTAGTTAATACCACTAACAAGGCTCAAAATAGGCCCACACTAACACAGTAACATAATGAGGGTCCATACACTTTGGAAAACAGTCTCGATAAGTCGAACCACGAACGGAGTGCCAAGTGAGCTGAACTGTATGAAGTTCAATGAACTTCTGAATTGTATGAACGGCGTTTGTGGTTCGACTTGTTGAGACTGTTTTCCAAAGATGGCAAATATTTAATAGACAGGTGAATTGTTGTCATTTATAGGGTTTTTAAAAAATTTATATAATTTAGACGGGTCCAAAAGTTTCCAAAAGATGAAAAGGAAAATGCTTAATTCTTTTGTAATTCAAATATTTGAAGAATTACAAATTAAATTATTATTAGCATAACGATTTGTCACAAATTTGCTAATTGATTAGTGACTTAAAAATAATTCAGATTTAATAATGCAGGGTTTTGTTGTTTTATGTCAATACTTTTTTTTGAACTTTTTTTTGTTACAAATGCAAAAAAAAAAAAAATCAAATTTTTTCAGCCACACTGCAAATATATGATAATACACAGTATATATTTTAGTGCTTGAATAGAAGTAATTCATCCTTGTATACTAATGTAAGTAAGGATGAGGGAACATTTGAGATTGACTGCTGTGATGAAACTAAGTCTTATCTCAATTTCCCTTTCACGTCAGCGTTTGAATCCTACACCCTCCTGACACACACACACACATTGATCATGTATTGCAGGGACCCAGGAAGCTGTTCCGCATGAAAGCACAAGTAGGGGACTTGATAGTGTATTTCAGCCGAGATAGACGGACACACACACTAACACAGGGATGCTCCGTGTTCTTTGGCCTCTCCTGTTACCTGCTTGCTGATTAGATGTGGAAAACCAACCTTTAGCATCTCGAGCACTGCTCTTATCTAATGGGATTCTCTCTATACACAGTCTGAGCCAATGAAGTTTATATTACATTTACAGGTTACATTAACTTAGTGGGTGTGTTGGTCTGTTCTGCATGGAAAAAGCACTTTCATTTATCAGCTGAGGCTTGTGTAAATAGGATGAATCTCATAGTTTGCTGAGCTGGTATCAGTGCAATATATTTAATCCCCATTTACTTTAGCCTTCCAGTTTGAGAACCACGTTTTCATTCTTCGGTGTGATTGTCTTCACTGAAACATGATATACTGCAGTAAAAGACCATGGTGTCGTGTCTCAATAAATTCAATCCATTTGATGCACTTCTCATAATGACCAGCAGTGCAAACATTTACTTAAGGTGTTTTTATCTAATGGTACTTAACAGGAAATTAATATAGCAGTGCCATGGACTGTGATATCAAATGATGGAAAATTCAAGTGAGCTGTTAATATTAGCAGAATTGCCTTGTCATTTTACAAATATGATTAGTTACAATGCAATAGCCTTAATCCGGTTCAGACTGGTGCTCTAATCACTTCCAGTCTTAAGAAGTGGTACAAATGATTGAGAACACATTCAACAAAATATTTTTTAAGCAAAACATTAGAAATAAATATGGCATTGATTCTACAAGGTGCTGAAAGCATTCCGTAGAAATGTTAGAGATGTTTAGAAATGGCCATTATTGATAGGATAGCATCTTGCAGTTGATGGATTTGTGGGATGCACATCCAGGGCACGAAGCTCCCGTTCCACCACATCCCAAAGATGCTCTTTTGGGTTGAGATCTGGTGAATGTGGGGACCATTTTAGTACAGTGAACTCATTGTCATGTTCAAGAAACCAATTTGAAATGATTCGATCTTTGTGACATGGTGCATTATCCTGCTGGAAGTAGCCATAAGGGATGGACATGATCAGAAACAATGCTCAAGTATTTAAACGATGCCCAATTGGCATTAAGGGGCCTAAAGTGTGCCAAGAAAACATCCCTCACACCATTACACCACCACCACCAGCCTGCACAGTGGTCACAAGGCATGATGGATCCATGTTCTCATTCTGTTTACGCCAAATTCTGACTCTACCATCTGAATGTCTCAACAGAAATCAAGACTCATCAGACCAGGAAACATTTTTTCAGTCTTCAACTGTCCAATTTTTTTGAGCTCTTCAAATTGTAGCCTCTTTTTCCTATTTGTAGTGGAGATGAATGGTACCCGGTGGGGTCTTCTGCTGTTGTAGCCCATCCGCCTCAAGGTTGTGCGTGTTGTGGCTTCACAAATGCTTTGCTGCATACCTTGGTTGTAACGAGTGGTTATTTCAGTCAAAGTTGCTCTTCCATCAGCTTGAATCAGTCGACCCATTCTCTTCTGACCTCTAGCATCAACAAGGCATTTTCACCCACAGGCTTTACTGGATGTTCCCTTTTCACACCATTCTTTGTAAACCCTAGAAATGGTTGTGCATGAAAATCCCAGTAACTGGGCAGATTGTGAAATACTCAGACCGGCCCACTCAAAATTGCTTAAATCACCTTAAATATCTTAATAGTGGTCTTTTTGTACCACACTGAGCACATGGCCATGTCGCATTATACACCTGCATGTGTGTTTTGCTTTGCTCTAAACATTGCATTGCATAACATAATACAACGGAACAATGCGTCAACACGTAACCCCACCATTAAATGAATGAAAATACTTTCCTTTGCATTTCTGTTTTTGAAAATAAGTGTAAAAGTATTCCACAAGGATGATCATTATGCATTTGCATATATATTATTATTAAATAAAAAGTAACCAAGAAAATGCATATTTTTCATGTCTTCAGCATCCATCACACTTATACAGGTCAAATACTAGCGTTTTAGCTGATATATGCTAATGGCTCGGCCAAAAAATGTCAGTATGCATTATGTAACCCATTAGAGCACTTTCATGGCCCGCCTCTTTCGTGACTTTTCTTCACAGTTTCTCGTTGTCTCTCTCCTGAGTGCTGGTGAGTGCAGTGTTTACCTGACCTCCCTTGGGACTGGTTGCTATGGCTGTGTGTGTGTGTGTGTGATGGTTGATGGAAGGGAGATTGAGCTGATGGTGAGAACAGCAGTGGAAGGTCAGGTGATGGGAGCAAACACTCATACTAAACCATTAGTGCTTAAACCGCTTTACATGTCGACATTAATCTACCTCAGACCTGTAAAGTAGGGACACTTTAACAAAACCGTACAAGATGCTCCTGTTCTCATCCACCAAGTGTGTGTGTTTACATGTGTTAACGCTGTATGTCCGTGTGACTCAGTTTGTTACAAGCTTTTTGCGTCAGAAAAGTTTCGAATCCTGCATTGTTGGTTGAGTTAAGCACAGTCTGAATGTGCATCATCAAATTTCTAATACATTAGTTTCACATGTGACTGCTTATTCTGCTTAGCTCACCTTGTTCTTACCCTCCCACTCATCGACCCTAGCTGTGGCATGTGTTGCCGTGGCGCTGGCTATGCTATTATTGGACGGCTAATTGGTTGAAGAGAATGGAGGAGGCCTTGGCTCATTCAGTGACACTTTTACACAGAGCCAATGACGACAAGATCAGATGATGATTCACGGACATCCAAGAGGAGGTCCAGAGGTGGCCCGAGTCTCTCATTTACACCTACACGATGGTCTCATACACAGCTGAATAATAGAAAGAACATTTTTATAATTGAATTGCCTCTATCGTGAGTTTCAAATGACCAACACACGTGCAAGAGTACAACAAGATATTATTTGAAATCTTGTATTTGAGTGATATATACATGGAAATGAATAGAACATTGAATATTATTATAAAAAAAATAAGCCCCCCCCCCAATTTATTAAAGTTCCATAATCAATTTCAATATCGACTGTAAGATTTTTAGAATAGAATGAATATGAAAACGTGACCTGTAATATATATATATATATATATATATATATATATATATATAGATCATATCAAAGAAGTGAATAAAACATGTGCAGGCCTGCTCGTATGTAATTACAAACCTCAGGCTTTACTCTCGGCTTATCAGATATTTAAAGATGACCTATTCTTTTATTCATGTATTTGTTATCCAGAAGCCTTTGTCAATTCTTCTCACAGCACCCCAAACCTGTCTTTCATTCTCCATTCTTTCTGTATTCTATATCTGTAAATTTACCTCTAGCATTGTTCTCTCTTTCTGTAATTGAACATCAGTTTTATCTCCCTCTGTGTCTCTTTAACCAGTATCACCTTTCTCGCTTTCACTCCCTCTCTCCGGTGGCTAAGTCAGTCTCTAAGGTACTCCAAATTAGCTGGCAGAACAGTTGTTGGTGCTCCGATACTATCGGCGCATTTTCCACAGTAACAAAGACGTGCACAAGTGGGAGTGATTCCATTTGAACATGAATACACATGTCAAGTTCATAATTCAAGTTTCTCAGAGGAAACTTTGTTGCTACGCTGCTAGCAAGCGACATCTCATTGAAATGCAAATTGTTGACATTTTAGTAAAGGCTCGTCTGACGATGGAGTGCTTTGAAAAGCGACTGTTATGCGAACAATGAAAGATATATTTATTTGTTTATTTCATTCAGGACCCCAAGTAACACCCACGATAGTTGTGTCGCGAATGTTTCCGTGTTCGCAGCTGTCATATAAAGTCCGCTACAGACCGGCAGTGTCAAAGCTGGATGATATACCAGGAAACTGGTCCGATGGCCACACAAAAGGTGTGATCGGAGATGTTTGCCAGACTCCTGGCACTCTGAACTTACTCTCCAAAACATTCCCATCCTCGCTACAGCTGTTGTTTTCTCTCCACGCCCCATCCTTCCCATATCGTGTCTTTGCACCGAGCTCCTGTTACCCAAATAAACTGGATTTTCACATCAAGATATTGACATTGCCCGCCATACTCTCATTGGCCATGTATCTACAGCAGTTTGAATACATTTAATAAAACAGTACATTTCAATGTTCCTTGAATGGCCTAAAACTGTCGATACGTTTCTTCAAATGTTCGTTTCTGTGACTAATCGAACTGATTTTGAAGTAATACTTTTGAAACTGTTTTTTTTTATTGAGAAGGAAAATCACTTACAAATATAATAACTTAACTAATACACTCTTAGAAGAAAAGGTTCTATAGAACTTTAAAAGGTTCTATCAGCGCTACGTATTTGGAACCCCTAAAAGGTTCTATACACTCTTAAAAAAGGGTTCCTCTGGGTTCTATATAGAACCCTGGGGTTCCATACTTGGCCAATAGAACCTTTCACCAAAAAAAAAAAAAAATGGTTCAATATAGAACCATTTTGGAGTTCCATATATGAAGCGGGGGATGGAACCATTTCTGGTAAATGCTATAGTAGCTACACTCTATGGTATTGTTTATGATATGATATAATTGATCAAAATATGCTTAAATGTTATTGCAAAAAAAAAAAACCCCATAATAATAATAAATAGTACACTCTAAAAAATGCTGAGTTGTTTTAACCCAATTTTGGGTAAAATATGGACAAACCCAGCCATTGGGTTTAAAATGTAATTTAAAAATATAATTTATAAATGTAACCCAATGGCTTGGTTTGTCCATATTTTACCCAAAATTGGGTTAAAACAACCCAGCATTTTTAGAGTGTAGGCTCTAACATACTTGCGCCCCATATTCACTCTAAACAATGTTGGGTTGTTTTAACCCAAAATTGGGTCAAATATAGACAAACCCAAATGTTGGGTTAAAAAATGTAATTTACTTTACCTCAACTTTCACTTTCAACTGTAAATTGTTTACTTACATTTTAACCCAACATTTGGGTTTGTCCATATTTGACCCAAATTTGAGTTGAAATTACCCAGCTTTTTTAGAGTGTATTATTATTTTTTGCAATAACATTTAAGCATTATTTTGATCAATTATATCATATCATAAACAATACCATAAAAACAGTACTATTAAAAATAAATAAATTTTAAGTTCAAATGTGATTAATCACGATTAATTGATTTCAAACCTAAATCTGAATAAACATGCACATTCTTGCAAACATGCATTTCAAGCTTTTCTGTAAAAGTGCATGCAAACAGTCTATGAGCACGTGTGTTTTCTCGTGATTAAAGTTATTAAAACGAAAGTTTTGATGCACATTTTTGTAACCCATTTAAGTTTACTTAACAGTCAGAGCTGCGGATGTTTCTCTCTTTAGAGCAGCTCACAAAGTATCAATGCGACGGTGTTATTTTTACACTACTGAACTCTCACCCTCAGCAACAGGGGAAACTCACACACTTTACATTCTTTTAAACCGGTTCAAAACCAAAAATACATCTTTACATTAAGACTTCAGACAGTTACAGACTGGACTAGCAGGATTACACCTAGCTTGACAAATTCTAATGTCACATAAAGGCAGTTTTCCAGCAGCCTGACCTACGTGTTGTTTACTGTCAGTGGGGATCAGTTTGTCAGCTTTGTGTTAGCGCTAGATGGCTACCATTGGAAGGACAAGTACATTTCCCAAAATCCTTCCAGAATGGCTCCTCTCATAGACAGAGAAACCTGCATGTCCTTGACATTATCCAAGTTATCCCAGGTATCGGTTTTTAATACCGAGTGGCACCTGATAAAAGTATCAGATGGGGTGTGGGTAATCCTGGTTGATATCAAACGAGAGAGAGAGAGAGAGAGAGAGAGAGAGAGAGAGCGTGCGTGCCTTAAATTATAGTGTCTGCTGAGAGATGCCAAAAATTCTGCGGATGTCAAATGGAGCTCAGATCGGACTCTGCCAACACATGTGAGAAAGAAGTGATAAATCCTCACACTGACTGACACATACACACCTATGATTATAAACAGACACGCATTCACAACCGGGAAGCCCTATAGACAAACAACATAGTACAATCACATAGAAATTTACACATGCTAATGTGTTGTAAATGAGGTCAGCAGGACCTCTGGGGGTCTGTGTTTAAATGCAGGTCAGTTTAGGGTTTGCTGAAATGTACAGTAGCTCATCTAAGGGTACTTTGGGAACGGCTTAAATTCTCCTCATAAATAAGAAACTTGTCAGCAAACTGATAGGAAAAGTATGGAGAAAAACAAACCAACTTACTAATACGTCTTTGCTAATTCGTTCCCTCGTTTTAAGTAAATCCTTGTTTTAGTTCAAATAGGGAACTTAGAAGTTCAGTGTGGCCATGATTTACTAAATCGAGGGAAGAAATTAATAAATCGTGGGAACAAATTCCTAATCATAGCCCCGATTTACTAAAACGAGAGAACAAATTCTTAATTCGTGGGAATGGATTCTTAATTTGTCGCCACGATATATGTATTTTTGTCTGCATGTCACGTGCGGGGCTCCGGAGTAAAGTCCCTGCGAAGAGATTCTTTCATTTTACTAACCTACATACACTGGCATTCAGTTTTTTGCCTCAGGTAAAGCAACAAGAATGGTCATGTATTACACAATACATACAAGCCTATTAGAAGATCTCCGTAATGCAGTCTTTCATGATGTTTCTTCAAGTTCACGTGTTCCTGGGAAATGGGCTCTATGCACGGCGGTAATTCCGGTGAAGATGTAAGGATGCTCGATCACTTCCGCTGATCGTTGAGTCCAACGCAATACCGAGAATTTATATTGAATTTTATACTCCATGGTTATAGTAAAGAAACGTTAGTCACAAAAACAGATAAAACAGACACCCCTCGTTGTGTTTATGCTTCTTTTTAAAATAATTTTAAATAAACATAACTATATATAAAATTACATCTAAACGTATGTACGTTTCATTTCAAAGACGGGAGGACAGTAAATTTTGAAGACTCTGTTTTCCTCCGCTTTAATCTACACAACCGGAAATGGACGAGCATCCTTGCGTCAAATGCGGAACTTATGCGTGCATATAGCAAATGCAATGTAAATGTTATAATGGTGCCATATAAAATTACATGAAACCCTATGACACCTTAATCCAATTCACAGGATTTTTTTTTGTCAACATTTGTTTTATTAGTCAGGTCCTGGGCGGGATGAATACCAAGCTCTTGTTGCTGATGAATCTGTTTTCATTTAAAACATTTAGTCTGCGAGCAGTGAGCCATGTAAAAGAAAAGAACAACTCTAGCGCATGTGATTGAGCTGATAGCTGCCGTGCATCTTTTTCAGATCCGTCCCAGAGATGGGATTCATCTGCATGACATACTTTCTTTTTCACAATAATACTGACTTGCTTCATTTTTCTCATGAGTCATCATGAGAGAATTTCTAATGCTTGCAAATCACAAAAATACTACTAAAATGCATTTTTTTTTAAATAAGAAAATAAATGAAGTCATGATGTCAGAAGCTAATCAACCGCAGCAATATAAAAATAACAGTCTGCTACCTGTGCAACCAAACAACACTAAACACATCCTCATTTTACATTTCGATCAAAAGCATGCCAGGCTCCCGGAGACAGAATAAGCTCTTCCTATTGTTCATGAAATTCCTGACCCATCATGACCCCCTCTGTTTGACGTGATCCACCCACACTGTTGGCTCTGCGATCCCAGCTGTCGGGGGTCTGGCCACTAGTTTACACACTATAGACACGATACAGACTAGATGCCAAATATTGCTTCAAAGAGAAAAATTATAGAGTATTTTAGCATCTTTATTAGATTGCTCCATTTGATTACTTTTCACATTTGAATTAAAGACATATTTTCCCTTACGCTTTAACGCATTCACTTAACCAATACGTTATAGGTAAAAAATAACACGTTATAATGATTAATGCATTTAACACACCCACCTTGGCCCAGATCATCTTACATTTAATACGAACAGGGCAACAACTCACTGTGTGGTGATGGAGCCTATAGAATGTGGTTAGAAGGGCTCTAAAATTCACGATATTGATGCAAAAATGTCCTTGTGTGGGTTTTTGGACCATATTTATATCATATGATATTAAGCAATATAACATAAGCATTGTGTGCAATATCACATACTGTTTTTGTTCCGAAATGCAGGAGTGCAAATCTGATGTTGATTTTATACAACAGTTCAATAAAGAAGTTAATATCATTTTATTTTTTTGTCACAATATGGTCAGGACCTATTGTATAAAATAGGACCTATAAAGCCAGAGCAGAACTGTTGTACTTCAAGTTTTGTTTTCTGAATGTATCCATTTCTCAAATTATCTTATTTTATGTTCCACAGAACACTGTAAAAAATATTGTTGGTTTAACTTAAAATATTAAGTAACCTGGTTGCCTTAAAATGTTAAGTTCATTGAAATTGAAAGAGTGAGTTAATGCAATGAAGGAGAATGATTTAATCACCAGAAACTCAAAATTATACTGTATGTTATCTGATCTAAATAAATTATTTAAGTTGATTTGACAAAAATCATGAAAAGATTTTTTTACAGTGAAGAAAGAAAGTCGTACAAGTTTTAAACATGAGAGTGAGAATTTTCACTTTTGGGTAAACTGTTTCTCATTTAAAACCCATTAATCTCGTGGTATTATTTAATTATAATTGCAGTGCAAATGGATTCATGCCATATCTGAGCAGAGTTTAAAAGTTGATATATTGAAATAAAATGATAATTTGTTCTAAAGGTGCTTTTTGGAATGTCTATTTGATGCTTTTCTTATTTAAATGATCTTTTGGGGTAATTCTTTGATGAATTAATCAGAACATCATGTAATTAATTAGATAAAAAGTAATCTCTTGACAGCCCTAATCTAAATTATGTTCTACTAAAGAAAAGAAAAAAGTCATAGTTTGAAATGACAAGAAGAGTTATGATATCCCTTTGAATTTTAACATTGGTCAAGTCTCTAAAAAAAATTGTTCTTTCCATGTGAATAGTTCTTTTTGTGCTTAAAATCTGCAGTCCAATTAGCAAATGAGCATCAATTACCCTTGATAATGTGACAGCTCAGCGAGATGCTATATTCACACCCATTACTAACCTCAGGAAAAGCCCATTGGCATGATTGCTATCTGACATAGAGATAAGTTAAGATCTCACATACTTATCGCAGACGAGGAGGAGATAGAGCGCAACAGGTTGGTTGAAATTGCTGTCATTCACTTTGCGTCCATACAGTATATCAGTGTCGGCAAGGTCTGTGAAGTGAGACACAAATGACTGAGTTATTTTAAATCTGACCACACTTAATGCTGCGTAATGTCAACTCGGTAGAAGAGTGCACTCAAACATTTTAGCAACCCTATTTGTGAGTACAACAGGTGGTTTTCCTAATCCTATGTTTCCAAGGACAGAATAAGAACCTTGCATTTTTGTGTCTGCACTGTGTTAATAACTGCGTAGGATGAGCTGTTTCCCAAAAGTGATGTTCTTTTGATGCTGGCAGAATTATCTTCTTTTTTTCTCCCTTGGCAACAAGGCTTTCGAAAACATGTTGATTAATGTTGTGTCCTTGCAAACACTCGCAAACACATAATCTAATAACTGCTCGTGCGTTTTTACAGTCATGCAGCAGTGCATGCTGGGAATAGAGCCACGCATGACACATTTCAAACGTGCAGTTTAGTCACCAAGGCAGATGTGCTTACAAAACAACTTAACATCTGTTTGCACATTATTGTGGATATGTTTTTTTTTTTTATGCTCCGCTGTTGTATTTTTCCCATTATGCAGCTATAATAGGAAAGAAACCTGGTAAAAATAAAGGAAAGAAATTCAATTAGCAACATGTAATCTTACCGGTTGAGTAGGAAGGGGGTTGTGTCATGTTCTAAAATAAGACTGGAGGGTGGCCGGATTAAATTAGCGCAGGGATCTAGCTGGATAATGATGATGATGATGGTTCTTCCTGATTGCCTGTCATTAGATGGGACTGTGCACATAGAAGGAGATGAAGAGTGGAGCTGCAGATCATTGTCACTCTGCAGTTTGAAAAATACAAGCCTTAGACCACAGGACCAAAATGCTCATGACAAAAGAATTATTACTTGTAGATTTACTAGATCAGGATGAGGAGAGAAACATGACAACAGTGTTTATTCTGCTTTTTTGGGGAAGGATGTCAAACATTTGTATTGTTGCTCTGGTTTAATACTTAGCTTAAATATTTGAACTGAATGACAGACACATTTCTTGGAAAAAAGGTGAAGCCCTAAAGGGCCTAAACATACTTAACATTTATGCATTTGACAGACAATTTTATCCAAAGAAACTTACACCACTTTCAACACTGTTAGACCTTACCAGGTTTTTTACAGTAAAATACTGGCAGCACTGTTGCCAGTAATTTACTGTAAAAATGTACTAAAGCTCAAGTTAACTAAAAAATACAACTTATTAGTTTTAGTGCATTTTTACAGTAAATTACTGGCAACAGTGTTGCCAGTATTTTACTGTAAAAAACCTGGTAAGGTCTAACAGTGAAGGTATATATTATTGCATTGGGATGTGTGAAATCAAGCTTGTGTATTTGGATATGTCAGGCTGACTTCTTCAATTTGTTTCCACGTCTTAAACAGATATTTCAAAGATCGTTTCAGTTTTTTAAATCAAGCATGGAAACATATTCTACTAGTAAATCAAGACCTCTTAAAAAGCACATAGAACCTTAAACATAATGTTTTTCTTCTTACAACAAAAATCAAGGAAGAGATTTTTTTATTATCATCATTCTCATTTTGAGCTTATGAACCCCATTGTAAGTCAAAATTTGTGAATTGTTGTAAAGAGGACAAGTATATAGACATCTGTGCTATTTGAGTCATCATTCAGCCTTGTGAGGTCGAAACTATGATTAAGCTTAATGAACACTGATAAAATAAAAGCAAAGATGTCCACTGATGATAAAAAAAAAAAAAAACAGACAAAAGCTTTCAGGATGACTGTGGTAAAAATAAACAAGCCAATAAATAGCTGATAGGTACAACAACAAAAAAGGAAAGTAAGAAAAACCTGGATGTGTGTTCATGTTTAGCATTTCACAATCACCACTATCTTTATCAGAATATGAAGATATGTGGGATTAACACTTGAGCTATAATATCGCAGCTGCCCATATTCTCCCTACAACACAGATCTATTTCAGTCAGGAGTATTATAGTGGGACAGATGGATGGAAAAAAAAAAATCTTCAACTTCATCGTCTCTTCACCAACATTACCCCAGTGACCCAGGTAATGGGAGAGATAACTCAGTGAGGAAATAACCCCATCTAGATCTGAAGATGTATAGACAGATAAATGGCGTTTCAGGTCATTCGTTCCAGCCTGTAGGTCAGTGGACTTTGAGAGACATCACATCGGTTCTCAAGTTCTCTTGAACTACTGAAAGAATGTTGTGGCAGCCACAAAAAGACTCGAGATTAAATTAAAATCAGACATGCCTTGTTTTTGCTGGAAATTTTTGACCTAAAACACTTCCCAGCCTCTCATATCCCTTGAAGATCAGGGACTTGAAAATTCCAATCAAAATCATTTCTGCTTTACTGGTTATCCCACATCTAAAAGCTGCAGTTTATAAATGTGAATGACCAGGAGAACATTTGTTCGGTTTTAACTCCTGTGCCAGGTCCAGATTGCCTACCAGAGACCAGCTGCTGAAGGCCTGAACTCTGCTTCACACTGTGTGATTTTCCCGTCAAGGTCATGTCTGTATCCGCCAGGTCTATCTCCTGTCCATCAGGGCTAATACCGTCCTACACAGGAGCTCTATTTATCTCCCTGGCTGTCTGTCTGTCTGTCAGTCTGTCTATCAATCTATCCTTGTGTGTCTGTTACAGCATACTTGGTTGAGAAAGTCTACATAGACTGCGCTGACATAGTCTATACAGTCTAATAAAATGTTTGCATATATGGTAAGAACATTTTATTTAAATGACCATTTTATTTAAAAATATTTTATTTAAAAAATAACAGTAACTAGTCATATGAATAATACATGTTCTGAACAACATTATAAATGCAACACTTTTGTTTTTGCCTCGATTTTTAATGAGCTGAACTCAAAGATTTAAGACTTTTCTATGTACACAAAAAGCCTATTTCTCTCAAATATTGTTCTCAAATCTGTCTAAATCTGTGTTAGTGAGCACTTCTCCTTTGCCGAGATAATCCATCCACCTCACAGGTGTGGCATGTCAAGATGCTGATTAGACAGTATGATTATTGCACAGGTGTGCCTTAGGCTGTCCACAATAAAAGGTCACTCTAAGAGAAGGGAAAACGCAGATATTTCCCTGCGGTTTGGCCTCTCGTTTACACGAAAACCCCATTTTTATCACAGAAAACGATTATTTCTAAAAACTCCACGATCAAAGTGGAGATTTCTGAAAACGCCGGTTATGTGTTGTTAGGTTCTCTCTTGTCGATTCTGAGGATTCTGATTGGCTTGCATGGCTTTATCCTTCTCCCTACACTGCCGCCAATAAGTTTGGCATAGTTATGATGGCGCTCAACGGTGTATTTATGCAGGTGTGTGAACGATGTTATTTTTGAAAACGGAGAGGGGGAAAATATTCGTTTCGCTAAATACCCGGCTTTGTGTAAACATGGCCTAAAATGTGCAGTTTTATCACACAATGCTTAGAGATGGTGCAAGTTTTGTGGGAGCGTCCATTTGGCATGCCGACTGCAGGAATGTCCACTAGAGCTGTTGCCCGTGAACTGAATTGAATTGTTAATTTCTCTACCAAGGCGTTTCAGAGAATTTGCCAGTACATCCAAACTGCCTCACAACCGCAGACTATAATAACAAAATAAAACAAATCGAAAGTAAAAGATAGCAGCCCCTCACTGATGCTTGCTGTCACATAAAATAAAACAAAACACAACATAAGTTCAGGCCTGTTCCTCTCTCAATCTTCACTTCCGTGAGAGATACGAGAACGGTGCGTCACGCAGGTATCCCGCCACAGGCCTCGGGCCGTCCTCCCACGGCCCTCAACCTCATCCTGCTTGCCACACATAGTTTACCTTTAAAATTACTGACATTCTTGACAGTGTTGAATTTCAGTTTCCTCAAGTCTGATTGAAGGGAGCACCATGAAATTCTACAGATGTACGTTTTTAAGGTGCAAAAATGTTCTCAATGTCCTCTTTTATGAGGCTGTCATTTACTGTCAAGTGTAAAAATTGTCCAGGTATCATCTGGTTTTATAACTGTTATATAGCGCTATAAGGTTTTGGAGCCAGAGCTAAATATTTGGTCTTATTACTTTTAACAGGATGCTGTGAAACAGAGCAGACGGAACATGGAATTAAAACTTTGGGTATCCACACATTTGACCTTTTTAACGGAAGTCAGACGTATGGTTTTTCAGACACTGCCTGGGTTGGTAAAACTGCGTATCATTCTCCTTTGAAACTTGTAATGGATTTGCCAGATCTTTATAATATGGACGTTCTTTTTTTGTCTTACCCTAAATTCTGCACTGCTTTCCCATGATGATCAAGCCTCATAAGAATATGACATTAACGTTTAGCTGTTGTTGTAGAGCTCATGCTGAATTTCGCAAGATAACTCCACACTGTAAAATGTAAAAAACATTTCTTCCAGGTCATTATTATCCAGTAGTTTTACTGACATTTACGTTAAATCTAAAACACAACACAATGCAATGTGTTATTCAAAATACAGGTAAACCTCATAACTTCACAATCAGGTAACTTCCTTCATATTTATACAGTACATTGTGTCCTATTTTTACGGATTTTATTTTTTCCCCCAGCGATTCCCATTCCACAGCACACTGTTTGCAGCCTGGGGCTTCATTCACCCAGCAGATGCTAGAAACTTTAGGGAATTGATTTTTTGTCATTGTGTGCTGCGTTATTTGAGGGCTTTTCCTAAAATAATTAGGTTATCTCATGAATATTTACATGGTTGCATCATTTACAGTTCAGTCCAGTTATAGGGGACATGCACCGATACAGGTGTAAGTGTACCAAATATTCCATTATTCATCTCAACAGCTGTTTTCCAGGCATTTCACTCTGCTTATTCATGCAATATTCATGGAAAATTAGTTGCGCCCATATCAGCGACAAGTCTCCCACCCATCTCTTGTTATGCCGATAATGTGACAGGGCAGGGGCTGAGTGAGCTTCCTGACAAGTCACTGAGGCCATAGAGAGCAAACTGAAGCAGACTGGAATTAAAGCAAAGATTTCTGAGAAAGACGCTAAAAATTACACAGGTTGCCCAGTGACAGCACATATATATAAATATTATGACTGTGCTACTGTGTGTGGTGTCATATTTTCCAGAGCAGCAATTTTTATCAATCAATTTCTAACATATATTCTCTGACAAAAATTCTTTAATTGACTACTGTTTTTATATTTTAAAACAACTTAAAACGTCATTGTAAGAATAAAACAGATATACTGATATGCAGCTCCTATTGATGCCTTAATTGACATTTTTATTATGCACTTATTTGTAATATTTCATCTATAAATCATTCATGGGGTATTGGTGGTTTCTTTTCTCTCTTTCTTTAAATCTCACTTTCTGATTGCACAATATGTTCCTTGATATGTCCTGACCTTGTTAATGGTGTTTTACTGGAAAGCCATGGGATTAAGCACTGATTATTTGCATCCATGTTCATGTTCTGTCATGTCTTGCATACTTCATATACCTGCAGAAACTGCATTCTACCAGTTTTCATTTCGTCAGAATTTCAGGTCTCGGCTATTTCTTGTAAGATGCCGCTGAATTGCAGGAGATCGTGTGAAACAGGAATAGTGTTCAATAAACAGACAACACTGTGAAGATCACAGGCTCACGGCAGAGCTCGGAGTGTCTGAAAGAGCAGTTTCCCAGACGGTGGCTTGTTAGAAAGTTTTTTCCGGTGATAGTTTGGTACACGGATTGTTTTTTGTTGTCTGGACATGGGCCTTTGAGTTCAGCATTGTTTACCCTCCCTTCAGATCACAGCTGGGCAGAAAATCTTAAAAGAAATCACCTGTTTGTGGACAGATATACGCATTTACGCATATAACTTTGTGGACTCAACCGATATTCCTTTTATACATTTTAGATACATTTTAAATCCCAAAGTGAAAAGGCCCTTACATTTTTCCACATGGGATAAATAAATCAAATTATTAAACGGTTAAAGGATTAAGGAATAACATTTTTTGATCTTCTGAGATACAATGGTTCATTTTGCTATGAAAACATACTGGGTGCACGGCCCGCTGATAGCACTGTTTATTAGTTTGTGGATTGTTTTAGTGGCCGATCCTCTCCAAAGGAGTTATCCAAATCATGTAATGTTGCAAAATTACTTCTGAACACAATTTGCATCCTGCAATTCCTGATCTTGCAGACTTATTCTGAGTGCTGAGCTGTGGGAGATGTAGCAGACCACAGTGATGTTTTACTTTAAAGGTGCAGTAAGCGATTTCTGAGAAACACTGTTGATATTTGAAATCAACCCAAACAAACCTACCCTATCTCATGACCAATTTGTACGAATGACATATTTAAATTGGCGAATTCGTAAATTTAGCAAAAATTGTACTAATTCGTATGAGTGAGGTCGAATTAGCCACCTCGTAAAATTCGTATGAATTCCCATGAGATCGGGTTGAAACAAACACACACTTCACTTTGCTCCACCCCCAAAATGCACGAACACACAATGCAAGAGTGGATGTATTTTTATCATTGCTGAGTCAAAGCAAAATAATGCTTTGCAAAAAAATAAAGCGAAAATGACGAACGAACAGCAAGAAAAAATAAAAACTGCTACAGTATATATACACACACGGGTTTCCTGTTTACAAACATTACAGGGTTTGTGGGCATAACAGAGGCAGAAAGCCAGATTTGTGAGCTGGTCCACTACTGCAACAACCTTATTTGTCCTATTAAAGCTTTCCTTATTATTTGTATTTAACTGGTGACTCAATAAAACGTCTCTCAAACGCTGGAAAGCTTTTCTAATATTTCCGCAGATATTAAAGCTCTTGATCACAACCCTTCTTTTTCAACCCTGACCTTTTCTCTTTTGTAATGTCTTTCAGCCATCTCTCTTTCTACAGTCATTCTTCCAATCTCCCTCTTGCCCACATTCTCTCGTCCCCCTTGAAAATCTACATCTCTAAAAAGCATCCAGATTCTTGCTTTAATAATTAATATTAAATTATTATTATAGTATATTCATTTGTATTTGTATATAATTTTTTTTTTGCATTTTGCACCATTTCCTGAAACAAATAACCAAACCATTAAATTCATTAAATAATGAATGTCATTAAATAATGAAATTGCATTAGATGCAAGCATTAATAATGAATAGTTCATCCTATTATATTGCTTTGATACATACCTTTAAATGACCCAAGAATACGGAATTTTCAATCTAAATAGATAAACATTTATCAGAACCTTTAAGTCTCTTGAAGCTTTGTTGGAGCATGTTCGACTTGCATGAGAAATCTATAAAATGCGGGTGGAGTTATAAAAGCAGACGAAAAAAAAAATCACCTACTAACCAGTGTACTCATGCATCTTGCTCAACAATGTGATCCCTTCAGACAGGAAGTACAGACTCAAAGCGCCTTTCCTGGTCACCGCATTGAATAATTCAATAAATAAATGGAATATTAAATGGTGTGAGCGGAAAAGGTGACACCCTATTCCTTATTTTCCCACCACTATGACGGCCTGTCCCATACGATACAGAATCTAGAGGCTCTCTCATGTGCGAGATTTAGTGTGCTCTCATTTCCCAAATGCTCTTTAACCTTTTATTTCTTTTACATTTATACATTATACTACACCTTACTAGTTTGTTATTTGGCTTATAAAGCCAATCCTGTTCACTAAAAAAAAAAAGAACAATTTCTTTATATATCTGTAGCGATATACTGTAATGGCCTTCAGTTTGGCATAATTCTTTGCATCTACATTGTAAAACATTTGTGCATTTACAATAGATGACTGGCTTCTAGTACTTTTATAGTCATGCATGTTTAAAACATGTGGTATGCAGTGTCCTGTGCCATGTTTTTTATACAATAAGGACGTGGAAATTACATCTTAGTGCTTTTGTAATACATAATTCATTTTTACCACTAGTTGCAGTCGAAAATCCTTAATATTATACGTATTTTTAATACGTATAATATTAAGGATTAATATTGTACGTATTAAGTATAATATTAATCCTTAATATTATACGTATGTATTTCATGGTCAAAAACCTTGAAGAAAACATATTTCATTTTGTTTACTCATCGTTCTTCCTGTCCATATCTGCATCTTCTGTATCTGCTAATGACTATTAATGAACAGAGCACACACACACACACACACTCAGAAATCCAGGCTACCTCAGTTGACATTAGTATCAATCTAAGCCTCCTAGAGATATTTTCCATGGCACCAATCTGAATCGAGTTTCTCCATCATTTTTCTTAAACACAAATCTTGTATTGGACGTACGGAGCACGACAGTGCATTTGGTATTACAAAAGAACTCATTTCCTTTCCCTAACAAACTGGTATTTCTCATCTTGACATAATGGGAGTAAGTTATACAGCCCCATGGGTCCTTTTAGGTTAGTAGCACTTATGAGAAAAACGAATGACACTTTGATGTCAATCATTTCAAAAGCATTAAAAGCTCCAGATGTGCCTCAGCAGTTCATTGACAAGTGCACGCACCAGGTTTATTCTCGTGATTTTGATTGTTTTAGGTTGTGTGCTTGGTACAGGTGTGCCAATATGTGGCAAAGAGCTGCTTTGAATTACAATGAATGGGGTGAGTGTGTTTTTTTAAAGGGTATTTAGCCTCTGCTTTGTGATTTCTTTGATCCTGCAGCAACAGGCTGTTTTACGCAAGTTGTAGCCATGACCCGCCCTGGGATACAGCTCACCTCTAAAGACGTTTTTTGAATGGGAAGAATAGCAGAGTGTCTTCTTTTCATGAAAAGAACATGGAAGCATTGGGTTGTAGACTTGTTTTTTTTGTTTGTTTTTTGTTTTTTTTAGAATATAAACGCTCTTAAAGTATTTTTGTAAACTATAGTTTTTTGAATTATACAAATAATGTCTAACGGAAGGTGAACATGAATACATCACAGGAGAATTGTGTCAAATATTTTGGCATTTGATATTTTAGTCATTTTTGGAATAGTAAGGCTACTTAAAGGGTTAGTTCACCCCAAAATGAAAATTCTGTCAGTATTTACTCACCCTCATGTTGTTCCAAACCTCTGTGTTTATTTGTTCTGCTGAACACAAAGGAAGATATTTGGAAGAATATTTTAATCAAACAGATCTCATTCCCCATTAACTACCATAGTATGTATTTTTTCCTTCTGTGGTAGTTAATGGGGAATGAGATCTGTTTGATTAAAACATTCTTCCAAATATCTTCCTTTGTGTTCAGCAGATCAAATAAACACATAGAGGTTTGGAACAACATGAGGGTGAGTAAATACTGACAGAATTTTCATTTTTGGGTGAACTAACCCTTTAATATGGCTATTTACAGTATAATATTGGCTAAGTATATTTTCATTGATGCATCCACACTAAAATATTGGTAATACTAATAAAACTTTATTGGGTGCAAAATAGCTGGTTAAAAAATGACTTTTCAAACAATAATTACTGAAATGAGTCACTCTGTGGTTATCATACCATCGGTAATATGTAGGCTTGTATTTCTCTCTTATCATTGATTTTAAGATTTAAAACTTGGTCCTGGACAATGCAATCTATAAATCATTTTTAAAAATACCAATGTGCGTGTGCGCATGTGTGTGTGTGGCCCTGGTATCCCCGATGGCATGGGTAGTAATACAAGTATGGAATTACCAAATATTTGACCTTGTGGGGATATTTTTGGTCCCAAAAAAGTATAAATATTGTACAGTATAAAAATCAATGTCTATGGAAAGTAACATGGAAACCCAATGTGTGTGTGTGTTGATGAAAGGTAGTTTCCAAGACAGTTTTAATGTGACCTTCATATGACAAAAAAGGCTGAAATCAACCCTCCCGAACATACATAAAAGAGCCTTAAATTGAATAAACATGCATAATAAAATAATATTTTATGTGAAGAGCTGAAGATGTCTTTATAGAATATTATTTAGCAGCTTTAGACAATTTTATGGCCTGACAAAATTCAGGCTGTATTTCTGTGTTTTATTTTATGGTGAGTCTTTCCAGTGTTTCCAATGTTTATTTAAAGAACTTACCAATCCAAGTTACCCAAGGAACACAATGACCTTTGTCCATTCAATCTTGTTTTATTGAAAAAAGAAATAAAATAGCATGTACAATAATAATTACAATAATAATAATAATTATAATAAGAACAACAATAATATTTATCATAATATAAAAATCTGTACATTCCATTGTTTTCTTTCAGTACAATAGGGAAGACTGGTACAAAAGCAACTGCAAAAAGAACGGGGATATTTACAACAAAGAGAAATAAATGCTGCCCATAGACCCACAGTCGTTAAAAGGAGCGTTTCCTTCGAACGAGCCAACAGTAGACCAGTGTGAACTAGTTTGACTGCATAATTGGCTGTTCATCTAGAGTGTCTTTTGAAATATGACGTCAAAAAAAAGGAAAAGTTGCGATTTATACTCTTTTGTATGTTTAACACAGCCGTATAACGTGCAGTATTTTCAAAATAAATATCCTATCATTTTATTGTCTCCTTTTATAGAGCTTTCCAGAGAACGTGCTCTAGTGGCTGTTTTGGGTTACTTCAGGTTTTTAAAAAACGAAGGTGAGAGGAGACAAGTTAGACATCACAATCAAACGTCAAGTGATATCTCAGGAGCACATTTTGTGTGCAAGTGCGGTTCTGAGCTCAGATTCTGTGCTCTGATTGTCATTGGATCACAGTACCATGATCTCAGTCTAATTACCCAGTCCTACAGTCCTTGGTACACCTGCCAAACAAGTCATTAGGGTTGTATTGCAGTTTGTCAGGCAAGACGAGAGGTTAGAGTTGATTGAGAAATAATCAATTATTAGAGAGGTTTAAAGTCCGAAGGGAGAGTGGATACTGTTTTCTGTCCTGTGTCTTTGCAATAAAACCCTAAAGCGTAACCCATGCATTTAGAACCTTTAGAATTTAGAAGGTTTTCAACTAGCAACATTTTCCAACCCAAACACTTACTGTATGTAGCACTAAACTAGAGTAACACTGAAGTTATGGGATGAAAAGGTGGGAGTAGCGGTTTGAAAATAAGGTAAGCTAACCCGTAGCTCTCTTATTTCCAATGGGCTTTGTTATTCGTAGTCTTTATTTGGCTTAGAATAAGAAAATAATTAAGAAAAATAAACCATATATGTGCGTAAGCAAACAGAAAAACATTTATTTTCACTTACAAATATATATATTTTTACTCCACGTCATGACTTGTCCTATCGTCCTACGTCTAATAAAATAATTTGATGCATTCTTTTTGAAAGATCATTTTGAATACTCTTTGGTTTAAGTCTAAAACTCTATATAATATGCAACATAGCAGCACTTGTAGAAAGACATTCATTAACACGTTCACTCTCTTTGTCCCTGTGGACATGACGACTGTGATTCTCATTCTGATACTGATCTAAAGACCCTGTCCGTTATATATCGCAATAAACAGGCATGGTCCTGTGCGTTTTTCGTTTCAGATAACCTGAAATGTACTGCGGAGGGCTTCCAACTTAATGTTTCTTCTAAAAAAAGAACATTCACTGATTGTCTATTTTCCCAAATAGAGGTCCCCCACCTAAGCCCCCCGCAAGACTGTTCCAGAAATACCCGTGGCTCACACAAAGCGGGCTCAAATATAAAAGGGAAAGAGGGGATAATGGAATAATTAACTAGATGGTAGGAACGGGACTATTTAATGATACTTAAGACATTGACTAACACTCTTTGCTGTGTCCTCATTTGTATGATGTTATTTCAATGAACTAATTAAATTGACAGAACTAAATATCTGCATGTAAATTTTCCATACCGACAAATAATGATATTATCAACTTTGGTAGCAGCATCAGTCTACTATATTGGTCTGAACTGTTCTTACATTGTTGGACAACTGCACATGGACACATGCCTGCTCATTTTCAAGTTTTGCCAACCAGTTACAAACCTCTCTGCTTCATGTCATTTAGAAGCAACGGTCTACAAAGGTAGTGTCGCCTAATTGGGAAACTCTCTCTTCTCCTCCCTTGATGTGCATTCTTCATTAGCTGTGCAGTGCCTCTATGCTGTGTTTTATTTAACCATGCATATTCGTAAGAACACACTTGTACAGTTTCTCTGTCGATCCCTCCTCGCAACTGTACCGTTCGAGTCTGCCTCGCCGAGGGGCTCAGTTCAGCTCAATGTGCCTGTATGAAGAGGTGTCTGTTAAACCTTCCCGTTAGTTCCGCACAGTCATATTTCGGATTCCCGCCGTAGAGGCCGCGGTTCTAAGGGAACGGTGGCCTGGCTGTGGTCAGAGTCTGAGCTAGTGTCCGTGTTCGTCCCGCCAGGGCCCAGGCTGTCCCCGTTCCCTTCCTCTTTCTCCTCTTTGTTTGAAAGGGCCACCTCATTCTCATAGCAAAAAGAATTTGAGTTGGATGGGATATATTTTTTCTCAGCAAGGTCCCTCGCGCTGCACAACGGGGTGCTGGGGACTTCGTAGGTCTTGTGAAAGCGAGAGTAGTCTACTTTGTAATAGTTTTTCTCCTCAAAGAGGACGGGCTCAAAGCGGTGTCCCCACAGGACCTCGCTGGCCACGTAGGAGCTCCGGCACTGGGTGGTCATGGCCGTGGCCTCCACCATGCCCTCCAGGATAACTACGATTTCAAAGTCCGAGTTCTCCAGTTCTTGTTTGCTCATGTCATAGAAAGGGCTGTCCTCGTCGATCTCATGGACGATGGTGATCGGTGACACCAAGAAGATGCGGTCAATGCCACTGTCAAAGCCCACGTCGATGTCCATCTGGTCCAGAGGGATGAACTCTCCCTCGGCCGTGATGCGAGATCTGAGGAGCTGAGCCCGAACGTGGGCTTCTACCAGGTGGCTTTTGCGCAAGTTGCCCACCCTCCACATCAGACACAGCTTATTGTCCCTCATGGCCATCGTAGCATTGTGGCTGAACACCAGCGTCTCGTTCCTCTTCTTGGGCTTTGCCATCTTAGCCATGACAGCACCGATGATGAAGGCGTCAATGATGCAACCGACTATGCTCTGAAACACAACCATGAACACCGCAATGGGGCACTCGTCTGTGACATAGCGATAGCCATAGCCGATGGTGGTCTGCGTCTCGATGGAGAAGAGAAAGGCAGCCGTGAAGGTGCTGACGTTGGAGACGCATTTGGGACTGCCGTTCTCCAGGTCTCCGTGGAATATTGCGACCAGCCAGAAGATACATCCAAAGAATAGCCACGACAGCAGAAAGGCCAAGCAGAAGATAACGAACATCCACCGCCAACGGATGTCAACGCACGTGGTGAAGATGTCGGCTAGGTATCGCTGGCTCTTCTCGCTTACGTTGATGAACTGCACGTTGCAGTGTCCATCTTTCTTGACAAACCTGCTCTGGGTTTGGTGACGGGTGAGAACCTTGCTCTTCCCGTTACCGTACCCATTTGGCACCGCAGCAGTGGCCAACTTCATTCCGTCCTCCTCTGATGACACAATGCTGTAGCGGTTGGCCCGCACACTTCCCATCACCTCAGTCTGGGAGGTCTGTGCTGTTTCTGCTTTGGAAAACAGTCTTAGTTTCTGGAAAAAGCGTTGGAGAAACAGTTTTGAAACACTCACGGGGACCAACACAAGCAGGAAATGGTGGGGCTGTTCAGAGCCGGACGCAGGAGGCGTCTCTTTGCTCCAGTTGGACCTTTTGATTGACAGAAAGGGCCAAGGATAGGGCGATCACTCCGTTCGCATCTGCTCTGGTGATATCATCGATGATCAAGTGTCCTACCAGAAACAGGAAACAAGATACACATTAATTGGCATGTTAATTGGCACAGACTTTAAACTCAACATTCTCACTAAAAATTTGTTTCAGTCTCTAAATTGACATAATCACTAAAAATTGACTTTGGCTCTAAAAGCACACGTGTCTCTCAGACCAACGTGATGCACATAATTCTCACGCATTCTCATGCAAGTCTCAGCTTGAACTAATACGTTTCTACACTGATTAAATCATAATGTTAACATTTCCCAGTGAATTTAGTATCACATCAAATAATACTAACTTTGATACATGGTATGTGCTTAATCAAAAACTCATACTTTGAAACTTAAGAGGACCCTGACCATTCCTTTCAGACTGAGAAAAAAAAAACTCAGCAGTTTTAGCCAACAAGACCAAAATAGTCCAAATAACAGAACCCAAGTCAGCCTTCTCTAAATCATTAGCTCAGTGAGGCTGTGAAGTAAAGAGTAGAGGATTTTTTGCTTAATCGTCAGGGGTTTTTTTTCCCCAACTTATTTTTTTTTATTACTGATCATCAGTTTTATTAGGCCTACCCAATGTTGATTATTCTACATGTGACATTTTTTTGGGGGGCGATATCCAATATTTTTTCATCATGTCATAATTTCAATCACCGACTGCACCAAAAACCTTTGTCAATTAATAATACATTTTTTAAAAAGTTCATTTGTAATTTTAATCAATACAACAATATTTAACCAGGCAGTTCCCCACATTACTTGATGGCAGTAGCAACCTGTCTGTTTACGTGCTCTCCTATATAGTGTAATTGCCCACGGGACGATTAATAATACCCATTTTCACATACGGTGCTGATCAGGGTATGGGTGAATGGAAAATTGCTTTGTTCAGTCACGTATGTCCCCTACCAATGCACTAATTTAAATAGGCAAAAACTCATCTAGCCAATAGAGGCGTTCAGAAAGCTCTACTCAGAACAATTACAGTACCTTCAGTGTATTTAATAGGTTTAATATTTTTAGTATATTGAACAATCAAAAGTGCTTTTAAAGAGTGTCTTGCAGAATGTCATCAGAAATACTCCATGTCAAAATCTGAAACAGCTTATCTTTTGCATGAACAAACAGCGCCAAACAATCAGACCAGTTCCCTGAAGGATTATTGACATTTTAAGTGTTTTAAAAAGGGAAAGACTCATTTTAGTCAGCCGCAAAATGCATGCATTCTGATCAAATGTATTCTTGTGCCCCACTTAATTCCTTTCTTAAAGTACATAACATTCTGAACTATTGCTTAAACATCAGCGAAGGTAAAAACAAGCTAAGACTGGTTTTCAGTAGGGTGCAAAGCAGGGACTGGGACAAGGCTTGTTGACTTGAGAGCTTGTCTTGTGGGACCTCATCTTCTCTCTCAGTAGTATAATGACAGCCCTGTGACAATTCCCTGAGGAGGGATAAAACACTACTCATTAAAACTCATATTCTGCCCTCAATGTTCTTAGCAACCATAACTAAAAAGAAAGGTCCTATTTTATTTAATTGGCATGCAGAGAAAAGAGAGCGAGTAAAAGCGAATGACACAATCAATTTGAGAAAGAGCATGAGAATATATTTGTATTTAAAACTACTTAAATCACTTTAGTAGTGAACAAATGTTTGCCATCTAGACCAAAAGTACGCTGTTTCTCTCTTTTGGTTTAACGTTTTACTAAAGACCATTTTCACTTGTGGCCAGACAGACATTGAGATAAGGAGCAGGTTGATAGATGCCATTATTTCTTACATGAAACATAATATGACTGTGTTTATATCCAGGAAAGATGTTTATTTTGATGGCGTGGACCAGTGAGGACCAGTGGAAAATGTTACATAAAAGTCTACATTCTTTTGAATGATCAAACTAGGATTAATATTTTTAAAACATGGGTGCATATTTTAGGGAAATTCCTTTTGCTCTATTATCTCTGTTAACAGTTTACACTATGTGGTGGTGGGCATGTTCTTGACAAATAAGTTAAGCACTAATTTAGCTGCCAATTGAAAGTCTCTGAGTGTTTAAGGCAGAAAAGAGGATCTGCGTGTCTGTCGGCCGACTGACGCCTGACAACTGCTGAGCGCAGCTGTGGTCCAAATATATTAGACAAATGCACACTTAGCAACAGTGAGCTCAGTTTAAAACAATACTAGGCTATATAACAATTAGTCACATGTTTCATGCAGCAGTGCACATATAATGCAGCACTAAACCCCATATGTTTTATAAGGCAAATCTGTCATGCGGGTGAAGTCTGTTATATGGAGAAGTCAACAGGTGTGGGAGGAAAAGATATTCCCTAAACCTTATTCATCAGTTTCTTTCTTTAAAAGGACTTCTTAAGAAGTGCTTAAAGCAGACAATTAAGATTCTGTGTCACCTGTATATTTGTCTTTAGAGAAAATAAAAAGCAAATAGAAATCACACTCTCATATCTTTCATTGTATTGGCATGTGCCTGAAGGTCAGAAATTAACTTTAATTAACAAATCCTCATCATCCCCTAAGAAAGATCACGAATGAAAACTATTTACAGTGTTTCTCCTAGACTGCAATAATATTAAACTAATACTTTTAGATAAAGTCTTTTCTTTTATGCTTTTTCTGAGATCAGGTTTCCTATAGAATTGTAACAGAGAGCTCTATAATGTTCACAAACTATTAGATTGTCTGTTTCCAAAAGTCAGGCTAACTGAAATCTCCGAGATCATTCTTCATTCAAATGCACAGCACAAAACACCGTATCGTCAAATAGACAACATTTATTAACAGTGTGCATACAATAACAAAACATTTCAGCAAATAATATGTATGACCTTACCATTTGTAAATGAACACGAAACAGTTCTCATATATACATATCCAACGAATGGTTTTACTATCCACACTGTCTTCTCATTGATCTTGTTCTCTCCACGTAATATATTAATAGCATTTAATATGAAGCATAAGAACAGCAATCTCCACGTTTCTCTTCTTGTATATGCGGCGTGCGGTAACTCATGTGCTGTTTCTTCTAGGCTTCAAACCCATTTAAACAACACGCACCGGCTAGTCACGCCCCCTCTCTTAACCCGGCCAATCCGACGAGAGGGAGAGTTTCACGCGCGGATAAAACAACAGTTCCACTCAAACTCATACAGGAAATGAAATAGAGAACAGCAGCGTGCGATTTAAGGCTTGAATCCCCTCCAAGGAAGCCAAAACAAAAGGTTGCGGGTGTTTAAAAAGTATGTGTGCTTTGTCACAAGTATGTGTTTCAACCGTAGACTGTAAAAAAGGTTTCAACATTGTTTTCAAACAGTAACAACCACAGTTACATTACAAGTTTTTTCAGAATGTGCTAAGTAGACTCTCATAAACACAAGTCGAGTTTGTCTGAGGTAAGTTAACCATTAACGTTAGTAATTCGATTGCTACGACAAAACAAACGGTCATTACCTGTTTACAAGTCATAAATAAAATCGCAACGTGATTTGAAACATCAGTTAGCAATGGAAACTTTTTTCCGCCACAGAATAAAACATTTTAAAAGATAAATATCCGAATTTTATCTCTCAATTGCGACTTTAAAAATAGTAACTGTGAGTTATAACGTCAGAATTGTGAGGTTTAAACTCACAATTCGGAAAAAAGTTTTATTTTACAAATTTTAGTTATTTTTTCCCCTTGTAATTGCAAGTTTATATCTCACAATTCTGATTTTATAGCACCAATTTTATATCTCGACTCTATCTAAATATCTCAAAGTCAGAATTGTGACACAAAAAGTTGCAATTACCTTATTTATTTTTATTCTGTGGCGAAAACAAGTCTCCATAGTTAGCGACCCATGACGACAAAAGACCAACTTGTTTGGGCGGGAGAAAAATCCAGGTCTCGCTGTGGAAATTCCAGTAAAGTCCAGTAAACTGAAAACAATTGTGTAATTCCAAGATTGACTTCAGAGTTTTAACTATGACATGCATCTTGTTTTGTGAGTTTATGGAACTTATTTTCACACACAAAAAAAAACATGCTAGAAACTGCACTTTAGATTTCACGTGTTGATAGAGAAACCAAATGCAATATGTATAGCATTTATCTTTAAGCCAAATACTTAATAATAAAAAAACACACTAAATAAATTCTGTATAAAATAATTTAACATCAAAGACTATTGTGGCCTTTTAGTCTATATTCAAGCATTGACTAAAACTTTGACGTCATGCAGTTTTAAAATGTGTTATTCTGGGATTTGCTATTATGAAATATGATCAATACTGTAAATAGTGTAAGTCTAAGATTCATAGTATGTATATACACAGCTTTACTCTTTGTTTTCCATCATCTTATAAAACGAATGTAGGCCTATATTGTTGGGAATAAGACCAATGTGAAAGAGATTAATGATCATGTATTGTTTAATCAGATGAATGTTTCTCATTTCTTTATAATTGTTCCAATGAAAACCCAGCAGTAAGTGTTCCACGGGCCTTTGCCCTTCCTGGCTGCTGCGTGTCACACATTGCTTACTTGTGATAAGTAATGAGCCGTGTTAAACTTTTATTTGTGAAGCTGTTGCAAAGTGCTTATTTTAGTTACTTTCTTGTTCAGTCTATAAATAATACAGACTATTTATAGGTGAAACGTGGTACATGAGCTGTCCGGCCTCTGTTTACCTTTCAGCCTAATTTAAGGCGATGCTTGGACAGCACTGCATCCAACCACAAGGTGGAGGGCTGGAGACTTCACTCTTTCAGGAAAACCTCCCCAAACCCAGCAATTTTATTCATTGTAGTAAGTAGACATATGTTTTTTGTTAATATCTCCGAGACCATACATGCCACTGTTCTAAGTCCGGGTCTGTCTTAAAGAGGACACCTTGAGCTTTTCTGAAATGCTAAATTATTTGGATATAACAATAACAAATTATTTTTTCTCTAAAATTCATAGTCATCTTTGTGGTTGCATGATCAATTTGTTTAATATACACTCGATCTATAGGGTGGGTGGGTGGTCATACATCGTAGACTGTAAAATTATATCTGAATGATCATTTATCACCCGTTAGATTGTTCTTTGGCTAAGTGGATGCATGCTGTGTTAATACTGAAAATTGTCACTGGGGCTCTTTTTCCAAAATATTTTATTAGTAGTTTGGACGGAAAGGTTAACCACTTTGCAAAATAAGGTGGAACATTGTTCTGCACTTCCTCAGCTAATGCCAAAGAGATACACTGACTGACCACAGTTTGGTCAGGTTAACGTCACTGTCATTATAATTGATCCATTGCCTCTTATTTAGGTCAATGTTTTGGGGTCATAATTTTATCAAGGAAAACTTTTTTTTTTTTTTTTTTTTTTACATATCTGAATATCAAAGAACCTTCAAAGTCATAGAGGAGTCTGTAATACACATCAAATCTTTACTGCATCTGTGATCTCTGTACAGATCTGTGTGCATTTTGTACAAATAGATTTTGAGGTTTGTGCAAAGCTGCTAAATAGTACATGCAATATAGAACATAATTAAAATACTATTCAAACACAATTTTTTTAGTACTTTAAAAGTTTTATATTACTAAAAGTAGTGCTCTAAATGGGTTCTCGTCAAATCCAAAGTACCTGCACGGCTTTAATGTGATATCCCATTATTTGTCCAGGATACTATTAGAAGGGCCTTTTTTAGATCTTTCTTTTAACTGACAGACAGCACACCTGTAAGTCTATCATCTAATATATAAGTGCCCTGTTTCTTACACTAGTGATGCCTTTGAGGAAGCCTCATTTCAAAGTGCTATAGCAGAGTCAGGATGTATCAAGGCCACTGTTAAAGCTCGTGTTCTTGGACAGCACTGCTAGTGGATGCTTTTTGTGCCTCGAGACTATTCCCATTAACCAATTCCACAGCTGCCGTTGGAGAACTTATGTGGAGTGGTTTGTGTTTTGGCTGTTGAGAGTTCTTCTTTAGGTCATACTCCTCTGCGCTTAATTCTGGGACCAGGACTTTAACTGTGTGGTTGAACAGGGCGTAGTCCACTCTGTAGTTCTTGCGGGTGACCCTGATCATCTCTTGAAAGTGCTGGCCCCACAGAATCTCGCTTGGAGTGTAGGATGTGCGTGTCTGGTGAAGGATGCCTGTGCAGTCGTCTGTGTAGGTGAAAGAGACCACCAGCTCAAAGCTCTCCTTCCTCAGGTCCTGCAAGCTCACCTTGTATAGAGGACTGCCAGGGCTGATTTTATGAACTATGGTTGTTGGGGTGGCCAGGATTAGGTTGTTCTCTTCAATCTTGAGGTCTTTGTATGTAACTTCAACTTTCCCTGTGCTGTGTGCCAGGTGCTGTACCAGCTGTGCATGAGCTGTCCCTTCTACCATGTGGTTCCTTCGGAAGTCCCCGACCCGCCACGACAGGCATAGGTGACCATCACGTAAGCTGATCACTGCACAATTGCTGAACCCAACTGTTTGGGCTCTCTTACGGGCAGATGCCATCTTGGCGACGGCAATGCCGATGACAAAAGTGTCAATGAAGACACTGATGACATCTTGGATGGTAACTACGATGATGGCGATCATGCAGTTCTCCGACATGCCCCGAAAGCCGTAACCAATAGTGGTTTGGGTCTCTAATGAGAATAGAAAAGCAGCTGTGAAACTTCGAACCTCATAAACACATGGCTCATTGTTGGGGTCTTTCATATCTCCGTGGGCCAGCGCAATGATCCAGAACAAAATTCCAAAAAAGAGCCATGATAAAATGTAGGAGAGAGCAAATGTCAAGAACATGACCCTCCAGCGGATCTCCACCAGGGTGGTGAAGATGTCGGTGATCCAGAGAAGCCAATTCTCTGGAACTTGTTGCACCACCATGTTACAGCTCCCATCTTTTCTTACATATCGTTTCTTCTTGGAGAAATAGTTGTCGTCTGTGAGCACACTACAAATGTCGTCACTGCATTTCACTCCGGAATACTGCACCATGCCTGGGTTCATCTTGACTTAGTCTAGAGATGAGACAAATACTAAATCAGATTCACAGTTACCCATAGCAATCCACTTACATTAACCGAAAGAATCATGCAAACATATACAGATCACATCACAACAGAAGCCCTAAGAGGCCATGCAATTTAGATAGATAGATAGATAGATAGATAGATAGATAGATAGATAGATAGATAGATAGATAGATAGATAGATAGATAGATAGATAGATAGATAGATAGATAGATAGATAGATAGATAGATAGATAGATAGATGAAAAATGTTCGAAACTTCAGAAGTGGGCTACAGTTTTATTGTTGTAGACGCAATAGTGATTCTGAACATGTGGTCAATTTAATTTCCAGCCAACTCAAGGGATCAGACTTCTACACTGTTATAGAATGAAGTCTGACAGACACCGATTAAATAGTTTGTGCCTGACCAAAGAAATGGTAAGCAACAAACTTTTTTTTTTTCATGAGATCACGGAAAACAACTTTTGTTGTGCTGAGAAAATAAGACAGAAAATAGTAATCCACATACCAAAAAACAAATAAATAATAATTCCATGGCCTTCAGGGCATTATTAAATCTCAGCCTAAAATGATAAATCAATATACAAGGCATTAAAGATATTGACACTGAATCTGGTGAATCCCCCAAAGGCATCATTAAGAAAAAGATAGTTCTAAAAATCATTCTGAATGCTAAAGAATAGCAGAGTCAACAAAGCTATACAGTATTTTAGCTAACGAGAATGGCACAGAGAAACGATATTGTTAAAATCACTTTCACAACTTTCTTTTTTTCCAGCTGATGAAAGATAAAAACAATGATAGACAATCAGAATACACAAGACTTTATAGATCTCAAGTGTTTAAAACTGGCAGATGGCTTAACTGCAGCACGAGCTTAGAGTAAACAGAATGATATCGTCCGCTGGTGTGGACACTAATATAGTTATCGTTATATGTGTTTATAGACATCATTCTTGGTGTGAACGGACCTTAACAGTGCTTACAAAACACTGTTACAAAAACACATGATTTGATCTATTTCTTTGCACTAAAATAATGTTTCATTTACACTAAACTCATCTTTGTTTGTTACAGTAACTGTTATGAGTGGCATTTAAAATGTATTCCATGTAGTCGAGCGTGCCTCTGACAATTCAATGGATTTTAATGAGGGTTTTGGACAGGTAAAATCAGTCATTTTATATATGCTGTAGGTATTTAGATGTTTTATTTATCTGTGGAATAGTTATATTTTTCAGGTGGCAGGTTGGCTTTTTTTTGCATGTTTATCAGTAAACAGTGTGTCATTAACTTGTAAAATATGGCTTGAATTGGATGTTTTTGTTGACTTGGCTTACCCACAGTGTGGTTTTGTGTTTTAGTACACAATGCTAAATGTAGTATTTTAAAACCTTTACGAGATCTTTTTTTTTTTTAAAACACCACTATACTTTGTCTCTTGGTCATAAGCACCAAGTGCAGTTGTGTTAGGGCCAACTTTAAGGTTGGGTGGTGATGTGGCTTGGCCATTTTATGGAGATGACTTAACACAAGCTCAACTTGAGGACACCAAATGAAATCCTTGAGCAGAACAGGCACCGGATCTTTTGACATAATCCACATTGTACCCTGCTTAAAATTCTGAAATGGGGGGTCAGAAGGAGAAGGGGGAGAAAAAAATCTGACTTTAAAGCTTAGACAGGGTGTCAAATACATATGTACATGTAGTTCTGTGAGACAGCAGCTGACAGGTGCCTTCCCCTTTTACCTCAAGTCAAAGCATGTTGCTCTATATTTTCCCTGTTGTGAAGAAATTAGCTATAGCTTATTAAAATGTTTCCACAGAATTTAGTTTTGCAAACAGATGTTCTGGAACAGGTTTAGACACTTCATGGCCTGTATAACGGTAGACCTTTTTGTCTGTTTTTGAACATAATTTGTGTCAACGCTAAACAGAAAACGTACGCCGTGGACTTTCCCCTCTTGAGCTGAATGATATACAGACTTTTGTTTGCGGTTTTACGCACAAGCGCAAACATGAACACCCATGCACATAAAACACATACATTACATTTATGAATGGAAGGCTATGTAAATGCATATCACCTTTGCCCCTGGTGAAGAAAATTCTCTGCATTCTCTGGTTTCTCATGCACTCGCTTTCACACACCTACCCACATAGATGCATCACAAATGATTACAGATTTTCCACACTACCATAATAGGAACATCTTGTGTTTAACATGGAGTTGACTGTGAACAGATAATTACTTTGATTTAAATTCTTCCCTGTCCTTTATCAAAGCATGTACTGTACATCCAGCTGAGCACTGGAAACGTAACCTCCATCCAAATGAACAACGTGTAAACAGAGTCTTTTTCAGTGTTAAAGCGAACATGCTATTTTGGACAAGGAGGATGGGCCAGCTTTTTATTGGCATTTACAGTGCCATTCAATTATTTTTGTTTGTCTTTCTTACTGCTGTGTAACTGACAAATTGTCTATACTAAGAAAGAAAAAGATTTTTCTATATTTTTTTTTTCCAGTTGTGGATTTTTTTGTCAGAACTTCATTCATGTGTTTCATCAGAATTGTTGTTGGATGTTGGTTTGACTGGTATGTTTTGGCTTCCCGGATCTATTTTAAGATGGCAATCTGGGAATGTTTATCACTGGTAATTCTTTTTTTCAGCGTTCCCTTTGCCCAGTGTCAATACAGTTTATCATAATAGATTGGTTGCCTAGAGATGCAAACCTCATTGCGACAAACCATTGTGATCTTTCCAGTTTGTGGGATTCTTAGAAACCTAGCCGCATTGTGTAGCAGTTGTGCTTAGAGAAATCTAATATCTTCTATTCTCGGTTGCCTTTTTAGTTCTTCTTTCTTCGTGAGCTTGGCTTGGGTTGCCGAGTAATTTTTACATGTGTTTATGCGTAATTTAAGTACTAAGTGTAATTTAAATCTCATGCTATTCATTTATCATCAGACCTGTTGTTTCACCTCCATTACTTTTGTAGTTGCTACTATGAAGCGTTGAAAGACTGGAGTTCTGATATTGAAATATTTTAAATGTTCAGTATGTGCCATAAATTGATGGATTATGTATATTTTATTATAATATACAAAATGCATCAATTTATGACACATACCGTACATTTAAAATGTAATACCTCTTATTTCAGTCCCTGCCCTCCAACCATCCAACCACCTGGCTCCATCCTGTTATGTCCTGTAACATTTACATTTCATGAGATATTCAGTTCCTGATGTAGAACAATGTCTTGTTCTACATCACATATAGTGAGTCATTACGTCACATCTGTACACATATAGGAGGAGTCTCGGCTAGTTGGTTATATTCAGTCATTACGTCACATAAAGAAGAGTCTCGGCTTTAGGCTATATTTAGTAATTACGTCACATCTGTACACATAAAGGAGGAGTATCGGTTAGTAGGCTATATTGCGTGTGAGGATGTTAGAGGTGGAGATTTATATAGCCTTTTCTCACACTTGATAAAAATAAACTTAATGGCGGATCCAAAAAGGTTCAAATGACTTTGTTCGGATTTCGGAGTGGCTACAGAAAAAAGAAACTGCAACCGGACCCATGTGAATCACATTATTGATGATCGAAAGGATATTACATGTGGCCACGCAATGCGGACGTTGTTAACATTAACAACTTGAGAACAAAGTATAATAACTGCAATGTCAGAACCAGAACACAAGTGGATGTTACTTATTTGTTCATATGATATTTTCTGGAGAAAATTATGTTTGTCATACTTCCAAAAAGAATGTGATTCTGATGACTTGCGGTGATTGACAGCTGCACGCTTTCCTCAAACATTGCGTTCTTCCACGCTGTGCCGTGTCGAACTACAATTCGTGTAAAGTTGATAATTCCGCGAATGACTGCAATTGCAGATTTCGAAGAGAGATGGCGACAAAGACGAAAAAGCGCGGACTGCAGCTAATGTAATTTATGTCTAATATTTACACTGGGTAAATTGAATCTTCTTTATGCAGTGATTAACCCAAACCCAATTTGTAAAAAGAAAAGTTTGGGTGAAGTGTTCTTTTTTGTTCTCTCTGATTTCCACACTGATAAATGGCTTGGTGTTTTCTTACTGCAGGGTAAGGGGGCTCAGCCAGGAATGCAAGAGACAGTTATCTGGGTGGAGTCCTGATCTTTCTCCATTAACCATTAAAGGAAGCATCTCTGAACCGCTACACCCTGAGTAGGTAAATGAAAATGGAATAAAAGCTTTCCATTGAGAGAATGTTTGGCAGTGGACTGATCTATTACAGCCAAACCACTGTGAGCATCCTCTGAACTGATCGCGATACTCCACCCTGCCATACTGGTCTGCAGGTTCCACTTAGATTATGGATTGATAGTTCTGTAATCATGTGAAATAGTCAAAATGTCATCCAATATCTTGGACTGTGGGATACAACAGGAAGAGGCCTTTTGGTTTTGTCTCTGTTGAATGTTTGTGTGAAAAAAAACAATGCAGATAAGTGCCAGAACAGTGCCATAAGTTTATGCAATTAAAAATGCAAACTCAATTTCCACTATTACTTTTATCCATTTAGACCTAAAATGTGAAGAGTGTAATTTCTTAGCACCATCCTACTTATTTATACTTGTAGATAATACTTGTAGATAATAGTTGTATACTTGTAGTTAATAATAATAATAATATCTGCATAAACTGCGAAAGGAAAAATTATCACATTTGCAGTCTTGCTCCGACAAAATGACAACCACAAAAGCAAGTTCAAATTTATGATTTAGATTTGTTCATGTACGTTTGGCCAAATGCAAACCATAAAGCATTTTAAATAAATTTATTGCGTTGAGACATGGATTTATTTGATAGTAAACTTGAAAGCATGAGTACTGAACTGTGAGTTTTACAGTCGTGTTGTGGCATTTAGATCATTAGAGTGGGTCACAAAGCAGTCTCTGTATCACAAACATTCCCAATTACACATCATCACGTCCCGTCATGCCCAATATGTCTTAACGACAATCGTTGAGCATAAACCATTTACGGCGTTCCAGGATGGCAACATTTACAATGGCCTCTTCAGATAGCTCAATTAGATCTGATTACCAGGTAATTTATCACAGTTTAGGGCCCTAAAATGTATTAAAGGAATAGTTCACCTCAAACACCCTCATGTCGTTAACCTTTTTTCTGACATAAAAGAAAAAGGAACCAAGGAACCATCTTCCATGGTTGCTAAATTAGTGATACCCAATGCATGAATGTAACATTCTTATTTTTTAAAACATTTCTTAAAATGAGTCACAAAAACTGTTATCATTTGTTCACGAATTGCCCTGCATAATTTGTTCCTGAATTGAGCAGCCTCAGAAATGTTTTATCTTTACCACACAAAGCTATTGTATGACGTGCAGTAAATCACAAAAGTATAGCATTTATTTGCATCTATTTTGAAGCTTGAATATGTGTGTGTGTGAAAGCTTGAAGCTTCAGTCCTTGTTCAGTTTAACATGTAAATAATATCATCTGATTTTGTTATGACATAAAATGAAAAGTCTTATCATTTATTTATTCTTTAGATAAACTGTCTTAATGTACAGTTACATTATTGAAAGTTACTGAGAAGACAGAACCAGCTTCTCATAAACCGCATGAGAAGATATTTTCTCAATTTACTAAACGGGTCAAACACTGTTGAAATAAGGATTCGGACAATATATATACTAAAATCATGTAATTTTGCTTTGTCCTTCAGATGACCGTCTCTCATTGCAGACACCGCCACTGGATCATGTGGTCAAGTAAAGGATGCCAATGTTTTATCAAATCATTGTGGCGCAAGTACTATTGTAAGTGTTTTTTTTTGTTTTTGTTTTTTTTTTAAAGATAAACAGCCCCCTTCTCTGCTATGTTTACTGTTTTGACCTGACTACCACATTCATTTAGAGATAAACGTCACTGTGGACAAAATAGTGAAATGCTGCATGCATCAATGCTAGTGTGTCTGGTCTGCAAACTTTTTTTGATTGTCAAAGAGCACATTGCTCTGGGTTTAGAAGCGATCATTAGAGCCACTGTCATTGTCATTTCTATAAGATACTTGTCTAAAGTGCAGTTCCTTATTGTGTGCGATCATCTCGGATTGATCTCACAATCAGGGGAGAAGGTCATATGCCTAAACCGCTCATGTGGGACATATGGCAATGTTCTAAATGTCCTCCGCTATGTTTCCTGCACTGCTCGAGGGATTTACAAGACTATTACATGCCCATTGCCCACTTAAAGCAAATAATGTTCATGCAGATACACACAGTTCAGTCACACGAAACCACCCTGTATGTGGGGAGCAGAACTTCTTTGCCCTGGGCCCTGTCCCACCCATAATGACCTTCAGTTACTCGGTTCCCAGGAAGTTAGAGGCACTTTATTTAGCTAAAGTTTTACTAGTTCCATCACAAGCTCCCAACGTTTAATGTTACGTAAAGCTTTTAATACGAGCAAAGATCATGGAAGATGGCACGTGCAGGTTACAGGTGCAGTACATTTATTTTATTTGCGATCATGTTTAAATCTCAGAGATTGAAGAGGAATTGAAATGAGGACCAAGCTGTTTGGTTACCTTGTAAGGACATTTCCACATTGCTTAAAGTGCCACTTTTTTACTCGGACTGTTAGCCATGCTCCGTTAATCTTTGCCCGGAGCACACATCGAAAACCGAGATGTTGACATTTTTAATGTCACCGGAATACGTGACAACAGCATTGAATTAGTTGACGATTAATAGAAACTAATTACCTTGGAATGTTTATGCAACATTATGGTTTATGCTCGTTCAGCTGTTTAGATGTTCCAAGAAAATTCCCTATTACAGTCTAAAAGTTGAACAGCGTACATTATTGCTTGTTAACAAACATGTACTTCTCAATACATACATTACAAAATAATTATATTTGTGGTTACAAATCTATTTTTAAGGATGAAATTCAGTAGATGGAAAAAAACACCCTTATATTAGTTTAAAAAACAGCCGAATGTTTTTGTGCTTGTGGGTCATTCGAGTCTAGTGTTTTCTTAGATTACAGAATGTTCTCAACATTTTTCGCACTCATTTAAAGCTTGAGACTTGTCCTCCCTAAAGCAGCTCGAGTGTCACCCATATCCTGACTCAGCCCTTCCTCGAACACCCCAAAAACTTATCAGACTAGATTTATCGCTTCTCACATGACTCTTTCCTGATCTGTGTCTGACAGCAACAGGAAACAAGTACTAGCATTCACTTTTCAGGGAGGATGACGGATCTTTAGGAATAAACTCAAATTTTTGTCCATTTTTTGCCCTTTGAAAAAATACCCATGCAATCTTAACACTGACTCTTGATCAATTCTCTGCCAAATTTAAGTTTACGATCATTTTAACTTAATAGTATAAATGATAAATACTGTTATTTCTTCTCACAGGTCAGCTGTGATTGCCTTTTCTGGTGAATAAATAAACAGACTAAGAATGCAGATGGTGCCTACCTGCTCTGTATCTGTTGCTGTGAGAGTGTGGCGTATGTGCTTTGAAGTTTCCACCTGAGTGCAGGACAGCACACAAACTGCACTGGCTGTAGAGGCCGGATTGGGTAAGTGTGTGTGATTGAGAACCAGCCCACCTGTACCTATGCTCAAGAAACAATTCACATGCGCTGTGTGTGTGTGTGAGCATGTGTTGTGCTTGCAGCCATAGTGACTCTGCTGATGAGTTGTAGACGCCAATCACTGTGATATAAAAATTGAGACTGTGTCCTTTAGTCCGTGCTTTGAGGTCATCTATACGTTAATTAAATTATTTTTTTAGCCGATGTATCTATTTAGAATTGAAAGACTTTCTTACCATAGGAAATAAAACCAAACCTGTCAAGTTATTTGCTATAATATAATATAATATAACCCTTACATTGAGTGTTTAAGCTTAAATTTGTCTAAATAAAAGTTTGCATTTTTATCACATTCCTTTTAACACATGATCCCCCCCCCCCCCCCCCCCCATTCGGCATGCTTAATCAAAAAGTCAAGCTCTGCACATTATAACTTCCTTTTAATCAAAAATTTTGTGCAGGGTTTGCTAAATTACTAGGCAAGGGCGATAACTGTACCTGTAACTAAGTTAAGTTATAGTCATATGATAACAAAACCGCTGTAATGATAAAAAAACAAAACAAAAGAATAATATTGTTAGAATGACATTCAGATTTTTTTTTCCAGCTTGTGGAAAACGATATAAATATTGACAGCCAATCAAAATCCATCCGACTTTAAAGAGCTGCAGCATTTAAAGTGGTAGAGGACATATCTGTAGCATGTGTTTATAATAAACAAAACATTATCAGCTGTTGGTGTGAATGCTTACATAGTTTTCATTCTTGGTGAACTGGCCTTAATTCATTGCCTATGTTTGGATCAGGGCCGTTAGCAAAATGCATAACATCGACCTTTACATGACTTTTGGTCTGTTCCTCACATATCATATTGTTTGAGTAGTTTGGAGTATAGTGAATGGATTGTATGAACTTATTTTATGGTGTTTTTTTTTTTTTAGCTTCCTTTTTTTTGAATGGAAAAGAGCACAGTAGATGTTCGGCAAAATATAGATCAACAAAATCATGAATGCCATGAGGGTGAGTAACTGTTTGATTTGGGTATTCAAAAATACATACAAGTAACAAAAAATGGCCTTAAGTTAAATAAGAACCTGTAACACGCTCCCGGGAGTGAGGACATGTTGTCACACTAAACAAAGACAGCATGTACCTGCAGCTTGTTATCAGATGTCTAGAGTTACAGCTAATTTATCACGGTGACACAATGGCTGATCTGAATTAGACGTTCTAAAATTTTAAACAACTATTGTATTAAACAACTGCTTTAAAGCAACTCAAAAAAGATCTTAACTCCATACAGGAGTACCATTTATTTGTCAGATGCTCTGATAGTGTAAAGAGTTTACAGGAACAGAGGAGAGGTTCACTCTCCTGTTCTCTCAATAACACCCCGAAACGAGACCAAAAAGGTCTTGGGGGCATGTCCACACTATTGCGTTTTCATTTGAAAACATATTTTTCTCTCCATTTTGGCCTTCCGTCTACACAGAGACGGCATTTTAAGTCAACAAAAACGTAGCTTTTGGAATACGCTCTCCAAAGCGGATAAATTTGAAAATGCCGTTTTCGCATTGTAGTGTGTTCTGTGAAGCCGGAGGTTGTACCGATAGATATTCATGTTTACCAGTATTGTGCCTCTTATGTGCTATTCATTTTTAAACTGTTGCTAAAATATGTTACTTTGCTCACTCTTCATATCACAGTACTACAAAGATGATAAAAAAATAGCCACATTTGCTGTCCTGCGGCAATACAGGAGATCAGTTGCGTTTTAGATCAAACATATGGTGAGTGTGACGCATCAGTAAATCAGAAAAATATTATGCAAAAAAAAATGATCCTGTTGGAAGAATTGACCGATAACTTTATTTTTACTTATCTTTATTCATCCACATTTAAACGTCGGAAAATGTTAGTTTGGACGGAGAGCGTTTTAAGATAAATGCCATTTTCAAATGTATCTGGATTAATGTAGACAAAGCCTTATCCACATCCCTTTGTCCCGTTCATGTCCACTCTTTATAAGATCCAGACCCTTTTTCAGATTTCAGATATGCAGGGTAAGTAGCTCACTGTCTTGCTTGAGCTTAAGAAAGAAACAGTTTAGCTTGACAGCTGCCTTCAGGCAAACTTAATGCAATGGAAACAAGCAATTATTGTTCAGCCACCAGAACTTTTCCATCCTGGTACGAAAGAAAATGACTCCTAAATATCAATGTGTGTTTTTTTTTTTTTTTTGGTGCACACAGTATACAGACAGCAGTAAAATATCACAGTGGACAGATGATTGATATGAGAATTCAAAGGGGAAGTTTAATCACTCTCATATTGTTCCAAACCTATTTTCTTCTGTGAAACCCAAAAGGAGAAGGGTTTGACACTTTTCTTTTGGATTAACACAAAAAGTTACCAAGGGTTGTCAAGCTACAGAAATGACACAAATCAACATTAAAGGACACAAACATGACTTGCATACTATATTCCAAGTTGTCTGTAACAATGCAATAGCTTGCCATCAGTGACATAACCTGGTGTGACTCCTGGTGTGCGCAATGTTGACAATCCTGTAAACTGAACATGTTTGAGACAACATGAGGGTGAGTAAATGATGGCTGAAATGAAATGATTTATAGGTGAGGAACTAAATTGTCATCTACTAGTGATGTTCTGCCCAATTCGTTTCTCTGTGTGACAGTCTTTTGTCAACCATTGATCTTAAATTGATTTGGGTCATTCGATAGTTCAGCGCCATATGTGGGTTCTTGTCATTTCTGCAGAATTGGTTACTTTAATGTGGTCTCTTAGTGTTCCATTCATCCCATGATGACTTCAGTCGATGTAATATTTATCCAGAAAATTTAGCATTTTCCAAGGCACTTACCGAGTCTCAAATTAACTTTTTAAATTTCTACATCAAACGATTATCTGATATCTGACTGAATATTCATGTTAAGTAACTACAGTACCATTCAAAATCTTGGGGTCAAATATTTTTGAAAGACTCCCCAAGGGTGCATATATTTGATGAAAATAAAATAAAAACTATTATTACAGTTTAAAATAACTGTTTTCTATTTTAATATATTTTAAAATGTAATTTATTCATGTAATGCAAAGCTGAATTTTCAGCATCATTACTCCAGTCATCAGTCACATGTGATCCTATAGAAATTATTCTCATATGATATTGACAAACATTTATTCTTCTCCCTCTTCTTCTTCTTATTATGTTGAAAATACTTGTGCAATTCAATAGTGTTGTGGAAAATCCTTTGATAAATACAAAAATGAACTTCTTTGAAAATCTTTTAGAACATTATAAATGTCTTTACTGTAAATTTTGACTAATTGAACGCATCATTGCTGAGTAAAAGTATTCATTATAAAATCTAATTGACAGCAAACTTTTGAATGGCAATATACAGAGAACATAAAACGTGAGCATGCCATTTTAATTGTGTAATGTGACTTGCTTTAAAGTGAGACAAGGGCATTCAATGAAAAAAACTCAATTAAAAACATACCTGGGAGACTGATATTTTTAAGCAACATCTTTCTCAATTAAACTATTCCCTTCCTCTGCTTTAACTGTAGATCTTTTCTGTGTTGCACTGTAGGCTGAAATTGTCATCAAGGCCGTGGATGTGCACATGCTTCCAATGAAACACTATTGAATTAGCCCAATAATTTGTGAGTTTCCTTGGCTTCATTTTACCCCTTCTGACCCCAGGCACAAAGCAGGCCCTGTTAGTGTAAATCAAGCCTTTTTTTTTGCTCTTTATTCAATTAACTTGTTGGTAAGCTAACATCTTGACACCCCAACAAATATAAAAATACATACACTACTTTCAAATGTTCATTTGTAATTTTCTATTCTAACTTTCTAATTTTTATTCAGCAAGGATGCATAAAATAGCTCAAAAGTAGCAGTAAAGACATTTACATTGTTACAAACATATTATAAATTATGCTTTTCTTTTAAAGTTATTCATTGATGAATCCTGAAAAAAAGCATCACAGTTTTCACAAAAAATAGCAAGCATATTTAGGATATTAGAATGTTTTCTAAAAGATCATGTGATAAGACTGGAGGAATGCCATCACAGGTATAACTTACATTTTAAAATATATTAAATTATATATTTTTAACACTGAAATATTAATAGAAATTGCATAGACAAATATCTAACTGAACTTCACTACTATACAACAGTTTGGGATTGGTAGGATTTTTAAAATGTATTTGAAAGAAGTCTCTTATGCTCACTAACGCAGTTTACTAGGTTTAGGGACACAGTGCTCAGTATGTGTTACGGTTAGTTTTCATCCAATCAAATTTTTAAATATTTTTGAACCTGACACTTCCAATAGTTTTTTTTTTTTACTTTTTTTATGTGATGTTCTGTGACCAGTAATGATATGGTACTTGTCTCATTCTTCTCAGCTCTTTAAAGCCTGTGCGTGCGTATTAGTGAGTGTCTACATGCCTCCTGTGAGTCTATTCAAGGTATTTGGTGTCCAATGGTTCAGAAAGCATTCCCCGTTTAATGTCTTCCTTCACGCAAACCAGCAAACAAACAAACAAACAAACAAATGATTGTACTACGGCAGGGACCCTTTGGGCCACCCTGTCTACAGAAAACTCTGGTGGAGTGAGTCCTGGTTCACTGTGGGTCATTAACTTGTCTCACATGTGAACTATTAAGAGAAACACAGATGACCTGAAACAGACTTTTATTTATGTCTGTGCTTCTAGAGAAGGACATTACATAATACTTAGTGCAGCAATCCAAGTAGGCTAATGTTTTCACCCAGCTTTCAAATGACACTACAAGTAAGTTGTGAATGCTGGGTGCAAATTGACTCCAAGGTGAGACCATGTCTTTTAATTGAGTCTTGTTTTATTTTTTTTCTATTTTAAAATTAAGCAGTTATAGGAATTGTGGTAGCACTTTACAATAAGGTTTAATTTAACATGAACTAACCATGATCAATACATTTGTTAATACATTTGTTAATGCATTTGTTAATCTTTGTTATCTGTACCTCATGCAGACAGAAAATTTCTGTTTTACAGAATTGGCCTTAAATAATTTCTGTAATGATGGCCATGTCTTTTATGCTGTGTTAATGGACTGCATTTATATAGCACTTTCACAGACCCAATGGCCACCAAAGCGCTTTACATATTGCCTCTCATTCACCCATTCACTCACTCATTCATACTCCGACATACTGTGTTGTATTTACAGTATGGTTTGTGCTCTCTGCATTTGGATTCTTAATATGAAGGCTATACAAGTATCTTGGTGAGAAGTAAGTTGAATCGACTTAATTAAAAACGAAGGCAACCAGCTGCAAAGCTTTTTTGAGTTTAGTTGTCTAAACCTCTTTAGTTGTGCTTATTGTTTCTTTGAGTTAGACTGGTAGTTAGATTAACTTACTGAGGAAGGTAATATTAACTTAAACAAATAAGTTAAGTGACCTTTCAAAAATGATTTAGCACAACCTCAACCACTGAAGTTGAGTAAACTCAAAAATGCTTTAACAAATACAACTTTTGATTTTAATAATGTATTAGTAAAAGTTGAAATTAACTCTAACAATGATTAATAAATGCTGTACAAGTGCAGTTCATTATTAGTTCTTGTTAACTAAAGTAGTTAACTAATGTTAAAGTGTTAGTGGAATAGTTTACCCAAATTAAAATTGTCATCATTTACTTACTGTTATTTGTGCAATAAATGAAAAGCTTCTAAAGGTTTCAAAAGCTTAAAAAGTTTCTTAAAGGACACAAAGGCACAATAAAAGTATCATTAACGTTGTCCATTCAGGTACTTTTCGTTATACTCCAAGTTTTCTGAACTGAAGTCATAAGATAGATTTGTGTGGGGAGTAGATTGTACTTTGATTCCCAAAACAACAAAACAGCAGTTAACAGTTAGCTGTTAGAACTTAAGAAATAAGTAAGCTCCTAAATCAATTCCAGGGCATAAATATTGATCCTAATAAAAAAAGTTTATTTCTGACATTGGCTCGTGATGCATTTGGCTGTGGATTTGTACGGGTCCTCTTGTTCTTTCCGGAGTATCACATTTGCATCCCAGTTTCATAAGTGTTCTCATGTCAGTGGCGATGAGGCCGTGTATTGATGCTAATCTGATAGAGCACAGCCAGGGGAAATAGCCACTTTTCTCTGGCCCTTTTTCACCCAACCTCAGCCCTGCCCTGACCGCTTGGCTCCACATGCATGTTTCCATCTCAGACCTGCTTTTTCCATGTTGCATTTTAGACTTAGTCCTTTCCCACTCTTTGTTCTGTCTTTCCTCCTTCCTTTCGTCTTTTACTCTCTCATGCCTCTGCTGAAATCCATGTGATTATCACTCTTAGAAGAAAAGGTCCTTAAAAGGTTCTATCAGCGCTACGTAATTAGAACCCCTAAAAGGTTCTATACACTCTTAAAAAAAGGGTTCCTCTGGGTTCTATATAGTTCCATATATGAAGCAGGGGATGGAACCATTTCTGGTTCTAAATAGAACCATTTCTTCTAAGAGTGTGGTGACTGCGTTATATGGCTCCAGGGACAGAGACAGAGGTCTTCATAGAGATGTCACTATGGCATGTCAGTTTTTCCTCTATTTTATTGTTCTGTATAAATCCAACAAAAACCTCATGGCTTCTATCAGGTATTGACCTGTTGTCAAGACGAGAACTCCTAACTTTGGTCTTGACTTGTATCTGATCTGTGATAAAGTGAAACTGGGACACTTTATCAGTCGATTTTCATTCAAGATAAACAAATCTGCTGTTTGTGTGCAAAACAGTGATGTGTTGTATATAGCTTACTTCATCTTACAAGGATAGGACTGTTCACTATTGTGAATCCTCTGTTTGCACACCTCTCATTCATGCCCTCGTTGGCTGCCTAGTATTTTGAGCTGAAAATCTTTCTATAACGGCCCATCCCAAAAGCTACAAAATGACTTATATTAGTGCTCACAGCGAATCATTTACTGGGGGAACATAACCTAATTTATATTCATGAGCCAAGCTTCTTTTCAGATCGTATCTACGTCCTGGTCTAATGACTGTTCTGATAGGTGATTTTGATTAGTGTATTATAGCCTAAAAAGGAAAATGCATCTGGATGAATGCAACATGCACTGTCAAAGTAATATTGATACTGAGCTTAGTAATTGCATGTGGCTGATGGATCTATTAATGTTTATTAAATACAAGTATTTCATTCTTTTCTTTTTTGTGCTTTTGAGTGTTTCTGTGCACTTATGTCGTAACTTGTAGTGGTGATCATGTTGTCCGTCTCCAAATTTCCATTCAAGCAGTGTAAAAGCGTCTAATATCATGTTTCATTTTGACAGTAATGCGCTTTTTTGCAAAGCTTTAGATAATTGGTTTTAGAAGGGGCAGAAATGTGGTTTCAACTTAGATAATGTGACGATTTTTAACCCTTTGTCTCACTACTGTGACCTCTAAACATCTTTAAGGCCAAAACCATAAAAGAAAAGGCTGGAGGAAAAAAAAGTACAAGTTTAATAAATGAGCATGAATAAATTAGCAAACTCAAGTTGGCACCTGCAGTAGTTCCAGAAGTAAACATCTAATCTATTTTCTCCATAGATAAATGGTTTTAGCAATTATCCCATTGGCTGTAAACCTGCTATGATATACAGTGTAGTTAAAAATATGCTTCTGTGGAAATCATAAGTAAGTGCTATTTCAACTTTTTGTTTTTTTATGTCCCTGGAAAGTATTAGAATACCAGAGATCCACCAGTCTGTTTTGATTGAAATGGTAATCATGGTAAAATTATTTATCATTATTTTGAACTAATTATTGAAGTTTTTAAGCTAAAGTGTAATTTTAATAAGTGGGCATGGCAACACTGGCCACTAGTGCCAACAAATGGCAGAGAAATCGCTTTCAAACAGATTCCCCAATCAGTTAAACCGATAGTTCCGCTCCAATTTGATGCCATTGGTTGAGCCAGGGATGCTCTGTAGGGCTGGATGGGAAGGTCAAACAAGCAGCGCAATTATTTGGAAGAGCCACAGTATTTACACAGTATTTCAGGAGAAGTCAGTCTACCAATGGCTGGCTTTTTGGATATTACACTGAGATATATTTAAGAATAACTCAGTTTAATGTTTTCTCTTGTATGGAGAAAACAAAGGGGGAAAATACTCCTGGAATGAATGGTCAATGTTATGTTCTATTTTCATTATATCATATTTTTCTCCATGGTGAAAATATGACAGACCGATGATTCAAACTGTGCATATAGTAACTGGCATTTGATACATGTGCATGGAATTCTTTCTATCCATCTGTTGTTGTTATGCTCACCTCAAATTTGTTTCGTTGAAAGAAATCCCCTTTGTGTGTGTGTGTACTAGCCCTTGACATGAGTCATAAAGAATGACTGTATTTTAGTATCTCTCTCTCTCCACTCTTACAAACAGAGACACTCACAAACCCACACATATTTGTCGCACATAGCTTTGGAAAAATCTGCTGGTTTATTTGCAGATAAAAACAGAGAAGGATTGTCATGTAAATGTTTCCAGCAATTAAACTTGCACGCTTTCCATTGCCTGCTCAGTGGTTGACTCTAAACCTTAATTATAATACCTCATTGAGCTCCAACATAAAGATAATATGTATGAATTTGTTTATTAACAGTTTTTATCATAAACTTTGCCCTTGAGTAAAATGATTGGTTACATTCATACATATTTTGCGAAAGAAAAAAAAAAACGCATTCGTCTTGTATTCATTTTACATTTTGTTGCATACCTTATTTTCCCATTCCATTCTGAAGAAATCAAATTGTAGAGTGTTAACATTTTTGCATTAACTATCCCCAAGTATAATAATGATTTTCTAGATAATATTAACTCAGAGGTTGGGATTTCTTACTCCTAAAGTTTACAATGCCAAACAAGATCAAATCAAAGTCACGTAATGGAGTCATTACAAAAAGCAGAAGAGACAACAAAGGAAGACCCCCAATTATTGATTACAGCTTGGCGAGGAATACTAAAGATGTAGTATTGTTGGGTTTGGATACGGTTGGATTAGATTGAAATTCACTGTCATTCAGAGAAATGATAAAGAATATCTCTTTCCCTCTCTCTGTATTATTAGAGTCTATAAAGACAGTGGTGAGAGATCTCTGGCTAACCTTCTGTCGACTCCAGCGCTCCAGAGAGAGAAAGTGAGCGAGTACAGTGAGAGGTCCTGTAGATGTCATTGGTGTTCACTGGGCTAGTCTGGGTGGAGACTTGGCGTCTGGGTTTCTGACAGTCTGTCCTAGGATGAACCGAGAGACTTGGTGGACAAGAGTCAGGACCGACACACACAGAGACATTGATGGAGTATGTGAATGAGGAGGAAATCAGCTGTTTAATAGAAACAAAGCGCTCAGCCAAGACTCACCGCACTGTCTGGCAGAGGAGTCCTCCTCATCGCGCCATCGTTTTCATTTTCAATTACGCTCTACCCCGCTCCATCATTTTCCTGCTTCTCTGTCTGTCGAACAGGCCAAATCAAATCCCAGTCCTCTCGCTGGTGCTGTTTACCCTGGTCTCCGCAGGGAAAATTGACTTGACTCAGGGCCACTGCGGAGATGTTATCTTTTTTCTGCTGACATTTTCGATCTGGAATCACATCCTACTCATCATTTGATCCACAGGCTTGACTTCGTAATAATTGGGTTTTCAGGCACGTGATCATATAACGCTTGCAGTAAACACTAGTAAATGAGCTGCAGATGATACTGACCCAATTTATGACTAAGCAAGTTAAGACAAGGCTAGTTCACCAAAGCAGGTTTTAAGGTTGCCATGTGTGCAAATATCTGAGCAGTGAAGAATATTTCTGATAGTTTTCTACCAAACACCCTCACGCTCTTTCTTGTAAGGTCAAATGTGATTACTTCAGAGCACTGTCAGAAAGAAGGCCTCTGGCAGTGTGTAGTACACACCGCAACAAACACTAGCGCGCAGACACGCACTGGCCGGCAGTGACGCCGGTCCCTACAGCTGGGTTTCCAGCACCGAGTCGTACACAGTGGTCCACCTGTGACAATAAACACTGTGATTACCTCCTAGAGGCTACTGACGCCATCTAATATACTCAAGAGATCATCACAAGGACAGGGTGACCATTCCATCCATCTCTCTCGAGCCTCATCTTTGTGACCCATTCCCACCTCCTCCCCTTAGCAGAACAGAGGAGCCTCAAGGGAAGTACACTGGCTCAATTCCCACAGCATTTTCCATCACTAAGACCAGGAGGTGAGCATCTGGGATGCAATTACAACAGCAGACAGTATTTGTACAATTGTGTTTGTTTATATTTTCTCTTAAAGGTGCATTAAAGTGGATGGTCTTAGACCAAAAAATAAAAAAATAATAATAATGGTGATGTCACCTTCAGATGACTCTACAATGAGGCAAAACATGGCTGCTCTCCAGGTTTTGCACTGACAAAATTAAATTTGACAGTTAAACAAAACAAAAATTCTGACAAGCGTTTAAATTATTTTTAGCAGCCAGATTTTTTTCATCTTCTAGCTTGGGAGTCTTTTGTAATCCGTAGAGCACACCAATGTCCAAATGTCCCAATGAAATCAAGACACTCATTATATAATATTAGAGTCATATTCGCTTTGATTGCTATGAATTTTTTTCAATTGCATTGCTGTGATTCATGTTTTTTTTATCATGAGAAACCAGCACTGCAATGTGTAACCCCATGTAACACAAGTGGGTGCATTTTGTAGTTCTTTGGTCCAGTATTATAAAATTATAATGCAGTTGTGCAAGTGACATATTTTTTTTTAAAACATAACTGACAGATCATCAGAAAATGTATATGTGTACATTTCTTCTTTTTTTGTGACAAGTTTCGTTTCCACTGTCACTTCCAGGGCTTGATCGGGTCTTACTCTGGGCCAACGGCCAGGATTTCTGGCCCGTTGAATACCTTGGGCCAAAGCGGGCCAGCTCGTGCTAAAGGCGTGCTCAAGGTAAAAAGCGGAGTTTATCGGTGTTATGGAACGTTATGATCTGAACGAAGATGCACATTTCACTTTTTAATATCGCGCAAAATAATCGCTGCTCGAAATGGAGAATCGCCTGTACTGGTCTGTGGAAGATGGCAAAACTCTTCTGAGCATTTGGGTAGAAGAAAGGGTACAACGTCATGTGACGGCGTATGTAGAAACGAGGACGTTATAAAATACATTGGTGCTGAACTTTCTACGCTAAGCATTCAATGCGCTTCAAGTTCAGAAAAAAAAATATAATAGTTGTGGGCACATTATTGTACAAGGCGATTAAAACGCACAATGGAGAAAGCGGAGCTCAGAAAAGGAACTTGCCGTGGTTCGACTTGATGGACGATGTGCTCGGTCACCGTCCCTCTGTTAGTGGCGACTCGCGAGACAATCGGGACACTATTGCAGCCACGGCCGGTGAGTTAATATACATGCTATCTTCCTAAAAAATAAATTCATATTGCCCGCTGAAATGGGTTGGGTTGTATGTCGTTTGATCCAGAAAGGCGTGTTAGGGGCGGGGTTTAGGGCAGCGATGCGGGGCTATTGGCCCGGCAGTGGAAATGCAAGCCCGGGCTCGGCTCAATGTTAGCCCTGGCCCGGCCCTAGCCCGGCAGTGGAAACACGACTAGTGTGTCACAGCGGCACGACGAAGGCTGCCCTAATTCGAAGGCTCCTCCAAACGCGTCTTTCATTTCCTGTGCAATGAAGGATACAACAAATTGATCCTTCAAGGCCTTACCTATCCCCGAATTCATTGCGCGGCAGTGACGACAGGATTTTTGGGAGAGAAATGGCAGAATTACACTTTTAAACGCAAGTATTGGGTTTCATCGTATTCGAATATCTGATGATACAAATGTAAAAATAAAAACTTTAAAGCAGGTAAAATGTTGACTTATCTTATTAAGATGTGAATATAGATAATTTATACACTTTGTTATATACAGAAATGGACCATGGTGAACATATTTTTATGAACCCTGTTTTGTAAATGTATGGGTTGTCGTTTGGCCTCTACATCTGTTTTCTCAGTCACAAAAGGCCCTCTTCTGGTTTCAATTGAAATTAAGAACTGCAAACAGTGAAAATCCCAAGCATCTATTATTATATCCAATGCAGGCAGCAGCAAATGTGACTTTGAACTCAGTAACCTTCAGTCGCCTTTGTTCCATCTCAACCATTAAATCTCACATTGACTTTTTTGATCATCTCTGTTGACTTTCCCTCTCAGATCCATCGCTCATTGCTGCACTCTAGGCCTTCGGACTGCTATCAAGCTCCCAAATGCTGACAGTCAGTGCACAGTAGCCCAGAACCACATGTTTGTGTAAATCAACAGACATCTAGTGGAATGATGCGTCTGGAGTTACAGTATATATGACTGGTTCCAGCTCCGGTGGAAACTTTGTGTAACAGCTTTACAGGCACGTATATTTTCTCGTTTAAATCACGACATGTATAGTACATCTTACCCAGTCCTAACAAATCCCCAAGCCATTATTCCATATGATACTGATTGATAGTCTCACTTTTTACCCCCTGTAAAGGAACTTTTTTCATTTGAAGCAGGATAGATTTAACATTATTAGTAAATTTGGCTGTTTTGGGTGATTTATTCCATTCACATGTCAGCAAGGGGGCAGGTTGCATTGGCTACATAAAAACAATTAAGAAGGGAGAGCTGGTTTTGTTTCCTTCCGTTACATTGCCCCCCTCGTCTCGCTGTCCTGTTTGGGAGAATGCTAGAGAAGGCTTTGTAGATTTAGGGTGCTAAATAGCCACACACATGGTTTTCCTAAGCTGTAAATTTTATGGATAATTTCTGATGTGGTTAGAGATTTATACCCCCCAACAAAGACCAACATCTGCAGGTAATTATTCCTCCACTCACACGCTTTTCTCCATTGCTTTCTCATTCTCTCAAACACACAATTTATTTAAAACTCCCAAATTTTTTATACTTTGTCACTCTTTGTCCTGTCTACACTTACTTAATCACACAGCTGAGGTTGGTCTTTTGTCTATCTAAACTTGAATTTGATACCCTTAAACAATTAGATGTCCAGAGAGAATGAGAGACAAAGAGAAAGTGAAATTCAGGAAAGAAACAGTGTATTTGTCTCAGCGAGTCCTCTGAGGGCTTTGTAAATCAGATAGCTTCAGAGTTCAGGTCTGTCGGAGGTCTTTGGGTTATGTCATAATACACGAATTTGCCCGAATACAACTGCAGCCAAACCAACTCATTAGGGAAGTGTGTATGTGTGATGTGTGAGTAGGTGGGATTTGAAGAGATCTAATGTTTTGCTGGAAGTTTTGTCATCTCGAAGGCAAAGTGCTTTATATTATTACAGTATCTCATGGAATCCAAATACCTGTAACATTTTCCATCCTGCTAATATTTTCCATGATATTTTCCCACACTGTTCGCTTTCTCGTACACGTAATATCTTTTTAATTATCAGGCGGTCGGTGCTTGCGCAATATTTAGTTCAGATAGCACAAATCTCTGTGTGTGAGGGCTGATTCTTGTTTCATGGTTTTGGGTGACTTTTAAATTTCAGAATTATGATGGACGTTGCATGTCCCTCTTTTCTCTTAGCACACAACCCTGCCAATGAAAGTTAATTAAGGGTCGATCAATGACAATTTCCCAATCCCAGCCACTATAGTCCATAAAATAAACTTGAATGTATTAAATGTGAAATCTTCTTTTGCATTCCACAGAAGAAAGATATTCTTACAGGTTTGGAATGACACAAGGGTGTTTAAATGATGACAGAGATCTCAATCTCCAATGGGTCATTTGAGGTTGAACAATGATTTTGTAGCTTTGTAGACTCTCTCACCCCTACACACTCACTGAGTATGATGCTGGCAATGTTGGTTGAGGATTGGCTGGCTGCACTTTAAGCTGGGATGGAGGTATGACCTTCTTTGCCCTCTCTCATAATTTGTCTTTTTTGGTGTCAGTCATTTGTTCTCCAACCTCGCTGGCCTCTTTGAACCCATTAAGCCCCCCTGGGGTCCTGGTTAGCGAAGGCTAAACTGTGTGGCTGATGTCCATGCACTCTTCTATAGCTTTACCTTTTTAAAGATAATTTATTTTGATTTAGCGAGTTAAGCAGGTCTTGGGCAGTCAAGTTTTGGCTTTGAGGGTGTTCCAGTGCTTGTCTTATTAATCCCCTGCAATAAAAAAAGAGGAAAAAAGAAGAAAAAACGCAGCAGCACGGCTAATAACAAGGGTACTGTTCAATTCTCCTGTCCTCTTTTGTAAATGAAAAATTTACTGCTATAGCTTTGAACTCCAAACCAAACAGTAAATCTTACCCTCTAGAACTGAGCAGGAGAGCACTATGGGCAAGGGGCAGAAATAGCTCTCATTAGAAACAGCTTGTTAGGTCATGTTTCTTGTTACCAAATGGTTGGCAAATACTAAGAAACAAGGCAGCATTATCGGTTCCTTACTGTTTGGCACCCACATTATTTTCTAACCTCCATATATGTCTAATTAGTTCAGATTCATGGATATGGTATGGTTTTTTGTCAGAAAATAAATGTTCAAAAACTGCACTCTTAGTGGTAAAGCAGCTTGTCTCTTAGTGAAAGTTAAAATGGTCTCCCAATGACATGCTGAAGGAACAATTTTTACACTTTTGTTTTTCTTAGTTGCTGTCTGTGACTTTCTACTGCATTGTATGACTTTTTGCCTTGGTAGCAAAATATTTTAATGACCCATTGATGCCTGATATTTATTATATCCACATACTTTGGGAAATTAATATTCCCAATATTCTCGTTCTTTTTTCTTCTCGTTTCACTGTTGTGCATTTCTTGGCTTGCAAAGAGCTAAGCAATGAATACTTGACATGTGCTGTTACCAGACAAATAAAAAATGAACAAACCAAAAAGAATAATGAAAATATTTCTTGTTAGCGTAATGGGAAATTTTGGCCTGGCACTTTGACCGGCTCTGGTGATGCTGGGGCAGCACATTTCTAGCTCACACAACGTGAAGATGGTTCATTCCAATCCTAGAGGTTTTTTAAACCATGTCTGCAGGTGTTGCAGAACTGGCGGATGACGCTTAGCACTGGTCATTGTGACTTTAATGCTTCTCCCGTTTTGTGGCTCTCCCACTAAGGGCTGATATTGGAAATCATCTCCTCGCCGATTTAATCTGTTGGCAAATACACGAGGCGTCTGGACATGGTTTTTATGGCCTGTGAGGGAGCACAGGCCCGTGTGGTCAGATCGTACTGGAACACGAACCTGACTGCGACCCTCATGCATCCACATCCAGTAAAAGCGTTCAACCATCACTGCCAGTTCTCTCAGGTAGAGGAAGGATGATATCACTCTGTTGGCGCTCCACAGCAGCACCCTTTGTAGAGTTTTACCTGACCAGCACCATTGCGGAGAGCATCTGGCCCCTGACCACTGCTCTGACAGTGCATAATCTCTCTGAGCCTTTCATTCATGGCGTTAGCTTCCTGAATCCTTTAGAATGAAGAACAAAACCTCATGGTTGAGTGCCAACATACTGTGAGAGGTAGCAGACAGAGCACTCGTGAGCCGTTTTACCCTCATCTCTAATTTCCTAGAGGAGAACGAAGTCAGGGGAAGTGCAAGCTGAAGCCACTGTCAGGATTGGCAGTGTTTGGGCATGCTCCAGCTAGAACAACTTGTGGTTTTTCTGCTTGCATGAAGTGGAGTGATTCCACATTCTGGTGGGTAAGCATAATGACATGCTGACCGGGGAAAAAGTGAGGATGGACGATGAGGAGGAGGAGGAGGGAGGGAGCGAGAGATAGAACCAAGATATGGATGCTAATGAGAACATTAAGAACAGCACAGACAAATAAGTTGAATCACAGGGCACATAGCTAAAAGAATAACAAAAAAGACTGTACAATGTAAAGTTAGTGACGCTGTGGAAGGGAGCAGCAGACAAAATACAAGATAAAAACATGAATAAATCTAACAGCTGCCGTTGGCACTCATGTTGATGATGCAAAATGTAAAGGTTTCAGAATCATTAATACAATGTGAAGAGAGACCAACGAAGGGCGGGAGTGAAATTAAACTTCTATTAAGACCAGGCAATCAAACCAAGTCTGAAAATGACTTTAGAAATGGTAAGGGGAAAATGTAATTAGCCTATCTAAAAATGTTTGTGTGCTTTTGTTTGTTTTTTTAGGGTGGGAAAAGACTTTGTGTTAATTTTGGCCTCAACCCGCTAGAAGTTTGAATTACAAGGAGGTTAAAGAGACATTCAGCACAGGTAATGCATGTCTGTCTGTCTGTCTGTTTAGACCAGGGGTAGGCAACATCAGTCCTAGAGAGCCAATGTCCAGCCGAGTTTAGCTCCAGCCCTAATCAAACACACCTGAACAAGGTAATCAATATCTTCAGGATTACTGAGGGTACGTTTACTGAGGCCCCGTCCACACTACTGCGTTTTCGTTTAAAAACGGAGACTTAAAACGAATACGATCTCCGTCCACACCAGCGTTTTATCTGCGTTTTAGAATTGATCTCCTTCCACATTAAAACGACTGAAAACGCGGATCACGTGACCATTCGCCAACACTAGGCATGCGCGTGGGTGTAAACAAGAAACGGGTTATGTGATGGGTGGCTGACGATCACATGACACCCAATCATAGAGCCGAGAGCGAGCCTCTGCGCCATCGTTTCTTAAGTCCTCTGTTTTGTCCCGTCTTCACTAAAATGCCCTCTGGAGATTCAAAATGCATTTTCTCCATTTTAGGTGTTCGTTTTTTCCATTTTAGTCTGGACGGGAGGTGCAAACGTAGCAAAAGGTCTCAGTATTGTGGACAGGGCCTGTGGGTACGATATCCTTAAAACTGAAGTTTTTCCTTTGAGTTTTCCATGTACAGGCGACACCATTGTCAAAACGATCCCCATTCACACGGATCTGCAAAAACGAATAAAAACGCTGTTTTCTGCTGCCAGACATTAGATGGCAATGGAACACGATCGACTAAACACGTAATGGGCATTCACATGTGTACGCATGCACATCATCGTCTTCAGAGATTCGTTTTTTGTTGTTTACACTGAGACCATTTTCAAAAACTTGCACTTTGTGACCCATTTTCAAAACTTTTCATTTTCAGGCACCCAAAACGCAGTAAACGAATAGCCAAAACGCACCAAAAGTTTGAAGTTTTTAGCTGAAAACGGTGTCATGTAAACTGCCACTAATATAAGGCTACAGGCAGGTGAGTTTTTTTCAGGGTTGGATCGACATCTCTTGGACCGACATTGCTTACATCTGGTTTAGACCCATAATTATATACATATATGTTGCAAAATATAAAACAATACGGAAACCACGGTTTCCTGTTTTTCACTGAATGTCAAATATGTGGACAGGTATATGGGCACAGAAATGTATTTACAATGTCTCAATGCCTAGACCTCACAGTCATACCACCCTCCCTCCCAAAAAAGGGAGAGGGAGAGAAATAGAAAGCTCGGATGTGTTTATAGATCAAACCCCTCCAGTAGTACCACAGAAAAAGAAGGGGAAAAAGAAGGGGAAAGAAACAACCCCCTCCACCACCACAGGAGGCTGCACATAGTTTCCATTCACTTCTTCACTTGCATTATAAAAATAATTAAAGGAGATGTTGTGAGGGGGAGCAAGTGGCCCTGATGGCTCTCTGCTCTGTCATCTCAGCGGGTCCCATCCAGAGTCCACACAGGTCAGCTCACTTCAAACATCACCGTGCGGATTGGGTTGCATCTACTGTTGAGTCCAAAAGGATTTGTAGACACGTTTTTTAAATGTTTTGAATTAACACATGTTTAGCACATTGACGCATCAATCAAAACCTTGAAATATGCACACTGTAAAACAGTTTCATGACTTCAGTATTGACTTCATTATAGACCTCATTCGTCTAAGCAATGGTTTATAATGTTCTTCAGTGGGAAACAGCTGCTTTGACCACAGGCTTTCACATTTGCCACAAGCTTCATTAAGATTACAAAGTGTTTGTCTTCTTTTCTGTGTTCATTTATCTTTGCTTTTGTAATTTGTATATGCTAGCAAATTGTTGTACATACGTCTCATGATAATGACACCGCACGCCCAAACAATTCCTCAGGACCACGCGGTGCTTGTACTTCACGAAGCCAACTCTCTCCAAAATACCTGCGCTCATTTGAAACACATTAGAGAGCGATGTGTTCATTCTTTCCGACGCGAGGTGATGCACTTGTCTGGTATGAAGTCCTCAGTTTGTGGGCGGCCCTGAGAGTCGGGGGGCCACGGAGCGGGCAGGGAAATGATGAAAAATGAAATGCAGCAGCCATTCCTGAAAACACACAAACGTGATATATCAGCTTGCGTGTCTGGCTCTCAGGCCATGCAATTTTCTTTTTTCCCCTCCCATGAGCAGACGATCGTGTGTGAGAGAGACGTGTTGTTGCCATGTGTTCTCTTTCATGCTGCGTGTTAATGAGTAAAGATGTACAGGCGAAGGCGTAGCAATGTTTAACTGATTCTCACACTCTGCCGATGACACCTCGTGGGCCTTCTGCTGACTTCATGTTCCCTTAACGTGAACATCCATCCCTGCAGAAAACCGTAGTGTGTTTTAGTGTTGGGTTCGAGTCCACCTTGTCAAGCCGATTCGCGTCCAAGTCATTAACCAATTGAGTTTTAGCGGGAGACGTGTCTTATCTTAATTTTGTCAGAGTCCTTGTCAAGTTTGAGTAAAAGTCTACCCGAGTGCGTCTGAGTCAATTCATAAGTCCTGGTACCCCGACTCTGTTTTGCTTGGCAATGAGTGATCCATTTTTGGGATTGTTTGGAACCATTTTCGTTAGTGTAAAAATAGACGAAATGTCTTTACCATTAGAAGTTAATCTAGGATGCATAAAGTGTTTCTTTTCTCCTCTAGAATTCCATGTTGCAAAACATATGTGATATATTACTTGCGTTAAGCCACCAAAAACGTGTATAAATGTTTTTACGAGAGGTTTTGTTTCACACGAGACTGGCTTATATATAATGCTGCGACGTGACACAATTACCTGCCCTGTTTGCCACAAAAATGCAAGGAAAAAACTGTTAAACTTTTCCATTGGCATAAAGACTAAATATTTTTCAATAAAAATGATGCAAAATAGTTTTGTAGCCAGTAGGAAATATTCTCAATTCACCCGCCATTGGTGAAAATATCTTGTGTATTTCACAGGCTTATAATGTCAGTGAAACAGAACTAATGCATCTTTTTAATATTCTCTGTCGATGCATGTTTGGTTTGCTGTGGGAGAAGAACCACTGATGTGATTGTTCTCCTATGGTTGTTCCACGGCCTATTTTGTGTGCATACTACTGTGCTACTTTAAAGAACAGTAGGAGTACAATAATATCCCATTCATCAGATGTCTTGCATTCATACAGACTCAACAAACCAACACGGTGACTCATCCGTGACCCATCACGATGTAATTTTTCCATCAAACTGCTGGATTGGTCTGCAAAACTGAAACGATTTCTGTCTGTGTTAGCACTGTCAGGCCTCAGTTTATCCAACTGATTCCTTGGTGAATTAATTGTTTTAACCAATGTATTTACATAAACCATCCAATCAAAGTGATTCACTTAAATTATATATATAAAAAAGATTAACTAACTAGTAAGCTGATATGCGCATTCGTAATTATGCCAATTTATTCATGACAATGTTGTTTTTTACCTGTTCGTAAAGGTAATATTCAGCTCTGTCTGTAATTTGTTGAGTAGATAAAGTGATTTTTCCATGCAGTGTTTTCTTTGCTAAAGTGCAGTGAGATGTGCAGCAATGGTAAGTGTTTAAAATATCCTACTGGGAATTAGTTAGCCATATACTCTAATTACGTGGCTGTAACCACATTAAGAAGGCTGACAGCTGATGCTGGAAGATAAAACTACATTAAGTGGAATGAGATGTAGGTTTACTTGTCATGTTTGTTTGTGTGTGCCAATTGATCTCCTAGTATACACATGTATATGTGACTAGAAGAGGAAAACACTGTCGCTAGAGGAAAGTCTGTATCGATTTCATCTATCATGTGCATGGCACATGCATGTCTTGTGTGATTAAAAATTTGGCACGTGGCATTAAGTGGCAGGGAGAGTGCCAGGATCCCATGCTTGATCTGTTTTGGCAGCTGGAAATTCATTTGTATTGGCCTGAACCCTGTTTTCTCCTCTTGTTGTCAGCAGGCTTATTTTAGATCCCAGGATCAAAAGGTGACTTTCCATGGCAGAAAATTAGCCGTTAATAGAAGCTTGTTTAATTAGCCGAAGATGAATTAGTCTGTGCCTTTTGCGAACATAGCGTGAACGCTTTGTGGTTGAGGCACAGCATTCTCAAAATCTCTATCTTCTGCTCGGATGTTTATTTTTGGAAGGGACTCCTTTACCCGTCAGGTCTAGAAATAGAATATAAGTCCACTTTGCACATACAGATATGATTATTGGAGTTCATTCTTAACAATTATTTAAAAAAAAAATTAGAGGATTGTTATTTACGTGTTAAACTGATCATTTATAGAAAGTCAATTATACTATTTTGGGGATTCTGGGAATCAGCAGTTGTTTGTTGTGGCAGAAGATGTGTAGATGTCAGGATCCTGCTGCAGATCACCTTGATGTCATCCTTGGTTAGGCTGGACCACACGGGTAGTGTGCAGTCCAAGGCTCTGGTCTGTATTGTGAGACTGGTCTGTTTTCACAGCTGTTCTGTTCTGCTTAGAGTGCTCTGAGTCTCTCACATCCCATCACCATCAGACTCAGTCAGTCCCTGCCAACCTCTCCTGGACATTAATGGCATTCTCAAGTTCTCTAGGTGGTCTCACTGTAGTTATATATACTGTATAGACAGTCAGAAGACTTCCTTTCCCAGAATGCATTTCATTACCTGCATACCCATTTCTCAATAGATAGATAAAACACTTCATTTAATGCATAACCTGCATACCTTTTTCTCAATAGACTGACATTTTTCACAAGTTCTCCACCCCTCAGCCAATTCTAAAAATGTCATTGGTCATGTCAATTAGAGTACTGATTGCCTATGCAGTGCTACTGTACAATAAAATAATAAACCCTAACTAACACTTACCCTAACATTAACATAACTGGTTTGGGAAAAAAGAATCTTGCAATACATGGACAGTTAGAACACTTCATTTCCCATACATATTTCTAGATAGACAGACAGACAGGCAGAACCGATTATTATGTAAGGGTTTGTAGATCTACCATTCTGAAAACTTGGATCACGTGTGCCTTGATAACCAATCGCATTGCAGCCTTGATGTCATTGACTTTTTTTGTTGTATGACTACTATATGAATATCATAGTAAAGAAACTAAACCTACCTGTCGTAAATTTGTCAGTGACTCCAAAACGAACGTTTAAGGGCAAACATATTGAAGATTAGCCGACAGGGTGTCGATTCAGTAAATGACAAGCTGGTTTCCTTTAAAGCGGTTTATTCAATGTAGTGAAGCATCTCCTCCATTGACATCCCTTAAAACAAACGGCCTCTGGTCTCCTTCCCTTCGTACATTTTTGCTAACCTTGGAGGCTTGCTTTATAGTTGCTTTGGGCAGATTAATTTCCCAGAAAACATTTCATTTACCCCTTTTCTCTGTAGATAGATAGATAGGCTCTCTAGCAGCTGACACTGACACTATGGTCTTTAGCCTCCTTGTTACGCTGTATGTAAATTTAATGGAGTTCACATTAACGAAGCACCAGATTTGAGCTGCAATTACTTTGAATGAAGATGACTGTGTGTTGAGAGTCTGTGAGACTGAATTTTCAGCTTCATTGCGTGTCGTTTTTTTGGGGGGATGGATAAAATTTACTTGTGGCTTCAACAACCAGATGGATTTACACTGGTCCAGTTTCTGGATTGTGTCTCAAATCACCGCCTGGAGTGGTTTAACTAATTGGATTTAAATCCTTCTTGAAAGCATTTTGAAGGGCATTCCCACCTGGTCTTTTCACGATCGGATTGCTATTTCTTGATGGACAGATGGACAATATGTATTGTTGGTTGGTTGGATGTTCATCGGACGGATAAAACAGAAGTAGGTATCTGTCATGAATCTGCCACCAGAAATTCTTCATGGTCGTGACAGCTTTAGACTTCCACTCTCTCTTGTTTGTTTTCACTGCTATTCACCTCTGAACGGCAGACAAACAAGCCAATACTCAGTAATGCCCTTCGGCAGCCAAGAAAGTTTTTCATATTTGTAGCATTTGTAGATGCATCCATGGAACTCAGGCCTCACCCAAAGGAACATGGCTTTAATTAGACCCCTCTGCGATTTGGTGTGAGTCAGGAGGGAACCCTCTCATAGTGTCCTGCTTCCTATTTCCTCCACATCCATTTCTCTTTGTGTGTACACAGAATAAATAAGGCACATTTGCACGAACAACTTGTCATATTGAGGTTAAATTGTACAGGAAACAGTGACAGGCTAAGAGGCAAAGAGTTTGGCTATGTGGATTTTTACTTAGAAAAATATGATATTTTGATTGCTTTTGTTATTGAAGTGTGGTCATGACAAACAGGTTTGGAGATTTTAGTTTCCATTAAGAGGAGCTGTATTTCTATTGCATTTTTAATCCTATTTTGTGTAAAAATTTGTTATATTCCAATATTCCACACAGTAAAGCTCTGGTAATTTTGGCAAATGTTGTAGATAATCAATATACATTCTACACACTGCAGGTCAGTGTCTTTTTTGCAAAGTGCAAATAGCCAACATTGTTGGCGGATGCTGTTTTCATTAACTCCATCCACTTCCGAGATCATTTTTATTTTTTTGTGAATAGCATCAATTAGTACTTAGTGTTCATGGTAATGTTTGTGCCAAATGTAAATAACAACAAATAAACCAATTGTGTACACAGAGTAGAAGTAACCAGTGCCGTAAAGGGATACTCCACTTTTTTTGGAAATAAGCTCATTTTACAACTCCCTCAGAGTTAAACAGTTGAGTTTTACCGTTTTCTAATCAATTCAGTCGATTTTCTGATATTTAGAAGAATATCAGTAACCATACCGTTTCTGGTCTCATTGACTTCCATAGTAGGAAAAAAATATACTATGGTAGTCAATGAGACCAGAACCTGACTGGTTACAGATATTCTTCTAAATATCAGAAAAGTGGCTGAATGGATTCAAAAACGGTAAAACTCAACTGTTTAACTCTGGAGTTGTAAAATGAGCTTATTTCCAAAAAAGTGGAGTATCCCTTTAACAGCCTTAAGTAATGAGATGCATGTTCAACTGCATGGAGACACGAAATTGTGCTATGAAAAGAAAAACAACCTAATCTTCTTCCCAAACCGCTATTCTGCCAAGGCAGAAATATGCTAATTTGCCAAAGTGATACCACTCGTAAATTATAATAAAGGAGCTTGGTCATCCAAAAATCACACTCCATTTGCATTTTCCCTATCCAAACATCAACACCACATGAAAACATGACAGCAATTGGTCTCTGATGGCAGCAACTCCTTTGCTTGCATGCTGAGACCTCTGCATGACCATGCACTTAGCCCTGGTCTGCTCACTCGCTCTGTTTCTCACCTTTCTTAATACCGCACAGCTGAAAGCAGTCACCAGCTCCTGTCCAACTCGATGATACCAGAGAAAAACAAGGACGTGTCTTGCCAGAACCAAATATATCTGTGAAAAATAAAAGTTGCATTCCATTTTTTTTAACAATGACACTTAAAATAAACACTGGTTTAATGTCAACATCAAGGGAGCTGAATTTCGTGTCTTCTCACTTTGTTTTCCGACACTGATTCTCAGTGGATCCCCCCTCCCCACACACACACACTTTGGACAGCTAGTGTGCTAAGCTGACTGGATCTATAACTAAACAGGCCATTTGGAAAAGCATGTGAGTGGGTTTTGTGTGTGTGTTAAAACTGTGAAGGTGAGTAAATGGTTGTTTTTGCCTGTGCTTTTACTGGAATAGAAAAGAGAGATGAACTGCTGAAATATCCTATTTCACGCCTTCCGAGTGAAAGTTGTTATTAATTCTTTTCTTTTGGCCAATAAAAGCAATGAATGGTAACAGGGCAGAAAAGATTAACCCTAGAGCTAGAAAAAAAAATGTTTGGAAAGAAAATTAAAAAGTAGGTGAACATGTCGGAGACCAAACTTTTCCATTCCGCCATCACACCTGATTTATCCAAGATATTACTGGAAAGCTTGCCATGGCGGCTGTCTCTCGCTCTATACACTGGGGCCCAGTCTCAGTCTCTCCAGGCACCCTTAATCATGGAGCGTGCAAACACTAGTGAAGGTTCTGTGGCTTCATCAGTGTATTTCCAGATATTAACATCACCAAGAGAGGAAACATTTATGATTAAAAATAATAATAACAGGTGAAAAAAAAGCCACTGAAATTAGACCCAGCTGGAATATCGGTGACGGTTAAGTCCAGCCGAGGAAGGGGGAGAGAGAAAGAGAGAGAGAGAGAGAACGAGTGCACCAACATGTAGAAACAAGTTTCATAATGAGCGTATTTATGAACTTACGACCAAGATTTTCTATGCAGATAAATAATATTCGTATTAAAGGGGGCATATCATGCAAAATCCACTTTTTTAGCCCTTAAATGCGTTTTGTTGTATATTTGGAGTGTTTATAAGTACAGAAAAGATTAAATTATTCTCTTCAGGTTCTGTTTTGGTCATCTTTTTCAACCTGATCAGATTTTTCTGTTCTCTATGACGTTTTTTGAACAATTATGTCACAGTATTTGCAGCAGAATTGCCAAATAAGGACATTGACTACCGACCCAACACTTCGAGCAATCCACCATTATTATTTCTCGCTCCGATTTTGTAGTCCAAGCTCAACGATGCAGAAGTTACGAGAGGGCAAGTCAAAATCGCAAATCGCTCGCTCTGGCTCGAACATGTAAGGCTTGATAGACACGTCTTTCGTTGTTGACATTTTGTTAACGTGTGAATAAAAAAGTTATTTGAAGCTATAGTATATTTTCGTATATCTCTAATCATCAAACTACAAAAATGGCCGAACGGGATGGATTTGAACTGAGTGTGAACTCAGCCACCTGGAGAGCGGGCGGGGTATAACACATCTCCTTTTTATTTAAAGGGGCCGCTTCAAAACAAGTTGCTCACAGACGCACATCAGAAAAGGGGTAGAAAAGGGGCCTGTGGCGCTATAATAATGATGAATTCAGACCCAAGCATTGCAATTATGCTTTACATAGACCACAAATGCATGATTTATATGTAAAAATGAATGATTTAAAAGCATGATATGTACCCTTTAATAAATTGCACAGTGCATTTCAAACTAAATTAACAGATATATAAAAATATTGGCATATAATTGTCTTCAATAATATAACCTACAGTAGCAAACACAGAATGTTCCTTTAACACCAGTGAATGACTCCCAGTTGCTAAATAAGTAAAGTTCCCAGAACATTGCAATGATTTTTGTTCGACCAACTAGTATGGACTTATACAGAAGATTATCTCATGGTTATATATCTCAAAGGGATAACAATGGCATCAATTTTGTCTTATGACTCATAAACACAGCTCAGAGTATCAAGTCTTTATTGAGACTTGATGGCAAATCAAATTAGACTTTGAGCCTTTGTGGATGTGCATTGGTTTGAAAGACGTTCTAAAAAAGTTTGCATAAAAAACATTATAACCATTCAGTGTGAAGGTACAAACAGGCATTCTGGGGTCAAGGGCTTCAGAAAATAATTAGACATTCTTATTTTGTCAGACATTACCTAGAAACTGTGTAATGAACACTATAAATCCTTTTCAGGCTGTATCAATCTCCTCTGCTATACAAATGCTTTGAAGATCCCCTGAAAACAAGGTTTATCTCTGGAAGCAGCTCTGTCAAAGTACCTTTTTATTTTAAGAACAGCCAGGCTTACAAAAAGAATGAAAATAAATTTTCAGATGGGAGGATGTTGTAATCCTTTGATGCGAACATGCTGTTGTGATAGTGACAAAGTAACAAGGAGTTTGGCGGGAAAGTGGCATGCATCTGTTGGAATATCTGGATAATGATAAGTTTTAGTTTCCTGTGAATAGCAGTACCTACATTATGATCTTCATTCATGGTGTATTTGAACCACACAAAGTCTTTGACACCATAAATGGTGCTGAGATTGCTGGAATGTCATCTCCACAAGGCTTTGACTCTCTTTAGATATGAATGTTACTGTGAGTAGATCTCACAGGTCCACAATTGCTGTTCAGTGTTGTTGTTTGTCTTCTAATCCCTGAAGAGTTGGCACTGGCTTGTGCTCATAATGAACCTTCTTATGAGAACAACTAATGGCTCCCAATCCCTCCAAATCCCTCTGATTCTTGCATTGTACGTGGTGTAATGCTAAGTGGTGATAAACAATGTAGTTCTACTATGGAAAACATTTTTGATTTTCCATTGCACCCACCAATTGATTTAGGCACAATCCGCGCCTTGTTTTTTTGAACCGTACTTTTTCTGGCATAAGGTGTCTCACTTATTTTAGTCATCATGGTGTACCTGTTTAATCAAGTTTCTTTTATTAATTTCCATGGTTATGGCTTTTGTTATTCCATAACAAAACTGGTTTATGAGGCATCTGACAATGTAAAGCCAGCTTTGTAAGAGATCTTCCATGATGTCACCACCTCCTGCCAGGTGCATGACGAGCGTGGACAGCAGGAAATGTTGTCACTGTCCAAGGTTCAATCACTCGCTCAATCGAAACGCAGTTGTACTAATACGTGAAATTTGCTGCATAATTAAATAGGGGAAAAAACATATCAAAGGGACCCTCTTGGAAATGATTGTGAATTCAAAACACACGTGTTCGCATTTTCACATCTTCAGTGAATGGAGAGCCCCCAGTGGTCTCGCTGACAGGCCAGCTGTAGGTGGTCTGAGGCCAAATGGAGGAGCTGGAGAGGGCTGTTTATGGAAGAAGGTTGCAAAAAACACACAGTGAGAAACATATCCCAAACATTCCTACTGAGAACGCCTCAGCAAATGTCAATTAACATTGCACGGCAGAAAAGCTCATGTCCCTTATGGGCATTGGCAAGTTCTCGAGGGCTATTTCCTCAACGGCAACCTTCCGTGATAACACATCATCCAAACACATTACTTCCAACATTGCTTGATTCCTGGCAATAAAGAATAATGCTCAATTGGTATCGCCAAACACAGGAAAGTTTGCATTTAGCTTAATACCGGGCAGTAGGGAAGGAAGCTGAGTGTGTCAACTTCATTCCCAGAAGCTTGAATGGTGCGTCTCAGCTCAGCTCGGATGTTGTGCTTATCAATGACTGGGTTCCTGAACAATAAGACCTCATTCAAGCTCTCAGCAGGAGTGGGGTGCTCTGGAGAGTCCAGCTTATAATGACACAGAATCAGCCAACCTTTTGGTTTCTGTTGTGGCATTGTTCCACTTTAATGGATTGGCTTTTAAATACATGTGTATAATTCATAGGAGTTTTAGGAACTAACCTGCTTAGCTTGATTCTGCATCAGATCTGCAAGTTGGATGGCAAGACTCATTAACTTGGTTCCAACAACTAGTGAGCTCATGGAAAACCTGGAACTATCAGGTCATTTTAAAATTGTGATGTATTGTGAAATTTGTGTGTGTGTGTGTGTGTGTGTGTGTGTGTGTGTGTGTGCGTGCAATGCAGGGTTGTGTGCCATTCAGAATTAAACTGAGATGATTTGGGGTTTTAATTGTTCCTGTCTGAGGTTTTACTCTCATTTGGAAGCTGTAATTGAAAAAGTCTAAAGTTTTTATATTTACTGACCTCACAGGCTTACAGGGAGATATATGAACTGATTTATGAGCGAAGGAACGCTCTGTCTGAAATCACATTCTCTCTTGAGTAGGTAATTATTTTGAATTACTTTGCAACTGCTGAAAAGTACGTTATATATAGTTTGAATGTGTGATAAATAATATCAATGTACAATATTCATCATATTGTCCTTATGTGACCTACCAGCATCAGTTGAGAATGAGTATGAGACTTTGATGAATACTGTGAATTTGGACATACTTATTTTGTCACAAACTGTTTCACATACTATTTATTAGAGAACTGTTTTTTACCTTCTATATGCAATTTCGTATGCAGCCTTCATTTCCCAGAGTGCCATTACCTGTTATTCCACTTCCTGTCATTTAAAAAAAAATCTTTATTTTTGCACAAACCTACCTAAACTTGAGTATGTTAACCAATGCTATTTGAGTGTTATTTATATACAATTGTAGTTTATTATTTTGTAGTCACATTTTTTTAAGTTAATTTTTGTCATTTTGTTGTGCTTTGTCATGTTTATTGTTATTTTTGTAATTTTTTTTTTATTATTATTATATATATTTTTTCAGTTTTAGTTTTGGTTCAGATATTTAGATATTTCTTTCTGTTTTTCCGTTAGTAATTTTAGTGCTTAGAAACTTAGAAAATCTAAAATGTTACCTTGGCAACTAATTGATTTAAATTTGAAATTTTTTCAACTAATATAATGTTAACCAGTGCTATTTGAGTGTTATTTATATACAATTATAGTTTATTATTTTGAAGTAGCATTTTTTTAAGTTTTACAATTCTGTTAAGTGCTTTGTCATGTTTATTGTTATTTTTGGAAATATATTTTATTATTATATATATATTTTCAGTTTTAGTTTTGGTTCAGATATTTTTTCTTTTTTTCAGTTAGTAATTTTAGTGCTCAGAAACTTGTTACCATGGCAACTAATTGATTTAAATTTGACATTTTTTTCAACTAATATTTATATTTAACTTCATTATTTCAATAAACAATGAAATTATTTTTAGTAATAATTAGTTTAGTTTTAGTTAGTTTTAAAATTAGTTTTAGTAATAACCCTGATGTAAAATCTTAGATACTTTTCTTTAGTTTAATACTATTAAGCACAGAGTTAATAGATCCATTCTACTTCAGCGCTGCTAAACCATGCAATACAGCTCATCTTAATATACTCCATTTCCACAGGTCACAGCCTGTAAAGTGACTCCACCATGAGGAAAAACAGGGTTGCTGACTGGTGTGGCCTAACTGACCCGCTTTATTCTCAGCTCAGTGAACTGTAAGCACATAACAGGAAAGTGAACATGAATCAGTTTTCAGAGAGATTTCCCAACAAGGTGTGGGATGTAAACACAGCTGATGTTCTGATGATCAGATGTTTGAATGTGTGTGTTTGTCTGCCCCTATGCTCAATGCATTTTCCATCTGACCCTAAGGCTCTGGGCCATTGATTGGATGTACTTTTGGGGCAATCCGTTTGGCATTTCCATTTCCTCACGCTTTTGTCAAAGTGTGCGCTCGTGCCCATTGATCACTGCTGCTATTTGTTTATGGGTCTCTGTGTTATAGAAAGGAAATTTGGACTCAAAACAGGAATCATAGTCTGCTGTAAAATAATTCACTTTGCTAGGTTTAAAGCAATAGCCTAAAAACAGATTAAATCTGAAGCAAAGGTTAAAAGGTCATGCAGATCTACCTTATAAAACTCTCTGGTTGTAATTGAATACTTCAGTCTGGATTTTAATCATTTAAATCTGGTTTGGGGGCGAGAATGCAGTAATAGTTTATGCTCCATCTGCACGAGTGACTGTACGTATTGACAAAAATATTGTTTATATCCTTGAACTTTTTGCGGCAATGCTTACTAACCTTTTGAACATGCAACTAGATGGACAGATAAAATAACAGATGAATCAGACTCTACTTTCTACATAGAAAGAGTATGAGAATATTTGGCAATAGAAAAACGGCCTGTGTGAAAACAACACCACCCCAAAAAAATATATAACAAATATATTTTTCACTCTCTCAAGAAGCTGTTTCTAATATAGTCGTCAGGAACAGATTTTACTGCATTGAATCAGCCTTATGAAAAGCATGATTCATGGTGTCCAGAAGCACAATGAACAACACACAATAAACACACACACACACCATACAAAGCAGCTGTCCAGTGGAAAAAAAAAACTCCCCTCGTTTTCCACTAAGACAACAGGAAATTAATTAATGACCTCTAAGTAGTTATTGGATTGGCAAAAATGAAAGACAACATAGAGAACAAGTTCAGAACAGCTTAGAAACAAAGAAAGGGTTGTGCTTATGGTTTGGTGTTTGATGCCACTGTACTGTATATTACCAGGTATTTATGGGAGAAATAAGATAAGCCTTCATCAAGACGATGGTATTATCTGGCTATTTCACATACCCATCAATACCCACTTTAAGAATCACTTCTTTGATCAACTGCATTAAATCACCTTAGTAATTAAGTTCAGACACCTAAAATGTCAAATAAATCTCTGTGTGGCACTTATTTACAGTGCAGTTGATCAAAGAAGTGATTCTTAATGTGGGTATTGATGGGTATGTGAAATAGCCAGATAATACTATCGTCTTGATGAATGCTTATCTTATTTCTCCCACAAATATCTGGTTAACCCTTTTAATCCCACTGCAACTTTTTTTCTTATTTCTGGAAGCTCTAAAAATGTTGTTAATAACTTTGGGCAAGAAATCCAACTTTTAAATGACAAAATAGATTGTCTTGATTAAAATCAATTAATATCATGTGACTATTGTGGATAGTTAACATGACCAGATCAGTTCACTTCCTGCTTGCACATCCAGAAGAAGATGTCTTCCTCAGACTACTATAAAAAGTAGTATATAAAACATCTTAATTTACAGGTAGAACTTTCATATTTTGTACATATTTGCCGAAACACGCCTTATTTTTTGCGCAAGTTCATTTCCTAGTTTACCGATGTGCATCTGTGGAGGGAAAAGCCGGCTTTGTGCGGGTGCAAAACGAGGGCTTGGAGCCAGAGGGGCGTAAGTGGCATTTTGGGTGAATATGAGTTCTTTATATCAAAATAAAGGTCTCGATGAGCTCTATCCAATGGTGCCAAAATACCTATCTGAGATCAAACTGTATTGAATAAAGCAACAAAAACTCCTATTTTTTTGAAAATGTTTTAGAACATGTTCATTGTGTTCATATGCCATACATTTTTTACTTAAATACTTCATGTAAGTATGCCTGTGGTTTCAATGTTTGTGGTTTAAGGTTAATAATACAGGTGATTGAAACGTGGTCAAAATTGTGTTTTGTCTCTCCTGTAAAGTTTGTTAAAAGCCACTTACGTCCTTCTGTCTCCAAGCCCTCGAAAATAGGAATGATGCATGCTTTAGTTTATAAAGTCATTTGCGCCGGGTGCAAGATAGAGCCCTAAATGACCAAATACTGTATGTTTTTGGGCCATTGTACAAGCCTGATTTTATGATAACTTCCTCCAGTGGTTTTGAGTTGGTTTTGCAGAAGACAAAGGCATAAATTACTTAATTGGACTCCTATTCTTGAATAGATTCTACTTGTGTAAAGAATGAATTTTGACTAAACTGTGAGTCAAGCTAAGCGGTGAGTCAGATATGGTTGTGAACACCAGCAGGTTGTTGTGATGTGTCACTGGCCTACAACTCACTGTGGCTGCAGAGTATATAGTCTTCAGAACATGCTTCAGAAAGAACGAAAATGAGTAAGGGGGAGAAAGAGAAAGAAAGTGAGTTAGTGATTGTGGACGGAGAGATTGAGAGCGGAAAGACTAATGGTTGTGGTGAAGAGGAGTACAGGATTGGAGGAAATTAGCTGATGTGGAAAATGTTCAAATGCCGTGACTGAAAGACCGAATTCTGGTCCACGCCCGCGACCACATCCATTTACCTTTACTGGAGATGCAGATATGGCATCAAATCTTTGGCAAGGTTTAATATTAACTCAGACACATTGTAAATAAAACATTACAACTGATGTGGAACGTGATCAGCATACCATTCAGCAACCAAAGTCATGTGATGTAATCACATTTTGGACATGATAGACGTCAACACTGACACACCAGGAATGCTCTGCCTTGCAAAAAGAATTGCTTCTAAGATATATTTTAAAAGTCAATGCTATATGTAGTGAATTTCAACACAGTAATATAATGATTGTGACTTTGCCAATTTTAGGCACAATAAAAGGCTCTTTCAGGTCGAAAATGGCAAATCCAGCGGCTTAAACTGGACACATCGGCATTCATCCAATTCATCTAGGCGAGTAAACAGTTTTGCCTGGAATCCATGCAGATGAGGGTGCGTCATCTGAAAAAAATCGTGCGTCAACACGATGGCCAGCCAGTAGCCTTTGACTTTTCCCATTTGGGTTCCCTCAATTGCCGTCTGGAGAGTGTTATGGGGTCTGTCTCAACTTTTGGAATTGTGCTCCGTGAGAGCGGGAAGATGTAGGAGGCGCTCGGCATTAACCTGACGCTTCCTAACCCGCAGATGTCGGTGCTGAGATTCGGTGGCACGCTTCACACCACACTCCACCTAGCCTGAGTCACGGTATCTAGACTTGAATAAACTAACAGAGTAAAAGAGCTGCTGAAATATCCCTGTCCCGACTGGGGCTGGATTCGCAAAACATTCTGCTATTATTTTTCTTGTTTTCTATAACCTTCAATGTCTATTTCCCAACAATCAAATTCACCTTACACGTGCATCAGCGTTCACAGAATGGACCTCGGGACGGCCTATGGATAAATATGTCAAGAAGCGACATGTGGCAGTCTGACAATGTTTTGATGGGTGAACTCTGAGGAAGGCGAGAAGGTCTTCAGACAAACAATGCGGTAGATTAAACTGGTTTACAAGTAAGGGAGGGGAACAGGCTAAGCTTTGGGCTTGGAAAGCGGTGACCCCTGACAGGAGTGAGGGATCAGGGAAGAGGGTCTGAAATCTCAAGAACTGTCACTCTCCTCAGGGGATGTTGTCGCGCCTGAGGCAAGGCAACTGAGTCAACACAATGTGGGGCTCGTGGTGGTCTCTTTCACCTAGACCCTTCTGACCAGGCGAAGGAGCTAGCTGTGCATATTCAGTAAACAGAGAAAAACAGCGGACGTTGAATAACCGCAGGCCATAGGGGGCAGGCTCAGGAACGGTGGTGGTCTGCGGAGCGAGAGTGAGGAAAACGAGTAGTCGTGTATTGGGCATTCTTGAATTTTTCGACTGCTGATACATGCCTCAAATCGGTTATGCTTATGTACAATGCTTTTGAAGCTATCAGCTGTATTTATCGATGCCAAGATGTTCTTTCTTGACAGAATATCTCGATCATCTAATAAAAGCCACGACTATGGTTTGAGTGAGAAGAAAAACTGTATTTGTACCACGGTTTGATTGTGTTGGCCGGAGAGACCATGTTAATAGTGGAATGAGAAAGTCTGAGAGCTGTCTATTAGAGAATGGTGAAGATATCAAGTGTCCCGCTTTTGAAATGAGTTTTGATCTGACTTTCTGTGAGACTTTCTGTTCCAAAAGTAGACGTGAGAAACTAATGCAAAAGAAATTTTTGATGAAAATATTCCAGGATTTTTCTCCATATAATGCACTTTACTGGTAACCAAAGGTCCAAAAGACTGTTCAAAGGGCTTTAAACGATTCCAGACGATGAATAAGGTCTTATCAAGCGAAATGTTTTTTTTTTCTCATTTAAAAAAAAATAAAGTTTAAGTTTTATAAGCTGAAATGGTCGCTTTGCTCTGTTTTGTGATGCGTGTTCGTGACTCTCCTGTTCGATCTCGTTCATCAAAATGAACGAATCATTTTCCGAGTCAATTCGTTCATTTAGTTCGTAGAATGCACAAAATGACACGAAAAAAGATTTGTTCATTTTGATGAACGAAGAGTCACGAACGAATTGCTAGAATATTATCCATTACTGACGTTTCATTTAACCCGAAAACACAATGCATAATTCAAATTATGGATCAATATCTATACGGAAAATTGCCTCATTTTCACAAAGTACTTCAGGCCCTATACTTACAAACTTTTGTGTATTACTTTTAAAAGTTTCCCACAACTATTCAGCAGAACTTTGCATTCAAATGCATCTTTATCTAGAGTTTATTTCATTTATATCATATCAGCCTCACATTCTGTAGGGCTATCTGCCTGTCAGAGCCCCAGGAAATGTAGCCTGACGCTAGGAGCACTCGCCTGGCAGGCCCCTAGTTCCCATGCACAGCTTTGTTAATGGCCTACGCATCTGAATAGAGGAGGAAGTGGATTGAATAACACAGGCAGCACAGGCCAGTTCTGCTGCCTTTCTCAGTCTTGATGACGTCATTCTCTGTGTGTTTCTGTTGGCTTGTCAGTGCGCCCTGGGGCATGACACTGCCGTTTTAGTCGGCATTTTGACGAGTGAGCCATGAGTTTTGATGGAGAGAAGAAACATAAAGTCTTATCGTGGTGGTTCCGTATATGTTAAGTCTTATATGTGTGTGCTAAATATAAAGAGTAGCTATAGGGAGCTACCTTGTCTTAAAATTAGTCCATAAGAGGTGCCTAGACAAATTTAGACCAGTTAGAGTTAGTACACTCCCCCAAAGACAAGAGATGTCAAAAAAGTGAGATAAAATCAATGCTTTTACTGGGGAAAAAAGTGACAAACGTTTCAGTCACATGTGAGCTTTATCAATGCTAAGCTTACAAGACAAATGTAGGTATAAATAAATATAAGCTCCTACTTCCTGAGCCCCTGTAAATTCCCCTTATATATACATTTATAAATATATATTTCACCAACAATCTTCATGTTGAGAAAAAATGTGGATGTCTTTTTTTCAGCTACCCTTCTGTACTTCATTACACTGAATTGATGAACTGCAGAAAGCCCTTTCTAACTCACTGTCATGTTTGCTTCTAGTTTTCATTGAATAACAGTGTACAGCCATTCTAGCCTGTGAAATTCTTTGCACTCGCTGAACCCCTCTGAGATATTTTTGGGCAGCGCATCTCTTTGCAACGGTTGACCTGATTCGCTTAATTATATTGAGAATAAATACTGATATAAAATGATATTAATAATCACAACAATTCCTGTTTCCTGCGCAGTGGCCAGTTGTCGCATGTTGTTTTATGACATGATTGGCCTGTACAATTTATTCTAATCAATCCAGTATGCAGTCTGGATTTGCAGTTCTTGCAAGCATTGACTAGCTAATAACAAGGTGTCGAAGCTCAGTGAAAAAGCCTGGGTCAACTCTGACTCCTCAGTTATTTTTAAAGCCTTTAACCAGGATTGGACCCCCTACCAGTCAGAACGCTGCCGCAGTCTGCCAGACAACCAGATGAGCTCTTAACCTGTGCTGTCCATGTTGTTCTTGGCCCTCCGTTTTGAAATCCACATAGAAACACTAGTGGAGCAAGAGAGGAAAAATAAGTCTGAGAAAGGAGTCATTAAAAATTATTATGCAATCATTTCATACTATAAAAATATGGTCTGCATTTGCTTTTGATTATTCTCATTAGAAATTATATGAGAAGCCTTAAAAAAAGTACAATACGTTCCATTTTATTTTAGGGATGTTATGAGAAACCAGAAAGAGTGTGTTGAGGTGAACAGGAAGAGCTTGTGTGCCACTTCCTCTTGGGTGCCACTTGGGTGCCAGCAGTTTTGATATATATTGAATATATATGTGTGTGTGTGTGTGTGTGTGTGTGTATTCAATCAATAAAAAAATCTTTAATTTAATTATTAACTATTAATGGATTAAATATAGATCATTAGTCTAATTTTAAAACATCAGGCTTTATCTCATAGGGGGTTAATTGACTTAAAAATCAAACTTGTTTACACTCAAAAAATAATATGTTGGCTTTAATTAACTTTTTTATGTCATCAGGTTCCACATAACTGGGTTACGTTAAACAAACAATTTGTTCATGTAACAACATAATGGAATTAAGTAATTTTAAGCAATGAACAGTGAAGCAGTGTTAAAGTTAATGAGATAATTAAGTGAATAATTGAGGGATGATTGATCATTATTTAAAACACCTAATGGTAACAAGCAGAATCACTGAAGGAGAAAACTGGAATGTGTAAGTCGACATTATGGTGATCATTGTGTGTTTTAGGGGCTCTTAATCAACTTTAACACTGCTTACATGTTCATTAACACTGTTCAGAACTTAATTGGCTCGCTTAAAATTAATTATTCCATGATGTTGAAGTTACATGAACAAATGTTTGTTTGACATAACCCAGTTATGTGGAACCTGTTGACATAAAAAAAGTTAATTTATGGAACCTGTTAATAGGGCTGTCAAACCATTAATCACATTCAAAATAAAAGTTTGCGTTTACATAATATATGTGGGTGCACTGTGTAGAATTATTTTGTATATATATATATATATAAATACACACACATGCATGTATATTTAAGAAAAAAATATTATTAATATATAAAATATTGATATTCATATATAATATAAATATATATACCATATATACATGGAAATATTTCTTAAATATATACAAGCATGTGTGTGTGTATTTATATATATAAAATAATTTTACACAGTGCACCCACATATATTATGTAAACACAAACTTTTATTTTGGATGCGATTAATCGTTTGACAGCAATACCTGTTAACATAAAAAAAGTTAATTAAAGCCAACATATCATTTATGATTAATAACATATGGAAGTTTATAAAATGACTGCAAAATTTTTAGACAGACAATTTTTAGGGCACATCTGAAATAGGCTCAAGACCTAATCCAAGAAATCCAGAACAATCTTGAGAAGAACTATCCAAAAAAGTTATGTTTTCTTTCTCATACTTTTTAAAGTAGGCCTACTTCGTGTCAACTTCAAGCCATTGTTCTCTTTAATCACCGTTAGACAGTTCTAACGAGCCGCTAAGTTTATTGTGGGACTAAAGGAAAATGTCACAGTTTAAGCGGGACGTTAACAGGTGCTTGCCTGTATATTATTTGCTAAACAGTTCGTTCATTTTTTGGAGCCCAATCTGCTTGGATAGAAACAACCTTTGAAATAAATAACCTGTTGACTGTAAACTTCTTCACAGGGTTTGGGGGAGGGGTAACGGCACCTTTTGCGCCAGTTCGCTGCACATGGTAGCCTAATGTGCGGATGTGCTATTTAAAGTCTGGCCTTCCCTCACATCAGGTCAGAGCACTGTCAACATCAAGAAATGCAAACAAAAGGCCGCTTGGTGTTGAGTGCTGCACAGATGTGGGCTGCGCGCGAACGCTCTGTTGCATGCTAAGTGACACGGGGCTGTGTGTGCGCATGCTCCGTAGGATCAAATTTTAAGACACGCTATTTCCATGTCGATTTTTGTTGTAATATATACATGATAGATCAAAGTCAAAGATAGATCAATATTGCAAAGTATTATGTCCACATTTTAAAGTGCAATCAGGTGGATATGGATGCCCTTCCAACCCCAGGTGAAAAAGAAAATATTTAAATAGCATTTCATCTCATTAAAAATGTATTAGCAGTACACTAATAGTTTATTATAAAGCTGTTTTATTCAGTATTCAAAATGGTATATTAAAAATGCAAAAATAAATCTTAAAACATACTCAAGACTTTGAAATCAAGAAAACTGTCTTGAATATACTATACTATCTTGTTGTGTACATTGCAAAATAAATACATTAGAGTACATTTCAAAAAGGACAGCAGCATATATAATCTCTAATAAAAATAAAAGTAATTTGCAACATGTTCATAAATCTGATTACACTGCAAGGACATAACTTTGCAGTGCTTGCCTTTTACTGAATGTGAACTCATTCACTTCAGACTGCAAACTCAGGTAAAACAACTTGCTGATGGATTGTAGATTCAGCGGCAGCGACATAGATTCAGTACCTGCTCACTGTTCAAACGTAACAGATGGATCATGGGATAGGAGTCAATATCAAAAATTGCTCAAAATGAAAATCATGAAATCAAAACATCTATATTTTAACCCAGGCCTAAATGTATCGGTCGAGTGAGTTCTGAACCTATAACCTCTCGAATTTAAAGCAAGAAATATAGCCTACCCCAAGACAAGACAATGTTTTTTATTCTTTGTCAGTGCGGGTTAAAATACTGTTGGTCATACCTTACTTGTAGGTATTCCTTTCTATCGGCTTTTACTGTTGAAAAACACTGTAATGGTGAACAGACTATGAAGGGAGCAATAGACTAAGCACAATTAGCCCTTCACATTCCAGCTGTTTCTATAAATACCCCTTTCGTGGTCTCCTTCTCTCTCTGTCATTCTCATTAAAACAGTGGAAAATCAGTCTACATCTGTCGGGACTTTAAGCCCCGCTTCCCCTCGAGGAAATTAAGGCATGCAAAGGGCTCTCTCAATCTATATTAGAGACTCTGAAGAGCTCTTAGAATGTGGTTAACAGATTCATTTTAGTCTGGCTCAGGTGAAGTGACAGTCTTGATGGGTCAGTGCTGCACCAAGCTTCAAGGTTGATAAACAAGTGGACGACGGCGCTAAATACAGGTGTAAACGGGGTCTGAAATGTTTTGAGCTTCCGGAGGTAGTTGAAAATGCATTAGACCGGATTGCTTAGTGTAAACGCTCATGTGTTGGAACAGCTCCAAAAGACCGCCTGCTCTCTGCCTGCTGACCTAATGCGTAAAAATTATGGAAAGTGCGCTAGCCAGATAGGATTTCAACTTTGTTGGCTGGAGACCCAAGTTTGGTTTGAAGACGAAAAACGAACCAAGCACGATGTTCTCTACCTTATTCCTGACTGCTTTTTGAATTATGGGTGGCACTTCCGGTTTGGGGAACTTCCAATCAAAAAGGCTAAAAAGAATCATTTCAAATCATAAGGTTACCCTACAAATAAAGCTGATCCGTCAGTTTGACTGGATGAGCCGCCATTTTTCCTTCATGATTTATTTTCAAACATAATGAGAATAACGTTATACTTAATATTTTAACATGACATGTTATAACAAGAATATCTATGGCAAGAGCTCTTTTCAGTCGCTGCTTTCTTTTCCTCATGATGATTTTTATTTTTTCCTTTGCAATCCGCTGTAAAAGTATGAAAAAGCATACGGCACATTTGTGGTCTGTTCTCCCGAATTTAATATATGATATCCCATTAATAATTCACTTGAATGCACAAAGAATCTCTCGTTATTCTCCTCAAATCCTCACTTCTCATTCCAGGTTTGTTGTCACAGGTAAATGCGATTTATAATCTGTCAAAATTACGGAAATCACTTTAGTGTATATAGTGTCCCATAATGCTGAATTTAATGAACATTTTTGATTAAGGCTTTGTTATACAATACAGATATATATTTGCCTTACAGTGATATTTAACCAAAGACTCACGCTTTTTGGGGCTATTTATTAATTATTTTAAACTTGGATGGTTGAAGGGTGAGTCGATTAATGTCATCTCATTGTGACACTTTTTAACATATTGCGTACAGAGCGAGACTTTCACTGATTGTTTACAGGTTAATGGAAGTTACACCCATAATTCACTCAGAGCGTCATGGGTCGTAGGAATAAGGTGGATTGGGCAGGTAAAACCCATACATTTACCCACCCAATAGACTCTTGAATAAATCAGGACAGAAGTGTTTGACGTAGGACCAAAGAGAACCAAATGGCAATTTTGTTTCAAATCAGTTTGACTGTAGACATACTGCTCAGGATTACTTCTTAGAGATGAACTGAGCTTTTCTACGTTTGTCATAGTGTGCGAGCACTATTTATTTACACTGTTATAGTGGTAATGAAAAACAAACCACCCCTGATGGAAACTTTTCATCTAGTATGACATTATTTACATTATCAAAGCATCCATAACCTTTAGTAAGGTGTTGTTATTGCTGTTGCATCCATCTCTCACACATATACAAAGATGTAAGGACAGAGTGCTTTTAAAAAATGAAAATGATTAGTACCTGAGATAAGTCAAGATTATTTATTTTTACCTTAAATATGTGTGCAGAGAAAGTTCTGTTTTCAACTATGGGATTGGCTGTCTTTTGATTTTCTTTGTATAAAACCGAAGAGAAAGTTATCAAACTCTGAGGTGTGATATGAGAATTTAGTGGGGAATTTTTTTTCCTAAAATTCACAAAGAATATGGAAGCCTTTTTTTTGTCTCAGAATACAATAATAAAAAAGAAAATGTAATTTAAGATTATAAGTTATTAAGTGATATGAAATCATAATCCTATATATATATATATATATTGTTATATATCATAATATAGATTTATAGATAATAGATAGATAAAATAGATAAAATATTATATTAGGCCCATTATAGGGGACTTGGTACATCACTAGAGGCTCTGCATTCTTTATATTGGATTCTCTGGTAATGGCCAGCATAGTGACAACAGTGTGGATTGAACTAAGTATTTCACAAGTGATGTAATTCTTTTACAAACAGCCTGTGGACCTTCATGCAAAGAAGAAATTCAACTGCACTTGTGTCTCTGGGGATGCAAAGGGTGGTTAATGGCACAGAAGGGGCCCAAAATGCATGCGAGCTTCGCCAGGTCTTGACAACATGTGCTGTATCCAGGTGCTCTTTCCAACCGCTCTCCCTTTAAAAATGTGAGATGCGTTGTAGCATTTTTCCAGCCTTAGCCTTGGCAGCCAAACGTACCTAAACGAGAGTGTTTAGCTGGCTGAGCGCAGCGGCAGAGCATGCCCTCAAGCCATGGCATCCAGAGTTCAAAGCCCTGCTGTCTGGAAATAGACCCTCAATCACCTTGATTGGGGAGAAAATGACCTCTTGTCTGCGGCATCTGCAGCTGTGCAGATGGGAGATGGGTATTCTTGAAAAGTCAATTCCAGGATGGCTGGATGTATTAACCTGGTCATTCCATATGGATCTTGGCCTGTCTTGGCAATGTGTGGACAGTTGCTGATGAATAGTGCTAGATAAATCAAACAATTTAAAGTTAAATGTTTTATATTTGGAGTGTTTTGAGATTTTTGCTCATTTACGTTGTGTAATTCTTGTCCACATTTCATTCAGTGCTTAATTTGTTGGACGTCATCAATGGAAGACATGCACTTTAAATGGATTTTCCATTTAAAGATGTACTGTGTTGTTAATTGGTAAAAGTTTTCAGGCTGGTCTATCTATTCAATGCACATTCAACAAACTCTAGTCCCATTGAAATTATAATTTAGCCTTGTGATGGTAAAGCTGTATTTTCAGCATAATTACTCCAGTCTTCAGTGTCCTTCAGAAATCATTCTAATATGCTGATGCTCAAGAAACATTTCCTAATGATAAAAAAACTGCTTAATGTTAATATTTTTGTGTAGACCATGAAACCTTTTAAAGGATTCTGCAACCCGATCACACTAAATGCGTCTTTATAGCACGCATGTGTATTGTCGTGTAATATATACGCTAAAGTGAGTTTTTACGTGCATATGATACGCATTGGTTGGTTAGGTTAAGTTTAGGTGTGGGGTTGGGTGCGTGTGTATTATACGTTTGGCTAGAATTAGTGGTGTGGGGTGTGTGTGTATTATACGCAAATGAACTGCGTATCAATTGCACGCGAAAAACTGCGTCTCATATGCACGTAAAAACTCATTTTCGCGTATAAATTACACGATAAAACACGATGCGTGTTATAGAGACGCATTTATGTGAGAACAGGCTGGATTCTGAATATAAAGAGAACAGCACAATTCAAAAGAACAACACTTTTGATCAATTTAATGAATCCTTGCTGTATAGAATTATTCATTTCTAAAAAATAATAAATCGTATGTTTGAACGGTAGTTGATGGTAAAAGCTAATGGCAGACCAATCACATGACTACCCTGCATTAACCAGAAAACATCATTCACACGATAGAGATAAAAAGGAAAAAATATCTGTGATACATTGGTTTCAAAATATGTTTGAGTTTGAGTCCTGATCCCTCCTCTATTTTCAGTTTGCACTCCGCACATCCTGTAAATAGGGGCAAAATGCCTCAAAACACAGTACTTCCTTATAAACAGGTATGCAGTAATTAGAGTCAAATGCCGATCTCCGGTTTATCTAATTCTCCTCCAAGAACTGAAGCTGTTCGTGACAGTCAGAGAGGTTTTTCCTTGAATTTTGGGAAGCATAGGATATGCTACATTCCTGAATGCATTGTAAATGTAGAAGTAATATTCAGCTCAGTAAGGCAGTACCTGACAGTTGTTGTTTTGTGTAACTTGTGAAGGAATTGTACAGTAAATATGGGATTCAAATATCATGAGATGTTCAGCTCAGTGATACTCAGTATACTGGACAGTTGTTGTTTCGTGTAACTTGTGCCTTTTTCCACCATCCATGTTTTGGAGTTTAGTTGAGGTGATTTGTTGATGCTGCTGTTTGTACGTTTGAAGTTCACCAGAACCTGTGGTTCACCTATGACAGGAAATTGCAGTGGGTTTCTTTCCGGAATGGGGTTAAAATATGTCGGCCAATGGGTCCTTGAATTTCCACCGCATAACAACAACGTTTCAATTCGTCTAATCGGGGGTATTTAGTCTAAGTAAACTATTACTCTTTGGGATTTCTTCAGAAGACATGGCCCAGTCATGCCGGTCCTTTATTCAAACCATTTGTGTGCGGTTGGGAGTCAGGGGAGGGCAGCAGCCGGCAGAGCGAGTGGAAGGATGGAGAAAAGATTGGATAGCCCTGGGAGAAAGTCTGAGACGCGCAGAGTGAGAGGTCTTGGCTGCCAGTGCCAAACCACACGCAGCTTGCGTGATTGTGGCTCTGCTGCCTCCACACGCTCCCCCTTTGGTCTCCCAAACTCCCAGAAGCACCTGCACGCACCGCCACCTGACCTCCGCGACCTTTGAACTTCCGAGAACCCTCCGAACGAGATGAGGGAGAAAAAGACGGACGCTGAGAGAAAAGTGTGACAACCATCTAAGTTTAGCTCTTACTTCACCCTCTCTTGTGCGCATTTCAGACGAACTCCAGATTGAAATAATAAAAGCACACCGAGTCTCTGACCCGTGATCATCTGCGTCTCAACTGAATGCTTTTTGTGATATCTTACCGCAATAATTCCTACATGTTTTTTCCATTACAAATGCACTTCGTCGACAAGCTTTGGTCGATTCGCAGCGCTCGTTGATTTACGGCGCTTAACGAGAGCGCTACGAACTGATTAATTCATTTCTTATCAGGTCGTAGCATAATGGTCTCACTTAGGGGTCCCTAAGCAGTCTCACACACTAAATATGTATAAAAGGAAGAAAGTTTGAGAAGGAGCCAAAGGCCAGATCTCGCCAGCAGCTTTTTAATGGCACAGGTTTATAATGAAACACTCCTTTAGCCCCCTTCCCAAAGCAGTGACGCTATCCACTAGACACACACACACACACACACATATTAGAAACGCACGCTATTCATAACATGTGAGGCTATCACGAATGGAAAGAGGCATTTCAGGGGATGAAGAGAATTTGAGCCTTACGAAACCCAGGTTTGTGAAAGAAAAAACGTGCATGACTTTCTTGGTTCCTTAAATATTACATTGATAATGACACTTTTGCCCAGTTAAAGGGGATGCATCGAAGCCGGTTCTCTGGAGTTTTCAGTCAGTCTAAATGAGGTTACAATTATGGACACGTCCGTACATGCCCGTACCGCTTCAGCTCTGGCGGGCCTCCATGAAAAAGCCATTGATGAAATAAAACTTCCTGCACAGAGCGCACAGCCTCAACACACACAAACCATTTCTAACAGTCTGACAGTTACTATTATGCAGCCCTTGTTATGCACTTCCTAAGATGCAAGGCATGCAGCACAATAGCACAACCTCATAGAAAGAATAAAATATTGTGCATTCGATTTAAAAGTGTCTCTGATTTCCTCAACGAGTCATTTCTTTGTAAATTAGTTGTGCTGTATGTTTTTGATTCACGAAAAAATAACCGGTTCACACGAGTCATTTGTTCATAAATCGGTCACACTATGTTATTGTTGCATGTTTTCTTGCCATTATGTCACGGTACGCACATTAAAGGTACAATATGTAAGGATTTTGTATCAAAAAATATCCAAAAACCATTTGCATAGTGTTATACATTTCTTTCAATTGTGTACTTGCACTATCCCAAATTTTTCCAAGAATTTGTCCCTTGTCACCTGCCAATGATGTATAATCCGCGTTATCCCTGGTTTCCGCTTGTATTGCCATAGTAACCAGCGCAGACGTGGACAACTGCGTAACATCTAGCGGCAACGCTGACGTTGTTCTTTCGTTTAAATTATGGACCATGGCAAGCAAACTTTGGGACAAAAGGAGAAATAAAACAAGGATCAATATCGGTGTGGCGTTTTCGAGATGCCGAGAGCTTTGCGACAAACTTAAACTTGACATAGACGTTGCTCTTCTATGTACTTTATTAGACAGGTTGCAAATGTACATACAACGAATAAATGTTATATCTCAACATGATGAAATGTTACAATATGATCAGTATGTTATTCTAATGTTGATCTTAGCTTACCGCTAGTCTCATACAGCCAACAAACGAACACATAGAATAACATTATAACTTTCAACACTCTCAAATGCAGTTTAGTATGATAGCAGTGCTGCATTACCTCACAATTTTAATATGTTACATAAACTGACCAGTTTGAGTAATAATTCAGCACTTATGGGTAGTTCGGTAGAATGAAATTTCCTTCTTATATTTATATCCGAGGGAGTGTGGCGCTGATATCTGTCTCTCATTAGCAATTGTGACCTGCTTCATACCACATCCATCAGCATGACAAGTTCCACAATTCCGCTTATTCACTGCGTCATCAATCTACGCCTTTGTTATTGTAAGAGGTTAGCGACCCTAGCGGTGAAAAAATACATATTGTAGCTTTAACAGTGGCGTAGATACAGTAGTCTGAACATTTTTTTAAATCAGTATTTTAGAATCATCACCCAACGTCAGATGAAAACATATTTCCACTTTTTAAATGCCTTAGGTAGGTTGTTGCAAGACAACATTTAGTCACTAATGCATCTGTGATTCAGCCAGCAAAAATATTCCGTAAAGTCTATATTTAGCTTATTCATTCATTCATTTGTTTATTTATGCTTTCCAAAAATGATATGCTTAAATTTCTTATTGCAGTTTAGGGGCCTGATTTACTAAACAGGTCAAATTAGCGTGAGCGTGCAATCCCATAAAACCAGTAAATTGACTAGCGCAAACCTTCGTAAATCGAGTGGCGTCATTGTTTCAAATACTCTTCTTCCAAATATTTTGCATCTGAAAGGGAAACTTCATCAAATGTATGTGCATTGCACAATAACTTCATGCAAAATAACTGCAAATAACTTTATGCAAAATAACTGCAAAAATAACTCCTTTTCAGTGATACATTTTCACTGCGTGTCTTTTGTAAATCCTGACAGTAGTTTTTTAACACCAAAAAAAAGAGTTTGTTTCTTTAGTAAATTTGGCTCTGGATGTGCACTGCAGAGCTTACACTTCCCATAGTGTCTCATTTCTTAGCCACCCAGCCAACACACATTTGGGCCCCAAAATATTCCCATGTGTGGCCAGCATGAAGCTGTCAGCTCTTGTTACCCCAATATCACCCAGCAGCTTTGAACACGCCGAGCCCACCAGAGCAACAAGTTCACAGCCTATTGTGTCATTTCCGCTAGTGAGAATGCACAGAAAGGGGTCATTCAGGCCAGACTCACCTGATACCAGAGCCTCGTAACAGTTGTGTAAGCAGGCACCAATTTATGACCAACGGAAAATATAGAACCCTCAATTCTTCAAGGATCACTGGGACTTGGAGGCCACCGCAAAACCGTAGCCAAAAACAGACAGCAAGCATTCAGAAAACGACTGTGTGACGTAAAGAACGTACAAGAGAGTGATAAATGGTCAGAGGAAAGGAAGGGAAAAATTTCCTTTTCCTTTGTTTTTCTTCGCTTTCTCCGAATGAATGGAGTTCTGTTTAGCTGACTTCGAAACCAGTAGTCATTATTTTGACAGTAACCCACCAACAGAAGGTTAAGTCATTACAGAGGCATCCTAGGCCACTTTCAACACTCAGATATTTCAGGCATTTCTTTCAGAAGTAGTAACCAACCAGCAAAGAGTCTGGAGAGAGTCGACCTTAGCGTGAACGGACACCTTGTAGCCTACTATTTTTATTTATTTTTTTATTTTTTTCAAATACAAGGCTTTGGGAAATGTTTTCTTTTTCTGTCACCATATTTTTAGACAGACATTTTTCAAAATGACATCATTTACATTTATTCATTTAGCTGATGCTTTTATCCAAAGCGACTTACAATTGCTATATATGTCAGAGGTCGCACGCCTCTGGAGCAACTAGGGGTTAAGTGTCTTGCTCAGGCAGACATTGGTGTCTGGCAGTGGATTCAAACCCCGGTCTCTCACACAAAAGGCATTTGTCTTTTCACTATTTTTGTGTGTTTTCCACATTCACTTGGTCAAGAAAATAATGCATGAAACTAGATTTTTTTTTCTAAGCAGAGGCTCTGTTCTTTTGATATATTGCAAAATATTCCGGTGGCCACAACATTTTTTTGTGAACATTATTAAAAATGCTAGCGCTGGCTGAATTTTTTTTTTTTTTTTTTAAACACTGTCGGGAAAAGAGTTGAGTGATGTATTGAAACAATGAAAAATTGAATTATGCATATATAATTAATAAATATTATTTTAAAAAAAAAAACAAAAGCCATAAAAAGTCCATAAGCAGGTAAGCATGTGAATGTTTCTTCTATTTTGGTTAATTTGACTGAAACCTGATGACATGTCCTGATACATTTCAAAATGTGTAGTTTGTCCTCAAGTTCTGAAACAGCATTAGATGTTTGGGAACTTCATTATGATTTGATACCTTCCTCTTTTGCTAACGCCAATATGTAAGATATGTTTAAACTGAATCATGCCAACAGGTGGATAGTTCTGTGTGTGCTCAAGCATCAGTTTTGTGTGGATCCAGTGCCACAGTTTTATCATCTTTTGTGATAGTGTTGCCCTCTGGTGGTACACTGGTGTGTTTACATGTTCACGTATACAAGAACACAAGGTCAAAAACTGATTTTACAATAAAGAAAAATCTTTATGCAGAAAGTAACTCAATACACACATGACTTTGTAATTAAATGTTTGTTTGGATCCAGTGCGTTTTCTGTGACATGGCTATGCAATACAAGCATAGTGTAAGTCATATCCATTTGAAATTTTCCGAAACTCTTACTCGATCAGTTTTATCAGCTACCAGAATTGAAACTCTCGTTGTAATGTCACTGAATCTAGAAGGAAACAAATAGTGCAGCTCTGTCTCCTGGATATCGCTAGGCATTAAAAGCAGGGGTTAAACTTAGCAACGAGAGTATAGCAGTGGAAAAGCGTGACTCACACTGTAAGGATGGTGGGGTTCAGACAGGGGCAGGTCTGGCTGAAGGGGGTTCTTCTGAGGGAACTGGGTCAAGCCTCTGGGTCCAGGATGAGATGTGCGACAGATGAAAGGGATACTGTAGGATGTTAGTTCTGCCCGTATCAGAGCTCAAGACCTACAGATTTAGATTCTTTCAGATACAGCAATGCCTTTGAGTCTTGTTAATTGGTGACATCATGGTTTGAGCTCCTATAAGCATAGACACAGATGGGTTATGACTGCTTTATTGTTTGTATGTGACCGAACGACATTGCAGATTTCATATCACACAAAGATGTATAGATTTATTCAATATGCAAAGGTATTTCTATCTGATGGGAATTGCACTCAATGAACTTTCTTGTGGTTAAAAAAGTCACTCTGTTCATTTACCTCTAGAGGGCGATCAGAGGACATTATAGAATAAAACAATGGATGTTTGACAGTTTAGCATCAAGTTATAAAATTGTATTATTTTTTATTATAATAATAAATTCAGTATTATAAACGCATAAGAGCTATAACACAAAACACTATGACTGTACGTATTTACCTTAACGCTTTAGGCATGTTTCCGGGACTATATCTTAGTGAAAAAATCAAATTAATGTAATAAAATAATCATGTTCTTAATATTTTCACTATGAAGTAACCACTGTATTTAAGCTATAATGTGCTCAATTCTGCTGAATTGTGAATGGCAAAAAGGGCTGTAAAGATTCCACTTTATACTGATATTAAAAATATATATATATATATATATATATATATATATATATATATATTGTGAATATCAGTACTAAAGTGGAATATATATATATATATATATATATATATATATATATTATAAATTTCAGTACTCCAAGCATGCAAAAAACAACCTTAACCACAAAAAGGTAAAGCTTACATTAGCTCGATATCAGCAGTATTAAATGACATGTGATCTGTTGCAGGAACACAAGAGAGATAATGGGGATGAATTGAGGATTAGTAAAGCAGCAGGCACCGCCATGATAACAAGTTGTCAGATTCAGGTCTGGAATCCACTAGATAAGTTATGTCTGTGAGTGTGAACGCTCATCATAAAAGTGATAGGAGATCTTGACATGATCATAATATTCAAAGTCATACCAGTCAGAAAGTTTCTAGTGTTGTATAGTTTGCTGTTTAAACTAATCATAAGCAGCATTTGATTTGCTAAGTGATTGAGTCATCCATCCTCCTTAACCCTCTGGGCTTCTTCGTGAATGGGTTACACTTAGCTTCCTCCCGGTCAAAAACGGACGAAGCCTTAAAATTTAACTTTACTTTTTCCCACGATAACCGTTCAAATATATTTTTGTTCTATAATATTTTCTGATTATTATTTAGAATTTTCAGAGTTTTTTATGATACTTTGCTTTAATTATATAATTTTTAAGAGCTATTTTTTTCATTAGAATTAATATATATATTTTTATTTTATATTTCTTTTTATTTTTTTTCAATAAATGCAACAATTCACATCAAAATAGAGTGCCAGCTTAATAAAAAAAAATGTTCCAGTAGAAGAGCGCCAACTTGTGGCTTTAAAACATAGTTAAATGTGTGCAATGTCCTGCACAGCCTGTAGGCTGCCCATAGCTTCCTATGTAAATACATAGAAAGGCTTTTTGATTCCTGTTCTTGTTTTAGACATGATTTCTCTATCTTATTCGGTTTTTTTAATTTAGATATACATTTAGATATTCTAAAAGACAACTAATTAATTTTTTTATCATTTTTTTTAGATAAGTGTATCAGGTTTTGCATTATGATTACAATCAAACAATATCATTTGGTTAGAAAGGAAACACAATGCAAACATTTTTGTTACTCAGTATTTGATCATTCAAATAATTGAACAAAATAAGGGATGGTTAGTGATAATTCAAAACACTTTACAGATATTTTGCAATAAATTGGTATTTTTTATAATTTTTTTATTCAATAAGTAATAAAAACTTCATAAGAGAACAGCAATTATGATCGAACAGAAATAAACATAAAATAATGTTAATTTTCTCTCTCTCTCTGTGTGTGTGTGTGTGTGTGTGTGTGTGTGTGTGTGTGTGTGGATATGCATTTGAGCGAGAGTCTCTTTTGTATTTTTTATTTATTTATTTTTGCATACTCTCAAAATTTGCTGTTGCAGTCTTACCAGTGAATCTCTCTCTCTCTCTCTCTCTCTCTCTGTGTGTGTGTGTGTGTGTGTGTGTGCGCTTGCATGTGTGTGCATTTGAGCAAGATTTTTTTTTTCCATTTGTTGATTTTATTTTGCATATTCTCAAAATTTGCTGTTGCAGTCTTCCCAGTGAATCAATCTCTCTCTCTCTCTCTCTCTCTCTCTCTCTCTCTCTCTCTCTCTCTCTCTCTCTCTCTCTCTCTCTCTCTCTCTCTCTCTCTCTGTGTGTGTGTGCGTGGCAATAATTTTTTATCATTTGTTGATTTTATTTTGCATATTCTCAAAATTTGCTGTTGCTGTCTTACCAGTGAATCTCTCTCTCTCTCTCTCTCTCTCTCTCTCTCTCTCTCTCTCTCTGTGTGTGTGTGTGTGTGTGTGTGTGTGTGTGTGTGTGTGTTCGTGTGTGCATTTGAGCAAGATTTTTTTTTTTCATTTGTAAATTTGCAAATTTGCTGTTATGGTCTTACCAGTGAATCTCTCTCTCTATCTCTCTCTATGTGTGTGTGTGTGTGTGTGTGTGTGTGTGCGTGTGTGTGCGTGCGTGTGTGTGCGTGTGTGTCTGTGTTCGCATTTGAGAAAGATTTTTTTTCATTTGTTGATTTTATTTTGCATATTCTACAAATTTGCTGTTACAGTCTTGCCAGTTTATCTGTGTATGTGTGTGTGTTTGTGCGCGTGGGTGTGTGTGTGTGTGGGGGGGGTGGTCTTATTTGCACTCCTGATATTTTAGAGTGTCACCCCTTCATTGCTGTACACTTTTTTTCGGCACAGTTGCTGATTTGTAGCTTGTACCACCAAAAGTTTCTCTGAGTTTTCCTGTTTTTTCGTGTTTCCCATTCATTTCCTATGTCGGTCATTTTTGACCGGGAGGAAGCTAAGTGTGACTTTTTTTTTTACGACCCTTTAACAAATCAGAATCATCTCCTTGATTTTTTTGTGTGTTCATATAGGTAATACAACAAAAGTCACCAAGTTTCAGCCCCATCCGATCAAGCAAAAAAATTAAACATTTCAAAACGTAACAGTTTTCGGTCATTTTTGACCGAAGAAGCCCAGAGGGTTAAATGACTGTATAAATTCATACAGGAGAAATAAATTCATACAGGTTTGGAACAACTTGAGTGAGTAAATTATGACAGAATTTTTCATTTTTGGGTGAACTGTCTATCACTATAACAGTATATGTCAAAGCAAAGGTATTTCCAACTTCCCACTAAATATATTGGGGCCTCACATCACGTTCAGTCTCTTGTGCGTTACGTGTGCACGAGTGCGAGCGCAAATATTTATAAACTAAGAATATGTTTATAATCATATCACGTGTTGGACTTGATATATAGCTAGTTTTTAAAATTATTTGTATTATTTTAGTTTAGTTTTCTTAATGTTTTGCAGTGTGGCCTATAAGAAACAAAAAAGTTCTTGATAAATAGTTGAGTATAAGGGGAGGAGGCTGGTGATGATCGCACGTTCAATCACATCCACCTCATCTGTACCTGCGTGAAAACCATCCAGATGGAAGATGCTTTTCTTTTCTCGTTGTGTTTGAGTAGTCTATTTTATAGGACTTGCCGCGCAAAAATGTCAATGTTCGGTATTCGTGCCCAAATGGTGCCTATGCAACGTTGAAGCTTTTTAGACGTTTCACTGTGTGAAAGATGAACTCATCTCAGCAGGTTCACTTCTCCCCCACCAGGAAAGTTGAGTCGGTTATAATTTCTGTCATTTTCTCCATCATATTTTTGGTTGGTACCGTGGGGAACTGTCTTGTGCTCGCAGTTCTCATCCGCAACGGCCAGATGAACACAAAGAGCACCAACCTATTCATCCTAAACCTCGGGCTGGCGGACCTCTGCTTCATCGTCTTCTGCGTGCCTTTCCAGGCTACCATCTACACCATGGACGAGTGGGTATTTGGACCCTTCGTGTGCAAAGCTGTGCACTTTATCATCTACCTGACCATGTACGCGAGCATCTTTACTCTGACAGCTGTGTCTCTGGACAGGTTCGTTCTTATCCTGTTGCGCACAAATAGCGCGCGCTTTTCTTTCCAGTTCAGCGAATCGTGAAACGCGTAATTGATTGAGATGTTCTAGTAATGATATGCAATAAATAATTGTAAGAGGGCAGTGTTAGCATGCACGGCACTTAATCAGAATAGTACAGAAAGAAACGTGTTAAATCGTTTTGAATTCTCTTGATTTGGTACTGTTTTGAAAACAATGCAATTCTTTAGTAATGCATTTTAGGGTTAAACATATGTTAAGCACGTTTAAAATGAAATGATTAATATAATCATAACATCCTACTGTGAAGGATAGCCTATTTGTATAAAATAATGGCTGAATTGCAATGTTTTTTTGTTTATTGCTAAAAAAATCTTCTTTTTTGTTGTATTGTTTCCTATTGTGACGTACATCCGAGTCAAACAGATCAATTCAGAATAAAATGTGTTGTGGGACTTGATTTTATCCATCAGGAATTGATTGGGTCGTTGTGGTTTGCTATTGCTGTGATCTCATGCCAGTGACATGTTGTCCCAGTAAACACATCACCAGAGAAAAGAAGAGACCTTAAAGGGATAGTTCACCCAAAATTGAAAATAAGCCCATGATTTACTCACCCTCAAGTCATCCTAGGTGACATATGACATTCTTCCTTCAGACAAATACAATCAGAGTTATATTAAAAAATATCCTGGCTCTTCCAGGCTTTATAATGGAAGTGTATGGCTGTTTCTGTTTTGAAGTCCATAAAAGTGCATCTATCCATCATAAAGTGACCCACACGGCTCTGGGTTAACAAAGGCCTTCTGAAGTGAAGCCATGTGTTTGTGTAAGAGAAATATCTATATTTAAAACTTTTTAAAGTTAAATAACTAGCTTCCGGCCAAACGAACATACAGATTCCATTTAAGTGTAAAGCGCAACTTATGCGAGTAATTGGACGTACGCCATAACAACAATGGACATAAGTTGTGCATTAGGCATAAGTAGACTGCGCATGGCAGGAAGTTAGAATTTGATGATGGATAGATGCACTTTTATTAACAGAAACAGGATATTTTTTTAAATATACTGTAACTTTGATTGTATTCGTCTGAAAGAAGAATGTCATAGGCTACACCTAGGATGACTTGAGGGTGAGTTCATTTTCATTTTTGGGTGAACTGTCCCTTTAATGCAAGAGGGAAGGGGAGTTATTTTGATAAGGAGGGAACATGAAAAAAATAATGACGAAAAAATGAACACCGAAATATATATATAAAAAGATTTGTCCATTGATGTTTTGTGATCGCACTTTCTCAACAGATATCTCGCCATTCGGTACCCGTTGCGCTCAAGAGAGACGAGAACACCCCGCAATGCTCTGACCTCAATTAGCCTTGTGTGGGCTCTATCACTGTTCTTCTCCAGTCCTTATCTCAGCTACTACCAGCAGATGGATCTAGACGGGACCACCGTTTGCATCCCGGCGTGGAACATCCCCCATCGTCGAGCCATGGACGTCTGCACCTTCATATTCGGCTACCTCATCCCGGTCCTCATTCTCGGCATCACGTACGCCCGCACCATTCGCTACCTGTGGACCTCCGTGGACCCCATGCAGGACATGTCGGGATCCCGCAAGGCCAAGCGCAAGGTGACCAAGATGATAATCATTGTGGCTGTGCTCTTCTGTTTATGTTGGTTGCCGCATCACCTGGTTATCTTGTGCATGTTGTTCGGCCACTTCCCGCTCAACCACACAACCTACGTCATCCGCATTCTCTCTCACCTGGTGGCGTACACCAACTCCTGCCTGAACCCCATCGTCTACGCCCTGGTGTCTAAGCATTTCCGCAAGGGCTTCAAGAAGGCGTTTGGCTGTGCGTTCCCTAACCGGGTCGTAAACCGGATCCACGACGTGCAGCCGGCACAGACGGTAAGCCTGATGGAAGCTGCCACGTGTGAAGGATCCAATAGTGACGGGTCAACCCGGGGTCGTCTCTGGAGCAAAAGTAGCAAGAAGATGATGACAAGTGCCTTCATGACATTTAATGTGACATAATCCACTTACACTCTCACCCGCTGTCAAATCAGTGCTCACCAAAGTATAAAACTCTTCTTTTCCGGTGGCTTTTAACAGCATTTGCGCTGTGATTACATAAAAGTTGTCAGGCGCAGGTTGTCAGGTAGAGAGAAAGCAGTGCTTTTTGTGTTCTCGATGAGGACAGTGACTGATGTTTAAAATGTAAAATCTCTCGTGTCTGTGTTTTGTCAATGTTGGCAGCTTTCGTCACTGTGCTATGTGTTTTGTGACTGTGACTCATAGGTTTTCCAGAGGTACGAATAAATTCAATTATCAGAGAAAAGTACCGGCATCAATTTGTTTGGTTCAAACGTTCATATGGCGAACTTTCATAACAATTTGATCATATTGGAAGATGTTTTTTTAGAATTTGTGTCACCTTAGTACAGTATTCATCTGCCATTCTCATCTCCTTTTGGGTTATTGCTGCACAGGATCTGCTGTATGGGTCAATGATATATAAGAGTGACTGTAAAAAAATATTTTCAAGATTTATTATCACAACATTTTTTCTTTTGTCAAATCAAATTAAATAATTTATTTAGTTCAGATAACATATTATTTTGAGTTTTTGATGATTAAATCAATCTCCATTGTATTAACTCACTTTTATTTGAATCAACTTAAAATTTTAAGGCAACCAGGTTACTTATTTTTTTAAAGTTAAACCAACAATATTTTTTTACAGTGTATGATAAATAAAATGTCTTTGAAAACCTAGTTTAAAGCACATGTGGTCATATGGTTTTGTAAAATATTTGTACTGTGTGTGTATATATATATATATATATATATATATATATTGTTTGGAAGCTTCCATATACAGTATGGTTGCACCACATGGTTTTGTTGGTATTTAAACTATTTTAAAATGAAATATTTCCAAATAAGCAATTTTGATAATTTTAGAACATAAATAAAGTAATAGAAATTAAGATTATGCCAAAATGATAAGATTTTATTTAAAACCCATTTACTCTTAAGGATATTATTTGAATATCCCCAAAAAAATATTAAAAAAAAATATATTCATAAATTAAAAACATTCTCTTCATTGGAAAGGCACACTGCAATTCAAAAGTTTGGGGGTCAGTAAGATTTTGTCATTTTAAAGTCTCATAAAGTCTCTTAAGTTTCTTTAAAAAAAAAATATTGCTGACTCCCAAACATTTGGGTGGTGTTAAAGTAATTCTATCAATATTTTTTTGTGTATTTTAAATAAATTAATATATGGTTAAAAACATGAGTCATTGACCCCTATAGCAAATTTCCTGACGTTTACAGTCTTTCATGGATAACCAAAAAAAGGTTGACTTTGTTTACAATATTATATGAAATGTCTCACAGTATATCTGTACCACTACCTCTTTTGTGTCTCGTGGGTATCTATCAAGCATGTTATGCATTTTAATGCTTTGAATGTGTATTCTACTTAGGCTCAACCATAAATGCTAGAAAGAATTAGGAAGTCGATTAATAAATGAATAAATAAACGACTCGTAACTGAAATTAGTCTTGGTCTTTGTGATGATTTCTAAGCAGCAGTACTGTACATAGAATCATCATTCAAGCTGTTATGAAACAGATATGCACTAGAATATCCACTAATCTTGGTTCTCCCTGGATCTGGCTGTACTGGGAATGTGCCAGTTGGCTGGTTCTAGCGTGTAGCTGCTCCAGGCTCTGCTGTTGCTTAGTGAGTTTGTGGGCACTCTGATTTGCTCCATCAGTGGAAAAAGCCCAGCGTTGCAGCCTCATTTAACGACTTTATTTAACCAGATTTGTGGTTATTTTATACTTCCCATGACGCTGCTTATATGCTAAAAAGGGAATGAGGGCAAATCTTTCTGAGCACCTCTTCTCTGTAAAGTATCAGCTGCTGCCCTTCTGGCAAGTAGTTTGTTGTTTTTAGTAGTACTACAAGAAACAGGTCACTGAGTGTGAATATGTTCATTTTAGTGACCTTCATGTCAAAAATCTCTGTGAGTTTGCAGGAGACTTTGGTGCCGGTGTCTCTCGTACTTAAGGTTCTTCTTGAAGGGTCACTCTGCAGTCAAACAGATTGGCACATGCAGAGGATAACTGTGAAGTGGCAATTACAATCCTGGCTCTCTACTGATGATGATGCTGCTCTGCTCTCCATGAGTCCTATTGCAGCCAATTTAGCTTTTCACTGTAGGAGTCATACATGGATCTGACCTTTTTGACACAGAACAGACATGATAGTCATGGAAAATTTAGGCAGTCCCAAAAGAAATGTGTACCAAAAGAAATCTCTTTCGTTTGACCATCAATATTTTGTTCCTATTTACTCACCTTCAAGCTTCTGTTAGCAAAATAAAGCAGTAGGTGGTGATTTATAGAGCCAAGGTACAAGAAAAGCACAATAAATCTGTATGATCCATCCATGCTAGCTTTCTCTGACGAACAGACCAAACTCTTCCCATCTGCCAGAGCTTTTAGATCTCATTTGCATTTATGTTCAATTAAAAAGGACATATTAGTGCACCAGGTGTGTCGATAAAAAACAAAACACTCAGTATTAATATATATTTTTTAGTAATTTAATTTTAAACATCATATAATGTACAGACAGAGCGAGAATGGCAGGAAAACAGTTGTTTACGTTCGTTACTGTAGTGGTGTTACTCTACTGTATTTTTTTTTTTTTTAGAGATGAATGACACATGATGTAATCCAATAAACTTGTTTCTGTCTGTCTCGGTTCTAGAGTGGCTTTGGACGTTGATTTGCAGGGAGGGTGAGTTCTTATGCTTTCAATGCTAGCAGGCTAAAGTTAGCATTACCCAGATCACCTATTGCACCTTTAAGCCATACACTGAAAAAAAGTGAAACAATTTTCACTTAAAAAAATGCTTGATTGAACAAATAAATACAAAGAGATGGCTAGTAACATATTGAATTGAATTAAAAAATATAAAAGACTCAAAGAGTAAATTTTCCTGTAAGACATACTGTACTCAAATAAACTTTCTTTTATTTATTAAATCAGCTTTTGCATTAAAAAAAATTCCTAGAATACAACCAGCATGTGAAGTATTCAAGTTGAATCTCTTGCCTATAGTTCTTTTGCTCAATGGTACTTTCTGACAGCTAGTTGACCTCTTCTAGTTTGTTCTTGTGCGTCACGATCACAGTACCAACCCCAACACATTTTTAATGGCTGAAAATACAATGTAGTCAAGTCAAAGTTCACCAATTAAGCGGCAGTCTTCTTTCTCGAAGGTACTTCTAATGATGACACATCTCTGTGTGTACAGAGATAGTTGTGTTCAGTCTGAGGCTGTGTCCAAAATCACATTCTGTGTTGAGTAGGAACTTGAACAATTGGGTACATCACGACAGCTAAAAAAGTACGTTCTGCTTGTGTTGTATAAACGTAATCTGGACGTACTACATTCACCATGTGACCTTTTTGTCTACTCCTTTATGAGTATTGTGAATTCTGGGCCTCAGGGGCTGTTTACACAGCACTGTTTTCACCTAAAAATGAACAACTTTTTATGCGGTTTGGCTGTTTATTTACACCACAACAGCGTTTTGGGTGCCTGAAAATGCTAACTTTTGAAAACGGGTTAGCTTGTCTTCTTGTAAACAACAAAAAAAAACCTGAATCTCTGAAGACGATGACATCATGCATATTCGTGTTACACGTTCAGTCTACTGTTTTAACACTAATGGTCTGGTAGCAAAATACAGCCTTTTTTAGTTGTATACGCGGATCCGTGTGATTGTGAATGAGGATCGTTTTGACAATGGTGTCGCCTGTACGCGGAAAACTCAAGGGAAAACATCTCAGTTTTAAACATTGTCTTGAAACGTACCCTAAGTGATTTTGGTTACCAGTTACCATGGCTTTTCATTATATGACTAATTAAATCCTGCCTGTTTGCATTTGAGTTTATTATCTTGTGTTTTATAAGCCATTCGATTCCTTTAGTTCTTTGTCTGGTGTTGTTGGTGCTGTGTTTTAGTATCCACTGTTGCATTGAATACTCTGATTGAAATAGGCCTACTGCTTTTGTTTTTTTAAAGAAAGGGGAAAGAGAAGATCCAGTTTAAATGAAAGCTGTTGATGTTGTCTCAATGGAAATTGCCAGCAGTAAACAGTGTTCAAATTAGCTATGTAAGGTTTTTTCCATTCATGAACAAAGCACTCTGTTTGCATCCCATGTGTCCGAGAACAAAATCGTCACTTTCTGGGAAATTGACGCAAAATATCTGTAATAAAATGGAAACCACTGTGGTTCTTTTATCCTTTATCATAAAAGACTCAGAACGTGCAGATGAAACACAATAAACGCTGCCATGCTACCTGGATGCTGATGTTTGTGAACACAATCGTGTGAGACAGTTCTGGGAGATCATCAAATAATGCTGATTTTCAGAATGATCAAACCAGCATTTGAGACGCTGTGCAATTATGAAATTGGTCCACTGTTGAGGCAATGTGTTTCCATCTTTTATACTATAATTTGTTCAAGTTTTATTGCAGTGTTTAAAATTCAAAGCTTTCTTGATCTACATTCTGAGTTTGTTTTTAAACCTCTAACCCTGTAATGATTAAAGTTGGCATGATTCATGAAACAGAAGGTGCAGAATTTTCCTTTTTGGGTGAACTATCTCTTTAAGCACTGCTTAAAGATCCTGCAGCAGCCTTCATAAGCTCTATCATTTCACTCACCACACTGGGACGTAACAGGTTGTCGTCCTTTACCGAATGTTTCCAATCAGTCCTAATGGAAGAACTTGTAAGTTAAAGCATGCTCGGTGAATTGAACAGAGATGTTGCCTCGCAGCAGACTTGTGCCTCCAGTGAAGTAGGTCCAATTAGGATCTAAGACTTTCTCAATAACAAGAAAAGTAAATGTTAACTGTTGTTAAACAAAGGCCCAACATCACACTAAAGAAACTTAGAAGAAAGGAAGAAAGAAAATTAATTAGAGTTATTTACAACATTAAATAAATAATTGGAATTTATTTATATTTTATTTTATAAAAGCTGTTTTTTTTTAAATTAAGCAGAATTTAAGAAAATAATATTTCATTTAGTGTATTTAGCCAAGACAGGAGCTGTATGAAAAATTTAATTGAATCAGATGTGATGGATCTATGTGCATGCTACTGGAAAAATAGCCTAAAATAAACAACTGAGAGTGTACAAATCTATGTTTTTGGTATATATAATAATAGCTATTTTGTTATTTGTGGTGAAACAATTAAAAACAAGCTCTAACACTGTTTGAGTAATGTTTTTGGGAACGACTTCGACATTTGTTGAATAAATTTAGAGCATCAATAATAGATATAGATGAATCACAATCTACATCATCACCACCATATTTATCATATGTTCATAAAGGGCCGATAAACTGTTTAATGTAAATTTATGACGACGTGTTACTGTCACCACTGAACGTGCTTGACATTTCCCTCATGAAGCAACCCTTGAGGATACAAACCTCTGATGACGGATATTTGCATTTGCTTGTCAGTGTAAGTGTGGCGGAATATGCGCGTTGACAATAATGCCAGCAAAAGACCCGCTTATCGAAACACTTAAAGGTAGGTTTCATGTATCATACGCATAGTAAAAGCTGTATCTGACCTTCGATGTGCTGTTTTTTGTTTATTGATCAGTTGTTCTGGTCACGCAACAGATGATGAAAACCTGTCTGAGAGCTGCTAGCAGCGCCTGTTAGGAGATGCATAGATAGCTAGCATACTTGTCTGTTTTACCCGTTTTGAATTAATAACATTAAAGCAGCCACACTGGAGAGGATATTTATATGGCTGCTCTTTAGGATATAGCTAGTCTGAGTTACTATATTTTGTAAATCTCGGTAGCCAAATAGGCTTAACTAACATTTGTATACTAAAAAACGAGTTCCCTATTAGTATTTTAAGTATTCATACTGAGTAGCCATGCTAATTGGGGAGAAAGTCGCTATGAAATTAAAATGGACTATTTTTTATTTTTATTTTTTATTGAATATTGCGGCATTTGGGCTGATTTATTCTTGCACACATAATTAGCCTATTTTTTAAATGCATGTGCACTCATAATTTTTAATCAAATCATCTATTTCTCTGATGACCTTTACTGGTGCAAGGGCGGGGACCTGTCACTCAAGTGAGATTCCCTCCTTTTTTCTTGTTCGAGAAGCAGTTTAACTCAATGTTGTCAATATTTAACACATTTCTCTCTGCTAGTCTAAAAATACAACCAAAACACACAAAGCAAAAGCCAGTCTGGAGTAGCATGAGTGCAGTGAACTCCTCTCTCCACTCCAGATCAGTCTCGTTTTTATCATATTCCTGGCAACCAAGTATGCCAGTGTGTGTTGTTTTGATCTGGTTTAATGATGCAAAGGTTATTCCACGTACCTGCATTACATATTGTGGTTAAAAAAACAGAAAACTAATCATTAACCATAATCCTCCCTGTTTATTTCAAGTGTGCATTCTGAATTTGAAATCGGAGGGCACTGTGACTGACTCCAACCCACACCTGGCATCCTGCTGTGAGCTCCTGGAACTTATACTGCAAAAGGGACTACAGCGTGAGATCACACACCAACACACACCTGCACATTTTCACCTGTCAGCAAACACAGGGCACAAACTCAAATATGAGCCATTATTACACCTGGCACACATTGTGAGAAAATACATATACATAGGATGACATTTATTGCTGTTTAAAGATAACAAGGATGTGTCTATTGACAATATAGCCTATATTCTAGAAATTTGGACACACTTAACTTAATTTATGTTTCTCATGACATTATAACCTTTTGACCTGAATGTTTAAGCTTAAATGGTCCAAAGTTGTAAACTGTACACATAAACGGTCTGCATATGCATTTCTTTACAATATAGAACAAAGATAGTGAAAGGAAAAGCAGCCAGCGAGTGCATGCATATACATTCCAAGCTAATTTTATTTACAGTATATAATTATTTGTAGCAGTTTGTCTCTTAGATAAAAAATAATACAAGCAAATAAAAGTGCATGTAAAGGACAGTATTATTATGTAATGAAATGAATGCTGCATGTCATTCATGTTTTTAGAGCCTGTTCTCAGCTTAGCTCATAGAGATTACTGGCATTGTTTCGAACAGCTCCTACAGCACGACACATGTGGCAGGTGAGTCTTTATGCACTTATTGCTTCTCATTTTTATTGCTTCTCATTTTTTCCCTTCAGCAATCTGAAGGGAGGGTGGGATCTTATGCTTTGAAAGCTAGCTCCCTATTGATAGCCTTTACGAAAATTACCTTTAAATCCAGGACATAAACTGTAATGTACAGTAGGATTTTGAAACATTTAAAATGATAAAAAAAAAAAAATAATGGAGCGATATAAATAAAAGAGGTAGTTTTTGTCATTCCTAAATTGTTATTCTAATAAATCCAATAACAATATATTTTATAATTTATAGAAATTAAAAAAAAATAGATTATGATTAATCACAACCACAATTTTTCTGAAAATAGTGCATCTTAATGATCAGAATGTTCTGTCTACCCATGAAGGTTGAGTTCAGTCTCTTTGGCAGTGCAACAGACCACAGCCTGCAGCAAACTCATTACATCTCAAGGCCGAGGACGCTTCTTCATACGGCTCATGCTGATGAGGAGAACCCTGGGAAATGTAGTAAAACACCTGCTGCACACAAACAGAGTAATCGAGGTTAGTGGACACTTACAGAGTGATGATGACTAAATCTTGTATGCTTACAGAATAATCTACGTCATTTCTTTTCTTTACAGTGGTATTGCGCTAACATTTCTATTCTTAGAAATGAGGAGTTTGTAGGTGAGTTTTTGGTTTCACAAACCATCTAACTTTATCCGTTGTATTGTTTTGATTTTTTGTTGCTGTGTGTGTTTCCAAACAGAACCGTTTCTTTCGCTGTCTATGGTGTTGTCAGAAATTAACTTTAAGATCAGTATTGAGGTATGAACCGCTAAGCCTGTGTATTCACTATATTAATTCGAATTAATTAATTAATTCAGACTTTTTTTTTTCTGGGAACTTCCTCTCTGTGACTTTAATCTCAGAACTGCAGTTTCCTGGATGAAAGCTGGCAGCTCCCGGTACGATCTTAATATTCTTAATTTGCCTGTATGTGCATGAAGAGGTAATGTTGAAGTGCATGTTGCAAACCTTGCTTGTGTTTTAGGTGTGTCAAATCTATGAAGCTGTTCCCTGTCGGGAGCTGGGAATGGTTCTCAGGTTAGCATGTCGGCATGTCTTTTCAATTCTGAATGCTGCATTTGTTCGTAATTTAAGTGGAAATAATTTATGCTCACATTCTGAGACATGCTGTTTGTGTTAAAGAAAATTGTGCGCAAATACACCGTGCAAGTTTTTGATTGTCTAGATTGAACAGCAAATATTCCTATTGCTATTTATATCCCATTTACTTTTTATAGGTACCTAGATGGACGTGTGTTTGTACTGGACCTGCTTCAGGGTAGTCAAGCTCAGGCGGATATGTTTGCCGAGCCTGGTGACATCATTGATGAAATCAATGGGATATCACTGAGGAATGCTAGCAATGGGCAGGTCAGAATAAATCGTACCCATAAAATGTGTCCTAAAAAATTAAAGTTGTGCAATACTCAAATCTGATTTGCACCAGCATTTTAAAGTTGACATATAAATGAAAATGCACCTTATTTTCCGAATACTTGTTATTGATCTTATTGTGAACATATATGTATGTGTTTCATTTGTAAATGAAAAAAAAATAAATAAATAAAAAAAGACGTAATTTGAATTAAAATATTAATTATTAATTAAAATAACTCGATCTTCCAGTGAAACAACATACTTCTCTCTGGTGACTTATGCCAGTTTATTCGATAGCAAGGTCCAATCAACAACTGATGCATATAACAAGTCGATAATTGATAATCCGAAAATCACTCGGATGTACATCACAATACAGTGTAGTATAAAAGATCTGTCACTACTTCCTTCCATTACATCGTGACTTTAAAATATGTCTCTGCAAATATGAAAAAAGACCAATATTTGACTGACAGGCCACACACTTTTCCCCCTCCAAAGGCAGGTGTGGTTTTGTCAAAGCTGAAGGGTCAGCCACTTTCCATCCACTTTATACGTTGGAGAGGAGAAGATGGGTCCATCTATCAGCCGCTGGTCAAACACTTACGGAAACTCAAACAGGAAAAACCCTCGCTTCGATTTGGTCCAAAACCCGCCTCTCAGCAGGACAGAACTGCGGGCCAGAGGAGAGGGCAGACACAGTGTGTGAAAGACGGCAGGTACTCTCAATAGAGACATCACGCTTGTTTGCAATTGTATTAGTCACAAATACCATAAACAGTCTGGCCTGTTTGATCGTGTTTCATTAACAGGATCCTGTACGCTGTACACCTCTTAGGAAAAGCAAACATAGGAATGGTACAGTAGTTGTGTAAACATCTCTCTTTATGGTGCTCTTGCTTCACTTTAATCCATGCATGTGTATTATTTGAGTCAATATGTGATCCTAAATAGTGATTATTGAATATCAATGTTATTTTGGTTGAATCTTAAGTGTGGAGGTAAGGAGGTCCTGCAGCATGCCATTCCTGAGGTTCTGGAGAGCAAACAGGCAAGAAAGGTACATCTACAATTAATCAAGTGAGTTTTATGTAAGGAGATATACAGTATGTAAGCTAGTTGTGACATCTGTATGATTTCTCATGCATTCTTTCTGATTTTGTCATACAGGAAGTACTGCTGGATGTAAAGGAGACTCATCTTACCTGCATAGAGAAGTCCAATAAGCAGGTTTGTATTATTCAGTGTTATATACTGTATGTTTAACTATGTACGGTATATTATTTTAAGCCGAAGTGTCTCCTTTTGATTAGGAGCTGTTTCAACACCACTTCCCTGAGATATCATGTGTTGGGAGGTTTGGAAGCCAACCTGATTTAACCATTTTTGCTTTCTGTTTATTGTAAGTATACTTTGAGAAACTGTTGTATAATAGATGTCTTTTCATATATAAGTAATTCAAATTAGATGTTTTATGTCAAACTTTCTTTCTGAAAATATCTTTTTTTTTTAAAGTCCGGCTTTCAGCATTTGATAGGGTGTTGGAATTTGAATAAATGCCAGGCGTATTATGAGTTTACGGTATTAGATTACCGTTTATCTGCATTCCATTTTCTTATCAGTGACATTTCCTTTCAGGCTTTGTCTTTTTGAACTTGGATTTTCTTGGACATTCAGTACTAAACATTTAATTGGTTTCAGAGATTCACCACAGGAAGGAAAACCAACAGGCTTCTGTTGTGTGGTCCTGCAGGCTGCCACAAGTAGTGAGTGTGAAGAGATTGTTAACCGTATAGGTGAGTTTGAAATCACCTTAATTCACAGTGTTTAAGTAATAAAAGGATTCTCATTTCAAACGTCAATCACTTTAGAAGTAATTTTTATATTTTCCCCCCCACAGCTGCTGGGTTTAAACATACAGAATGGTTTGTATGAAAAACCCAGAACTTAAGTGGACTTGACATCTTTTGTAGTTTGCATCATGTGTTTTTTAACATTATGTATCAACAATATAGTTTATTGTTTGTATTAGTGTATATATATGATAGACAAAAAACATTGAAACACCTTGTATTTGTGCTATGTTGTTTTGATAGAAATCCACTAAACACTGATTAAGTCAGATTTCATGCCTTTATTACTTTGTCACTGTTATGTAATATACAACTATTTTAAAACTCTTAAAAAAAACATTAACTGCACGCATAGGGGTCCAAGAATATTGAAAATATGTGTTTATTTATGCATTTAAACCTGGAAAAACAAGGTTGTAGGATCTTTAAAAAGTAAAACAAAAACAAATTAAATGTGTCATTCAATTAATAAGGAATTAAAGTTCTATAATCAAATAAGTAAATGTATGTCACTGACTGAACATGTAAACTCGATATATATTTTTAAAAATATTATATTTTTGCTTCCATCGAGGCAGAAGATGTTTTTATGAATATTTTAAGTGTAAAAATAAAATCAAACATGCTTAATTTGCCATACAGTATTATTTATTATTAATAAATCAATATCACGTTTGGCGGCCTTTATCTCCGACTTCGAATTTGAAGCACATCTCGCTCTTGTTTTGGGGATTTACCTCTGTTCATTATCTCTGACTTCACTTTCCAACGACCACGAACGAATCGTTCTTTTGAATTGATTCCTTTCAATGAATCCGCTGAGCCGATTCATACATTAGGTCCATTGAACCATTCCTGTACACATCGAACTGAACAGTCCTAGTGGTGCTTCAAACAAACTGTTCGAAAGAATCGATTCTCGCGCTACTAAAACGTCATCACAATGGCCCGGAATTTCCTCTTCGCCAGATTTGGCGCATGCGCACATCGAAAAAGAATGCGGACTTCGCAGCTCTCCCAAAATTAAACTGTTTGATGGCCATAATTCGATAAATCATGTCGAAAGCAACATCTCAGCCCGGTTCTTCGGGTGCCGCTGCCAACCTAGGACCTTCATCGTCCTCCTCCTGCTCCTCACCCTCGGCAGGTGGCACGACGTCCCCCGCTAACGTGCTGCACGCACAGCCCGAGAAACCCCAGCACTACACGTACGTAACGAAACACCTTTACACCCACCTGATTACACATGCAAATCACATATTTCATGCACCACTAATTTTACACGCCTCTCATGCGCATCTGTGGGCTCTCTGGGGATGAGCTGGATCAAGAGTTGTGTTCTGTGTGGAGGCCTAGTAGTGTGATATTATGGATGCATGCATTGTATCGGGATGATGTTTTGAAGGATACACTTAAGCATCCTGGCAAGAGGTCTGGTGATTTGTAAACACAATAAAGGCAACCTATATAACGCTTAGTCTGATATGTTATGGATAGTGATATTGTGGTTTAGCGTACATCCAATATTTTGATCTCTGCTTCATTTAACTGATGATGAAGCCCCACACATGTAACTTAGGTTCCCATATTTTATGACCAATGAATTTGCCTGATTATGTCGTACGCTTTCTAGTAATTTACCACTGCAAAATGATCAATGAACACAACCAAAAGATTTATATTCACTAGACTTTTCAGACATTTTAAGATTTTTTTTATTTATTTACATCAGGGCTTTAACCACCATTGACATGGACAGTATAAGCATAACCAGATAGATAGGCTACTATTGAAATCACTATAACAGTTTTTATGACATTGCCATGTTGCCATGCCAAAAAAGTCTTGGACTTTTCCAGTTGTTCATAATTGATTACTGGGTAAGGTTTTTAAATTGAGGAGATATTACACCTAAGCATACATTCTCTGCCCGGTCAAAACAAAAGTAACTGTTTGGATTTAAAAAGGCTAAAAGTCAATGATTGGATCATTATTGCAGTGATCATTATGTTATATGTTTGGCAACAGTTCCTCTAACCCTAATAGACAGAGTGTGTAGCCTTTTATTTCTTAAACAACCATGTAGAAAGGCACATCATGATTTATCAGGCTCAAATTGTGAAAGAATGGTTGAAGAATCATTTTCACACATGAACTGGGCTGGCACCGCTAAGTCCAGACCCTGGTATTTGATCTAGTGCTCGATTCTTGCGTTGTTAAGATCTTAACCAAAAATATAAGCACTTCCTTCTGGAAATAACATCACAACATGTATGCTCCCTCCCAAGCATTCTTTTACAAAGCTACACACTCCATCGATAAGTTAAGAACTGTTGCCAAACATATAACATGCTAGAAACTCAATAATCACTGCAATAATGATCCTATCATAGACTGGCAGTTGCCTATTTAAATCCTTTGTTTTTGGCTGGGTAGTTTGTGTATATACTGTATATCACAATCACATGCCTAAATCTAGTGTTAGTCCAACTTGTTCATGTATAGGTACAACGTTTTGTCAGTTCAGGTTGTAGCTATACCCCTTTAATCCGTCCTTGCGCTTTATCTTCCTTAATGTTTCATAATATACTTCTTTCCCCTCTTTCTCTGTGTAAGGTATCTGAAGGAGTTCAGGACTGAGCAGTGTCCCCTGTTCGTACAGCACAAGTGCACTCAGCACCGGCCCTTCACCTGCTTCCACTGGCACTTCCTGAACCAGAGACGGCGGAGGCCGATTCGCAGACGAGATGGAACTTTTAATTACAGCCCTGATGTGTACTGCGTTAAATACGACGAGGGCGCAGGGAATTGTCCTGATGGAGATGAGTAAGAACCAGCAGATACTCCGTTTTTTAAGCCACAGTGTCTGGAAAAATGTTGATGTCATTCTTTAATTTACTTATTTATTTCCAGGTGTCCGTTTTTGCACCGAACAGCCGGAGACACAGAGAGGCGGTATCACCTCCGGTACTATAAGACTGGCTCCTGTATCCACGAGACCGATGGGAAGGGCCACTGCAGTAAGAACGGCCCTCACTGTGCCTTTGCTCACGGCTCACATGACCTGCGTAGCCCTGTCTATGACATCAGGTAGGGACCAGGGAGTTGAATTTTAAAGCAATAGTTCATCTGAATATGAAAATTGTAGGGCTGTGCAAAAATTAATTGCGATTAATCGCATCCAAAATAAAGGTCTGTTTACATAATATATTTGTGTGTGCTGTATATAATTATTTTCTATATATATAAATACACACACATGCATGTATATATTTAAGAAAATGTGTTATTCATATATAAAATATTTATATTTATATAATATAGATTATGTGTTTATATATATATATATATATATACAGAATTTAAACGCAAATAATTCTTACATGCATGTAAAGGTATTTATATATACAAAATAATTATATACAGCACACACAAATATATTATGTAAACACAGACTTTTATTTTGGATGCGATTAATCGCAATTAATTTTTGCACAGCCCTAGAAAATTGTCAACATTTATTTATCGTATTGTTCCAAAACCTATACTCGTTCTCTTCTGTGACACACATAAAATAGTTATTTTTAATTTAAGGCATTCATTGTATTGCATCCACATTTATTATTATGAGTCACTACCATGTACTTTGACATCGATAATTTTTTTTCATGTTTTTGAAATGTCTCTTATGCTCTTATGCTGTCATTTTTTTCTACTGTCACTTTTGATCAATTTATTGCATCATTTTTTTTTAATCGTACTGAACCCGTATTTTTTGAACGGTAGTGTTCATTGTGGATATTTTTCTTAGTTTGACGTCTATATTTTTAATTTCTTGATCAGAGAGGTTCAGGTATTAGAAGCCCAAGCTGCAACTGGATTGGTTGAGGGAACATCTGGAGAAGGGCAGTCAGGAGTCGTGGCCAGCACTGCACTCATAGAAAAGACCCTGAGTGAAGATCCACGCTGGCAAGGTGAAATCAGCCTCTATACATACATGCATAAACACTCTCGACTTGAATATGAGCTAAAATGGCACTTAACATTTGTGTGACTCTTCATGTCGTTCTTTGCCCATTTCTCTTCATGCAGACAACAGTTTTGTACTCTCGCACTACAAGACTGAGCTTTGCAAGAAACCTCCTCGGCTGTGCCGCCAGGGCTATGCATGTCCTTACTATCACAACAGCAAAGACCGGAGACGGAGCCCTCATAAGCACAAATACAGGTCTGAACAACAAGAAAACATAAAGAGATAGTTCACCTCACACAAAACTGGCAGTATTTACTCACGGTCATGTTATTCCCAACAAGTACACTGTTATTTTTTCTGTGGACACAAACTAAGAGTCTTTATCTAGATCATTTCCATACAACAACAGTTCCGTGTGATGAAAAACGACAAAAATTATGTATATATGATGTATTTTATATTCCATGTGTTTCAAAGTGATAGCTTTTTGTGGAGAAAATACCTCTTTATGACAAACTGCCAAAATAAAGGTTTGGTTTAACTTTAAGAAACTTTGACAGAAATAGGTTACTATTATAAAATCAAATGATGAAATTAAGAAAATTATGATTTATTATTATTATTATTATTCAAAGCAATGGCATTCAACCAAGATTTTTTTTCAATTCATGTTTTAATTTACACAGTATACAAGTTATGTTTACTGCACCTTATTTGACAGATTTAAAATGTTTTTTAAAAATAGATTTATAAATTGAAGTAAAAAATTATTTATAAAATTTCATTTTATTAGACACCATCTTTGATTATAAATTAATTTATTTTATTGGTTTGCATTTTTTTTAAATTTCCGAATTCAATCATGAAATTAATTAATACTAATATTATATATATATATATATATATATATATATATATATATATTTATAAAACAGTTTTAGTTTTCAGCCAAGTGCATCCTGGATTTTCAGTTTGAGTGTCGGTTTTAGTTCTTGGGTGAATTATTCTAGTTTCCCAAAATTTTTGGTCAGCAGAACTCTAAAATATTTACTTGGAATAGCTTTTAAGTTAATATTTATGTAATTTAACAACACATGTTCACAGTTGTCTGATGTTAGTTCACTGTTGCATGACATGTAACAAAATATTGATTTTTATTTTTAAATTATTCTGAACTATTAGTTTAAAAAGTATTGACAAATCAGATCTATGTATCTTAAATTCCTGCTCGGTAGGATGGTGGCAGTCATCCTCCATGCTAATAATGTTTGTTTGTTCTTGAAGAGCCCTGCCGTGTCCCTCGGTGAAGCACAGTGACGAGTGGGGAGACCCCAGCAAGTGTGAGAGCGGAGAAAGCTGCCAGTACTGCCACACGCGGACAGAACAGCAGTTCCACCCGGAGGTATTTCACACTCAGTCTAATGGAGCTGAACTCTGTTTAACATCAACATTTACAGCAAGAACAAGGACATTTATCAACCTGATCTAATAAAACTGTGCCTATTTGATTATGCTGTGCTTGTGATGCTCGTTAAGGTTGCTATTTTGTCTGCCTGGATTAAGTGGCTCTTTTTTAGGTTATTAGTTGTGTTGCTATAGCTCTATATCTTTTCTAATTCATAAAACGCACGATTTTAGAACGACAAAACAAGCAGAAAAAGTCAAGAAAGAGTTCAACACATGACATGCCAGAAAAATATATTCTGTGGCCACGAATTAAGAATTCATTCCCATAGCTCCCTAATACATAAGCAGACCAGTCTGGACACAATTTAACTAAAACGAGGGAACGAATTAGTAAATCATGGCCACGTCTTACTAAAATAAACAAGAGAATTAATTTTTTATTCATGGCCACGATATATTTTTTGTCCATGTTATTTGTGGGTCTCCGTAATAATTATTATAAAGCGGATTTACTGGATATTTAAAAATGTTTGTAATCACAATTTCTACCCGATTCAATATTTTAAGGCTTGGCACATACAAAATGATTATTCTGTATGAAAGTGCCTGTGGCGTTTTAAACCATTGTTAAGGGGGTAAATTAAATATGAAGAATATAGTTTTTAGTATTTGTAATGCATTTTAATGCTTGTTTTATCATATTTTAAGTTATCTTGAAGCCTCTTTACACGCTTGCCTTGTTGAGAACCATTATACTCTATTGTAGAGAAGGAACCAAACCACCCAAAACACCCTAGCAACCTCATAGCAACACCCCAATATTATTTGGTGTTTTTGAATAAGCAAGCACTACTAGCATTTTCATATTTTTGTAATAATTAATGTTTTCTTCCACAGATCTACAAATCCACCAAATGCAATGACATTCAGCAGAGTGGCAACTGTCCCAGAGGGCCGTTCTGCGCTTTTGCTCATTTAGAAAGTAAGGTTACATTTTGGAAAATGATGTGATGACACATAATTTAGGTGTATATCGTAATCGTGTCGTTTCCGTTTGCTTCTCAGAAGTAAGTGTCAGTGATGAGCAGCTGGCCGCACAATGCAGTCCCACTTCCTGCCCCAATACCTTTGAAGACTTCTGCCAGAGTGGCCAAAGTGCCACCTCAGAGGAAGGGCTGCTGGGAAGGGTTCTGTTTGAGGAGTCCTCCAGTCTTGATGCCTGTCTAGGAGGAGAGGGGGGTTATGGGAAAGCCCCTGGGTTTGAGAGGGAAGACCAGGTAAAGCAATAACACTTTCTTAATTCTTTTATTTGAAGGACTCAGTTTGAAGGCATTGGCTTTCTTGGCATAAACACTGTCATGGAAAACGTAAGAATTTCAAAATGATGTTTTCCAGGCCAGGATAAGTCATAAAATGAGTCATCCCAAACTATACAAAGTGCATTTTTTGCTCTGCTTTATATTTAATTGGCTATAAATCCAAAATCACTACTGTTAAAAAAATGGGGTTAGTAAGATTGTTTATAAATTTGAAACGACTCGCCAAGGCTACATTTATTTGATCAAAAATACAGTAAAAAATGTAACATTGTTGAAGTATTATTACAATTTAAGATATGTTTTCTATTTTAATATATTTTAAAACATAATTTATCCCTGTGACTGTAAAGCTGAATTTTCAGCATCATTACTCCAGTTTTCAGTGTCACATGATCCTTTAGAACTCATTCTAATATGCAGATTTTCTGCTCATGAAACATTTCTTCTTATCAATGTTGAAAGTCTTTGTAAAGTTGGTGACATTTGAGTGAATTGCAAGGATTGATACTTCACATACAAATTGAAATATCTGCCAGAAATATCCATAAATGGAAAAACACATTTTTTTTGAACAATTTTCATAACTTTCATACAGGCCAAATTTAGAAGTTTTTCAATGGAACATCGCAGCAGAGACATTTCCTCCATGCAAAACAAACAGGTATTAATCACACTGATTCAAACAGACAAACATGAATGAAAACTACCAATAGGCCTAGCACCTTTTGTATTATTCCATGTGTTGTTTTCAGGATTTGTTGGTGTTTCTACCTGTCGGCAGTCCTCTCAGTATGTCCTCGAGCGTACCTTCCAGTCTGGCAGCCACCCCACCCAGCCCTGCACCCCCCGGCCTCTCTTCAGGCATGAATGCCAACGCTCTTCCTTTCTACCCTACAAGTGACACAGTAGAGTCTGTAGTGGGTAAGTGATTGGTCAGGGAGATAGTACACCCTAAAATTAAATTGAATTATGTTACTAGATATATAAGGTACACTATGTTACTAAATATATAAGGGACACTATGTAACTTTTGCCCCTTTTAGCATTTAAAGTTATACTCCACTTTTTTTGGAAATAGGCTCATTTTACAACTCCCTCAGAGTTAAACAGTTGAGTTTTACCGTTTTCGAATCCATTCAGCCGATTTTCTGATATTTAGAAGAATATCAGTAACCAGACAGTTTCTGGTCTCATTGACTTCCATAGTAGGAAAAAATATATACTATGGTAGTCAATGAGACCAGAAACTGTCTGGTTACTGATATTCTTCTAAATATCAGAAAATCGGCTGAATGGATTCGAAAACTGTAAAACTCAACTGTTTAACTCTGAGGGAGTTGTAAAATAAGCCTATTTCCAAAAAAGTGGAGTATCCCTTTAAAAACACCCGAAACCATGAATGAAAATGAAAAAATCTTTTTTGCGTGTCATTTGGCTCATTCAACGAACGAAATGAACGAATTGAAATGACTCGGGAAAAGATTCCTTTAAATTTACAAATTTAAATATATTTTAATATAAGTTAGCATTTAAATATACCTTGAGCTTTACTATTGAGTAGAATGAATTATGAATGTTCTGAATGTTTAAAACAACACATATTTCTCCTCTTCACTAGAATCTGCCCTGGATGATCTGGACCTGAATGACTTTGGAGTCTCAGCTCTTGAGAAAAGTCTGGAGAGTTCGGCTCTACCCAGCATGGGCCTCATGTTAGGTTGGTGGCGACTTTACAACCCACATGGATATGTGTTTGTGGGTTTTACCTGTTGTGTGACCTGTATGTTTACCTGGCTGCAAGATAAGTTTCCCTTAGGGGACAAGAAACTGAAACTGAACTGAACAGTCTTATCAAAAAAAGATGATAGCGTTGCTGCCGTACACTGTAGTGTCATAACCTCAGAAATTCAGCTTTAAAATCCATCTTTAATTTTGTTATTGTTCTCCCACAGGAGGAAGTCAGTTACAGAGTTCAGCACCCGTCAACATCCCTGGCTCCCTAAGTAGCCCATCGTCTTTCAGATCACCCTCACCTTCTCCACCAATTAGAGCGCACCATTCGCCATTCCTCTCAACGCAGTTGCCACAGCCCAACCAATCAGAGAGCAGCTTTTTGGGGACCTCCCATGGTTCTTTAGGTTTGTGTTATTTTTATGGCAGCTGACTGGGTTAATGATGTGTTAAAAGGATAGTTCCCCCAAAAATGAAATTTAGCCCATGTGGATCCAGTCTAACATGATTTGGTTTTGTTTTTGTAGGTTTAAATGGCATGAACAGCAGTATATGGGAACATTTTCCGACAGGCCAGAGCTCGCCAGGTACACCCCCTGCCCTGCTCTCCACGGGGAGCATGTTTTCCGAGGCGTCACGTCTCAAACAGGAAGTGGAGGATGCACACAGGGTGTTGAAACACTGGGACCACAGCTGGAGACAGATGGCTCAGGTCAGACTCCATCTGTGTGTGTGGCCTGGTAAACCCTAAATTTGAGGGACAACATGTCCATTGACCAAGTTTTGGTCCCTATGAGGAAAACAGCTTAGAAATCATACTAAATCTTGTTTTTGGGAAATGCTGAAGTTTTTTTTGTGATGTGTGTAGGGTTAAGGGTTAGTGTAAGGGATAGAATATACAGTTTGTACAACATATAAACCATTATGTCTATGGAATAGTTCCCATAATACATGAAAACACAATGTGTGTGTGTGAAAGGGAGACCATATTATGGACCATATTTCACAGTTTTATAGCGTTACCCCCACCGACCTCATTTTACACCCGTTCTCTGACTCTAAAAAATAATCAGGATGATGTTGGTACTGTAGCTTTAAGACATCCACATGGATGTGATGATTTTCTATCCTGTTTGAATTTATAAATTACCAATATTTACAGTCTGTTGTTCATCATGATAGACCAAGTTTCAGAATACAAATAAAAGCTGGGCTGTAATATGTAAAAGCACTCTTGATTGTGATGACATGATTTCTGAACAAGCTTTTCTGTTAACTGCCACAGTCATTGGCCGTCTTAAAAGCAGACGCAGAGGAAGCTCGTCACGTGGTGGGGCAGCTGGGAATGGAGGCGGAGCGAGCGCGGCAGGCTGAAGCAGAGGCGCAGCAGCAAGCAGCTCTCCTGGAGGAGGCGCTAGAGAGTTTACGGCACGCAGAAAACCCACATCTACAGCTTCACCAGCTACAGTTACTGCACAGACTTCCACTCAGCTCCATCTGCAGCCTGCATGCACAGATCTGCTCCTGCTTACGCACCGTAGAACAGGTCATTCACACGCCTGACAACTGACATGCAAACAATCCGAAAATCAAGTGAAGGAAAATGCATTAAGAAATTGAAGCGTTCATGTATTATAGTAGTATATAGTGTTATATTTTAAAAACGTAACACTTTACAATAAGGCCTTATTTGTTAATGCATAAAATAACAGCGTGAAATTAATAATTTGTAACCTTTATAAAGCGCCTTTTCTGGGACCTCAATGGCTTCACATAAGGAAGGGGGAATCTCCTCAACCACCATCAATATATTTTTACGGCATTTATTAACTTAATATTAGTTAATAAAAATCTTAGTTTATATTAGTTCACGGTGCAGTTAACTATTGTTAATAAACATACAAATTTTGATCTCAAAAATGCTGAGATTAACATGAATTAAGCTTAATAAATGCTGTAGAAGTTTTGTTCATTGTTAGTTAACAAATTAAACCTCATTGTAATGTGTTTAACTAAGTGTTAAACCTATATTATTTAAAATAGTAATATAAAGAAATTAAATAAAAAATAAAATTACATTATTTAAAATAAATTGTGCTAGTTTTTTGTAGTCACTTTTAATTTGAGGGTTATTTAGCTTATTTCTTTTTTCTGAACATCAAGTTTAACTTGCAATTGTGCTTTAGATTTTAAATACAATATTTTTGTGATTAATAAAATGGGGGACGTGTTTCATTGCTATAAAAATAATGTCTGTTATGATTCTGGTAATATGTGACCTGGAGATTTCTTCAAAGTTCACCTAATAATCTGACTAATAAAGTAGAGCTATATTAGATTAATAATGCATTTTGGAGTGAATTTTAATCTGTCTTCTCTCTGTGCCTCGTTCCTTCTTTCAGGCTGTGTTCAGGAAGCAGAGATCGTATTGTCTCTCTTGCGATGAGATGGGATCAGTGACGTTACCATGCCAACATGGCCTTCACTGCGAACAATGTGCATCCTCGACAGAATGCCCGCTGTGTACCGAACACCAGTAGAGCATGAATATCCCACAGTCAGAAACTCTTGACGTAATTCTAATGCTATAATCCAGACACTAAAACATAAACCCTGACCCCTCACAGGATCTCATTTGGATATTGCCGAAGTTCTCGGTTGAAAGCGGGGGCTAAATGTATCCCACAAAGCCCAAATCTAAAAGAAATGAAACCACCTCAGCCTTATCTTGGCTTAAAGCTGAGACTTTATTGAGAAATCTTGTTAGAGGCGTATCGACCATATCAGTAAGACATGCCATGCCATATTCTTTACACTAGCATGCAATCAGTCCTAAACCTCCGTGGGACCATTTTCTTCCTCAAAAGGTAAAAAATATGACATACATGATCAGTTTGTGATATTTTCATGTGGGGACAAAACATCACATATATAATAATATGACTATGTCTCATTGTATTAATAATTGAGTTAGTGCATACATGAAACAAATTGAGAGATTAAGGAACCATTTAAGGAATCATCATACCAAATTCTAATATTCCCTATATGCTTTATGTAGAAGCATAACACATACAACACGTATATAGTAAGACAATCGTTTTTTTTTTTCATTTTTTTTCTTTTTTACATCTTTAAGTTGAAATGTCCTTCCAAAACATTCTGAAATGTTTAATGTTTACAGAAGAAATGCAGTTTGTGTATCTTCAGTGCAGCTTAAACGACTTTTACCAGACGGGAAGATTTCATAATTAATACAGATTAGCATAGTAGGTAGCTATATAGGAAATTTACAATTACTTTTGTAGGATTTTTTTAAAGGAGAAATTCCAGGGGACTGCTACACAGCAAAATGAAAAAAAAAAAAAAAGGTTTTGCAGCTTTTCATTCTCAGGTTTTTTTTTTCCGTTTAGTTTTTTTTATCAAAAAGCAAGGCGGCGAACACTTTTTATGTAATTCCTAGAATGTTCATATTTTTTATTTAATGCATTGATTGAATTAATAAGTTTACTAAACCAACAGCACCCTCCCAACTGCAGCTTTCTGTGAACACGTGGAACATAAATCATGTGCACTGACTAGAGCAGTCAAGCTACAGCTGTCAAAAGAGGGCTTGACTTTCGATTTATTTGGTCGATTTTAGTTGAATTCAGTTTGAAGGCACAGTTATATGGGATGTCTTACAGATGACGTCCTTTGAAACAGAACTTCACTGTGAATTCAGAAATCACATGCTCGAGTTTTGCCCACATACAGTGTCTCAGTCCGATTTTGTAAAAGACAATAAATGTATATTTTTGGATGAAAATGTTTATTTTTTTAATAATATCATAATTACACATCATTACATTCATTAAAAAAGTTGGGCATTAAATAATGTTTTTTTATATAAAAATAATAGATAGAAACGTGAGGGAAAAAAAGGTCTTGATTCATGTTTATGTCCTCTCAGGCTTCCTGAGACTTCTTTTCTCTCTGCCTGCGTAACTTAACGAAGGCCTGCGCTTCTTTTTCCCCCTTCCTGGCTTCAAGTAACCTCAAGGTATTTTCACCTACAAAACAGAGATGGCACAAGAGCATAATGAATCGCTACATGATACATATAACGTGCTTAAAGGGGGGGAAAGGTACATTTTGACATCATTTGTCAATCTCCCCTATGCTATGTCATTCCAATCTCATTTAATTTGTTTAAACGGTGTGCATATAGGTGACATACTGTTGGGTTTGGGGTGCATCAAAGGTAGGCGTATCTGTGCAGGCTCTGGATTTTGGGGTCCACCTCCGACTCCTGGCACTGCCTTAAGAGACAGAAACGCCTCTCCTTCGAAGTCATCGCTCCTCAAAGTGTCATGGTCCAGCACTGTCACCAGCAGACATGCTCCTGGAGACTGGCACTTCTCTAATGTAACACAACTGTTGCCCCCAGAGGACAGAAGCCACATTACAACCATAAAACAGCAATAGCAATTCATATTTGGATCCTCTAAAGCAAGGGTTCTCGCATACATATCCACATTAAAGGCTAGATATCTCGTCTACTCTGCTAGCCAATGGAGGTCCACGTTTGCACCTGGCGGCCATCTCGTCACAGGCGGCTCGCTCACTCGTAACATTGTGTTTTAATGGTGCATGTACTATTTAAATAACCATAACATGCTCAATTTTCTACCGATTTTCAAATGGTTTGGTTTGTTATAAACGTCAGAAATCTAGTTATGACTTTGCATACTATGAATAATAAGTGTATAAATAAATCCAGAATTATAGCCATGAGTATATGTGTGCGTGCTGATCACTCATCTTACATCAGCTTGCCTGTGACAAGATTGCCGCCGGTGACAACCTTATTGTCTATGCAAAAAAATGGGGATTTTTTTCCCCCCGTTTTTAATACATTCTTGTTTTGTAAACACCCTAAATTTGTGGCTTTAACTAAAATAGAACTTAAAAGTGAAAGTGTGTGTGGCATAGTTATCAGCATCTCCCTCGCTGCATAATGCGTGTACAGCTCCAATTAACCTGAGATAATTATTCCATCACAAATTAACCTCTCAATGAGTAACATAGGCTGTCAACAAAACATTATATATATTTTTTCAAATGAATTTGAATCATCTGTTTATCTTAATTCCCAGCCAATGAGAAAAAAGGGATTTTTGTATGAAGGGTGTTTGTTGCCATGCGAGTGAGTGCTTCATTTACGTACAATTCAAAGGACTCCTCAAACAACGGGTTGAGATCACAGTTCTTGATTTTGGTGGATCGTGACTCTACTTCAGGGAATAAGTGTCTTGGTTCTAGAGACAGCTGAACAAAAGGGTCACTGGAACCTGTAATGAACGAAACAATCCAGTTTTAAAGGATCAACAGGGATCAGAGGCACAAAATTAGTTCTGAGAAACGCTGCAGCATCATTTATGTCCTGATACCACTTCTGAAATGTATTTAATGCGATGACGTTGAGATATTTTTAAAGGGATAGTTCGCCCAAAAATGACAATTCTGTCATCATTTATTGTCCCAAACCTGTATGAATATATTTCTCCTGCTGACCACAAATGATATTTTTAAGAATGTGGGTAACCAAACAGTTGATGGGCTTCATTGACTTGACATTGACTAGACACTGGTTACAGACATTCTTCAAAATATCTTCCTTTGAGTTCCACAGAAGACCTACTAGCTCATGATTCATCAGATTTCCACATTCTTTTTGATTAGCAAGCATATGGAGAGCGTTTGTCTTCTCACCATTTGAGTCGAGAGGAATTAGATTGACAGCATTGAGAACCTCTACATGAAGTTTCTCCTCCGAGCGTTTGTACGAGGTGATGAGAGTGACGGCTCCGTATTTCTCTCCATTAAACACTTTCTGTAAGAAATGTAAACAAATCCATGTCAGGAACACTTTGCTGGATCTTCTGGGTAAGTTCATACTCTGATCTCACCTGTTCCCACACATTCCTCTCGAAGAACTTCTCTATCAGCTGATAAGAGCTTAAAGAGTTTTGCGTCAGGTTTACCCGCAACGCCTGAGGAAAAATATCATAGATACACAATCGTTCAAAGGCTTGGTGTTTTTGAAATAAGTCTTTTATGCTTAGCATGGCTGCAATTTTTTGATCAAAAATGGTGAAATCAGTCATATTGTGAAATATAATAAGTAGATTTAAAATAATCGTTGTCTATTTGAATATATTTTAAAGTGTAATTAACTCCTGTGATGCAAATCTGAATTTTCAGCATCATAATGTCGCATGATCCTTCAGAAATCATTCTAATATGTTGATTTGGAGCTTTTTTTTCATTACCAATGTTAAAAACAGTTGTTCTGCATAATATTTTAATGAACAATTGTCATTCTTTGATGAATAGAAAGTTCAAACAAACAGCATTGTGACATAGTAAATCTATTTATTGTTACTTTTGATCAAAGTAATGCATTTTTGCTGAATGAAAGTATTAGAAGCACTTTTGAGCAGTAGTATGCATATTTGAAACAAACAGATGTAACAACAAGAGCATAAAACAATAACACTGACCTTATATTCCTCAGTATGTAGTGTTTCATTAGGTAGTCCGTTACCTTCAGCATAAAAACACTGTTCTAAACACTGACAAAACAAACACATAAAACTAGATTTTTGCATTTCTGAACAAAATATGAGGAGTGATTTATCTATGCAAAACTTTCCACCATGTTAAGAGGTTACTGAGGTATTTTTACTGTATTAATATGTGGTTCTGGGTAGAAAATTGTAATTCTGACAGTTTAGAAACAAACCACATGCTTTGAAGGAGCATCCGTGCGGGGCGAGTTACATGCTAGCGTGACTGAAAGGCTGAACTAACCTGCAGTGTGTAGAGTAATCTCTGAAAGTAAACCAGGTTACTGTCCTCTAGCTGAGACATCTGATGCAGAATCTTAACTGAGTTCATCCACAATGGAGTAAGAAGACTGAAAAAAGACAATAAAAACATATCAAGAAGCCTAAAATACACAGATATAGTCACGCTGAAGAAAAAAAAAAAAAGTTAAGATACCTGTTAAAATTCTCCTGAACCAAATTCTCATTCATATACTTCAGCTCTTTTTCCAGATATTTCATTAAAGGAACCACAGCCTGAAAATAGAGATTTAAATACTGAGTGGTTTAGTAAAAAGTTATTTTAAATCTCTAGCTGATAAAACACAAATGCCTTACTTCCTCTGTATCTCTGGAGGGAAGCCTTTGACGCGAAGCCATGTTGCGAACGTGTGTCTCAATGTCTGTCTTTAACTAAAAAGAGTGACAACAAACATGAGTTATCTGGTCTTTAATAATGTTCTCACATCATTCATGGAACATTTATAACAATAACTGTTTCTCTGTTCAACAATAGCCATGATGTTAAAAAGTGTGCAAAGCTAAGAGAACCTTTCAGTTCAGGCTGATTTTTTATGATTATTCCCATCATACTTGGACAACAGTACTTTAGACAGTGTTGGGGAAATTTACTTTTAAGAATAGAACAGTTTTATTTTTGGTTCTATTTTCACACCAAAAGTGAAATAAAAAGCCCCAGGCAGAAGGAAATGCATATTCACGTCTGTACAGTGGAGGGCGCTACTCCAACTAATTCTCAGCTGTGCAGCCATTCATGACGCAGGAGAAGAAAGTTCAACACATTACTTTAGCAAAAAAAGTCCTTTTAATTTATTAGTATGGTTGAATTGGATCCTCAAAAGGTAAGCAGCAAAGACATTGGTCTATAAAGTGAGATTAAATACATAAAGTGTATGTGTGCTATTTAGCATATTTAATTATTGCAGCAGGTTTGTGTAATATTTTAGTTTGCATTTCACTGTTTTTATTCATTTTGAGGAATACTGAATCTGTTTTTGTGCAAATGAGATGAGTATCGTTAACTGCCTGCTAACATTTAGTCTAGACTACAATAACCATCATGTTTACACACAAAACCTCTGTCCTTTTCTTACAATTTCTCTCAGGGATCTGTCAGTTAGTAAATGGGAAACAAAGTAACTCGTGTAACTTATTTGAAGATGTAACTCATATATTTAGTTGTGAATTCAAAATGAATGCGTTACTTTACCACAGGTAGTTACTTAAAAAGTAATCTGATTACGTAACTCGCATTACTAACACTCAACACTGAGTGTAGATGCCAGTTTTGGAGACAGATTGTACTCTCAATAGTAAAATCTATATAAAACTATGAAATGACAAATGAAGTAATCTCCCATCTAATGCCATTGATAATGTAATCGTAGTTATGATACCTTCTTCCCGAGCGTGTCGACTGCAGAACGGATCTCTCGGTTCAGTAGGGATTGTGTGTGTTGTAGCTGTGATGGAAGTGTATTCTGGAACTGAGTTTCTCCGATCACGTTTTGCGTGCGTTCCCGGAGCCCTGTCCAGTTTAGCTGCTGTGGCAGACGTGTTAGAACGGTGTGCAGATGCTCTAGATCGTTCACGACCACGCACAGCTAAACCATGAGGAGATACAATGATAACCAAATGCACATAATTATAAAAATAAAGCTAAAACACCAAACAAAGTTAAAGAACATACATCACAAAAATAAAATGATTATATAAAGTTTAAACCAGACAGAATATGCTTCATGTCAGCTGACAACTAGATATAGAACGAATAAGTACTGTAATTTTCCATGCACATCTAAAAGAATGACATCTATATCAATATTCATTTATGTTTTCTAAACATAATCATGTGCTGTGGATGTATACTTTTTATTTTATGTTAGTTTATTTTAAGCAGGCCATAAACCAACCATTGTATTACCCATTATTTTAATCAAAAGTAAAGGTAATCCAGATATCAAAATATTTGCATGCAAATTACTACTAAAAAAAGGGTACATTCAAAGAAGTAAAGTGAATATCAACCGTCACAAAAATCAGTACTGGATTAACAATAGAAACAAAGAAGTCTTTGTTTCGAACGGGGGTGACGATATGTCTATGAAACAAGCTTTCTAACCACTATCCATAGACTAAAACATTTAGAGTAGGATTTTGAGCAGCAAGTACAGTGAATATGTATGAGTGACCTCATTATTATCATCATCTCACCATTTTTATAGCACTGTCTCGATCCGAGTTCACCGAGAGCTCCTTCACTCGAGCCTTCAGCATCTGACAGTAAGTCGATGAAATCTTACACACATCCTGTAACACACAATGCACACAAGTTAAGAGAGAGCTATTTGGTCACACTGTAAAATGCGCATCCACTGTATCCCACTGTTCAATTGAATGCTACAGTTTTAGTGTGCATGTGTGTACCTCTGTGAGTTTGACCATAAGCATGAAGGCCTCCTCCGGGTCAGGCCAGCTCAACTGTTCCCAGAGCTGTGCAACAGGATGCAAACATGCTGCAATGTCCACTGCAGACGAGCTGTGCTTGATGGGAACTGCTCCACTCTGCAGCGGCTGCAGCTACAAGAGACACACAGAGAGACACAATTTGAGTTTGACCTTCACTTTTAAAGTCAACATGTTCAACTTATTCCGGCATAAAAATTTTTGCTTGAAGGGATAGTTTTTGATATGTTTTAGCTTACCTCAAGGGTATCCAAGATGTAGGTGTCTTTGTTTCCACAGTAGTTTCAATTTTGATATTTTTACATTTTATCAGTCATATAATGGAGGTCTATGGTCACCACCTCAAAGATCAAGTCCAAATTAAACATGATTTAATGACTCGTAAATGTAAGTACACATCGATGGCCTAAGACACGAAACGAGCAGTTTGTGTGAGAAAACGAACAGTATTTATATCGTATTTACCTCTTGTAACCACAGCCACGTCCAAGTGATAAGAGGCCGCAGGCGCTTTGTGGCTGTGGTAACAAGAAGTAAAAACGATATAAATACTGTTCGTTTTTACACACAAACTACTCGTTTTCGTGTCTTAGGCCATCAATGTGTACTTACATTTACGAGTCATTAAATCATGTTTCATTTGGACTTCTCTGTGCATGCTCTTTGAGGTGGTGACCATAGACCTGCATTATATGACTGACAGACAAGAACGATTTGACCAAAAAAAAAAAAAAAATCAAAAATTGGAACTACTGTGGAAACAAAGACACCTACATCTTGGATGCCCTTGAGGTAAGCTAAAACATATCAAAAATTAATTTCAAAGAGAACTATCCCTTTAATGTGAATTAATAAGAACAATGATAAAACAGTTTTTACCTGATCCACTTGCACAGCCTTTTCCACCCTCGCCATTGTGGTGCTAAAGGCTTTGTTTAACCAATATGGAAGAGCATCTCTGAAGTCCTCATGGAAATTTGTGAGCTGCAGTAACTTCCCTCTATAAGAGAAATCAATACTTTATGTTTGTGATATACCCCAGCCATTTTTAGGACTTTAACTAACGTGGTAAGGGTCTCTCAAGGTTATGAACAAAATGCTTTCTGATTAAATATTAACACTGGCAAACATCTGACCTTTTTTGTAAGAAGGCTTTGTCTTTGTGGATGGCTTGCAAAGTGAGATACACAGGAAACAGGCTGTTTGCCAGCGGCTGATCCATTTGATTCTCCAACTGAGAGAGTGTAGCTCGCAACTCATCCGCCAGCTGTTCACACACAACAGTTAAGGGACAACCAATGATCTACTGACCATAAAAAGTCTAATCAGAGACGAAATGCAGAGTAGTTTTTTATGTATATTTCTTGATTCTCACCAGAGAGTCCAGTTTTTGGTAAACCACAGTGAAAACATCCAACTGCACAGCACTGGAAACAGAGTATTTTATTACAAAGAGAGTCATAAAGACTACTTGTCAGGAATGGCTATCAAATTAACTGACCATTGTTTAAGTGGCGCAAACATAGCCAAAAAAAAAAAAAAGTTTAAGAATAGCCTTAATGTAGTATACATAATGCAAATATCCAACGAGCAGTAGATATATTTAGCACCGACATCCTGAAGAAATTCAATGGTTGGGAGTAATTGAGCTGACTAAATTACTACAGAAAATGGCCTTATAAGTTAGGCTATACTAGGATATATGCATTAGTATATACAGTTTATTATTCTTACCTGACAAAGACCTTATTCCAGACATCTTTACTGAGTCGAACGTCTTCTTGCACTTCTCCAATCAACCGAGAGAGGGCGCTGACGCTCTCTAAAAGATCCTGTCAAAGAGCATTTATCATGAACCTAAACTCACACAAAATGATTGGAATAGTAGCCTTTATTTTCTATATACATCTAGAATGCATGTCAATAATCTGCATGGTTTCTCACCTTGGTCATGGGCTGATGTAAACCTTTTTTGATGTTAAACCACTCTACAGTGCCATTCTGGGAGAAAAAAACATGCTTTTAGGTGATTAAGACGTTTAGCAATTCAAATATTTAGTTGAAATTTGTTTCATTTTTTATATTTGAATTGAGTCATACATATAAAGTCCCAAACCTGGCCTGTTTGTTCTCATTTACATAGAAAAACATTATTTTGGACAGGTGTGCAAAAAGTATTTTATTGCGGTGTAACATGTAATATCTATATAAAATAAACTCACAACAACAGCGTCTGTGACCTCAACGTGCAAGTCAAATTGAGCAGGATTGAGCTTCTGAAATGCTCGGGTCTTACAAATCTGGACAAGAACTCTATATAAACATAAAACATAAATATACTTTATGGGAGTTTTGCATAAAAACAATATAGACAGGAACAAATTATCCATGGTTAACTTATGTTTTGTAAGTCTGTGTGTGTGTTACCTGAGCAGTGTATGCAGCCGTGGTGTTGTTTTAGGGGTTGGAGGATAGATGTCCCTGTATTTGGACACTAAGCAGAGCCCATACTGCAGAAAGCCATGCAGAGAGTCACCTAGCTCCTGTTTCTGTTAGCAAACAAACAAAACACTAAACTTGGTAAAGGTTATCTTGATTATCAAAATTAGCTGGCTAATAAAGGCAAAATACACTGGAAAACTAAAAATGGTAAATGAACTGGTTTTATTCGAGACAAAAATATTTATGCCTTCTCAGTTTGGCATGTTCATTGCAGTATCACGAAACTTAAAAAAATTGATTAATTAACAAAATATTAATCAAAATTAATTAATTAACAAAATATGAAATAATTTTTAATAATTTAAATAAAAATAAAATAGAATTTTTAATTTTATTAATTTTTTAATTATTAAATTTAATTGTATAAATTTTTAATAATTTCAATTAAAATAAAAAAAGGCTTAAGATGTAAATGTTTCTAGGCGGACATATATTATATTAAATTATATTGTATATATATATATATATATATATATATTTATATATATTTATATATACGTATATAATTAATAATAAATAATATATATGTATAATGTTGTACATATTACATACATATATACAGCATATGTATATACCTGTCTGGGGTTGGTAAGGTTTTTAAAGTCTCTCATTTATTTGATCAAAAATACAGTAAAAAAAAATAAATAAAAAAATTGGAACTTTTTTATTGTTTTCTATATTAATATAATTTCAAATTATTAGCAAAGCTGAATTTTCAGCATCATAACTCCAGCCTTTAGTGTCACATGCTCTTTCATAAATCATTCAAATATGCTGATTTGTTGCTCAAGAAACATTTTTATTATCAAAATTTAAAACAGTTGTGCAGCTTATTATTTTTCTGGAAACCTTTTCGGGATTCTTTGATAAATAGAAAGTTCAGAAGGACAGTATTAAAAAATAAAAATCCTTTTTAGCTTTATGAATGTGTTTATTGTCACTTTTGATCAATAATTTTGATAATTTTTGCAAAATAAAAGTATTTTCTTAAAAAACAATAAAAAATAAACAGTAGTATATATATAGAAATACAGCAGAACAAAACAGCAGAAATGCAAAGTTTGCCATGAAACATTTTTGCAACTTTCTTTTTTGACAGCAAAGACAGCTCGACTTTACCACAACATGACTCTTGGATTTGATGACACGATATCAGTTGAAAACACTGATGATTTATGTGATAAACTGTGAACACATCATGTGACACTGTTGCAACATCCCTGCTAAGGATGCAATGTAGCAAGTACTTTCTAATTCAGTACATCAACACCCACTCTGAAATCTGTATGTGTCAACTTTCATAGCACATACCCTAAAACACTACATAAGAATCACCAACCTGCTGGTGGGGGAGTTCCTGTTGGCACCAGTGATACTCTATACTGGTTAACTGCTGGAAAAGCACGGTTGAGTCCACCTCCAGGCTTTGGTAAAGTTTGCTGTATGCTACCCACTTCCTGTTAAACCCCACAAACAACCCACACAAATGTAAAACAGATTTAAATCAGTCAGCATGTACTCCATTCATTACATTTAAACTGCTCAATAACACTGTGGAGTTCAGATATGTTAAGAAGAGTGATTTATGACATACGCCAAGTCTTGGAGGAAAGGTGAAATGTCATTCTGGTTGGCATAGTACTCGAGCAGGGCCGTCCCCTCCCCACACAACTCTCCCTTCCACGGGTTACTGTCCTGAGGGGTGAGAGTAGAGAGAGAAATGCAGAAAATATTGTGAAAAAGAATTGCTGAGTTTAAACTTTAAAGTATAAGCAGTATAGTGCAGCAGGAAGTGTTGTTGAACTTACACAAACAGTGGCTGTTTTAGAAAGATATTTCATAATTTAGAGAAGCTTTCATAAATTCTCTCTGAAAGATTGACGGTACCTGTTGTTTAGAGATATGAGCTTGAACAAATTGTTGCAGAATGCCACAGTAGTTCACATAAGGACTCCGTCCAGCACTCAGGTTCTCATCTCTCTGCCAATCATAATTCAGATTCAACAATCAAGTACATAAACTATATATGAAGTGTACAAGATCAATGTTCATCTCTGGTTTAGCTTTATTTTTGGTCAATTTCCAAGTAGTCAAGAAAGAACAGTCTAGAAATAGTCTTTCTTACGCTTTAATCTAATTGTCTCTTACAACTTTGCCACTTTGTTAGTCATTTACTTTGGATAACATACCACATATCACTGTTATTTCAGTATTTATATACTATTATAGTTTTTTCACATTTTAAATTAATATTTGCATTTATTTTTATATTTTCAGCATTCGTTTTAATTTTTGGTTTTACTTTGTTATATGCTTTTGTCATTTTTTTATTTTTTTTAGATATTAATTTTTAGATTTAATTTATTTTTATTTCAGTTTTAGTTCGTATTTATTTCCAGTTATTCATTTTAGTGCTTCAACTCAAATTTATTTAAGTTATTTTAGTTATTTTCATCTCTTATTTATATTTTAGTTTTATTTCAATTAACAATGTTTACAACAGTTCAAACAGTTTTAGTTTTATTTTAGTTAATGATAATAACCGTGTCATACATATAATCATGCATGAATATTTAGGTTCAGTTCTCAAACATTACAAGATGAATTGAAAATAAGGCCACATGGTGTGGTCATTCCCACAGTTGCACTTCACTTTTAACAAAAAAAAAAACAAACAAAAAAACTTTTTAACATTGAGCTCAATTTTTATACATTTGGAGTGCTTTCAGTACAGACAAAAACAAAACAAATTGACAATCGACTACTATAGACCGAAAACAGGAAGTAAATACAGGTATGTGAGCTGGCTGAATTAACATCATTTTTATTAATATCTTTCACATCTACTGCAGTCAGATTGACCGTGGTCACTCTTAATAACACCACTCACATGGCTGTGCACTCGTAATCATAAATCAAGGATGTTAATAAGCTAAAAGCAGGTTTAGAACTTGCCCCATTGAAGTCAACTGGGAGCAGATTTTAAAAAGAGGATAACATGGTGTAATCAACACCGATTTTTGTCTGTACTGACAGCACTCCAAATGTACAAAAAATGAGCTCAATGTTAAAATTGACCAGAGTTCTCCTTTTAAAAAGTACTTGCAACACAGTGTAAAATCCTTTTTGTAATCTTTACCAGTTCACCAAACACAAATATCACCATTTTAAGTACTGGACAACATGATGACCAGCTGATTCACATAGTAGAAAAAAGCACTTCACCTCTTTATGAATGAATTTCAGCTGAAGATGACACTGTCCTCTGTCTGGGTATGTCTCTGTTCGGGGCTCCAGGTTATACCATGTGTCCTCTGTGCAATGCAGGTCCTGCCCACAACACACACACATACATACAGTAAAACACATGCCATGCAACAGAGATATGAGAGATTGATATTTCTGTGTACTTAATATCATATGATAATATTTATTTAAATATGGGATTAAGAATATTTGTGTCTGATGTAGGACATGGCTTGATAGCGGTCTGATATGTTGAAAATCATAATAATGCAGTCATTAACCAGTGATGCAGATTACCTTCAGTTTTAGAACAATATAACCCAAAAAATCATCCTGGCCTTTCTCTTTTTTTGCATCTTTTAGCATCCTGTGAAGAGACAGATGATGAACAGAATGCCAGCACCATTTGAACAAAAAAAAGGTAAGGAAATACTTTAATTTTAAAATATGTATCATTTTAAAGATTTAAATATTTCAAACCTTTTAAGTCCATGGATGTTTGTGCGAAACTCATCAAACTTTTGCACTAGTGACACCTCCTCATCTTTGTCCCTTTAAAACAAACATTTCTGAGGTATTTAGAATTAAAATATACTAAAAACATACCAGTATAGAGTACAATCCAATCAGTATTTAAACAAAAATCTCTTCACTCACCACATCTCAATGTGGAAATTGGCATTTGAGATGTCTTCAAACTCTCTGCAAAAGAGGAGCAAGCGTTGAGACAAAAAAAGATCCATAAACAGCCAGTCAAATACTTTCTATAAAGGTTTTGCGCACTCACAGTTTGAAGGACTCGTCCCAGATGGGGTTGAGAGTCTGTTTCTTTATAGTTGTCTGCAACACCTGTCCCTTAGCTGAATCCCGCACTACTGCTTTCTGAGGTTTATTGGATGATCCACCTCCATGAGAATCCTTGTCTTCATATAGGATCGACAGCAGGCAGTACGGATCACTGAATCCTGTTAGCAAAAATGCAGAGACACATCAGACACATCTAAGAGGTTGTCTGGATATTAGTTATTTCATAACATGTCTGAACATCCAATAGGTTTTTGTATGTTTAATATACCATACTGCAAAATTAACAACCCTTATTTAATAAAATGCACATCATACCACTAATGTCCTTCCCCAGAATTCCCTTAGCTTGCTTCACGGTAACCACGAGGCAGTAGATCGGTACCTAATCATGGAGAAATTTATATAATAAAACAGCAACAACAACAAACAAGCACTGGTATGCGGTGAGAGGCAAGCTTTTCTTGCAATCTTGTTGCATGTCAAGTTTGCAGATCAGAACACATAATACTTTCCAGGGGTCTTGATCAGTAATGACTAGCTGACTGTACATTATACTTTATAGATTACTCATATGTGACAACAGAAGACATTTTTTTTTTGGACATTATTCTTACCAACGAGCTCTGGACTTTTTCATTCAAGGTTTTATGCTCTGCCTCTGTCATGGTGAATGCCTGTCAGAGAATGAATTTTTAAAGCACAATTATTAAAAAATACTAAATGCAGTACTTTACCAACTTCAAAAAATCCAGTTGTACCTCTCTGATATAGTCTTGAAACTGCTTGGCGCTGTATCGCTCTTTTGTGTGTGGTCTTCCTAAACTATGATTGATAGTGTAGAGAAGTTCCTTATACAGCGGTTTGAGCTGCGGGGACAGTAACAGCCATTATTGCACAATATTTACATGAAAATACTTGAAGTTATCTGACTCTGCTGAATCATTACCTCCTTCTCTTTATGTCTCTTTTCACTCTCCTCTGGGTTCTCTGAGTCTTTGAAATCCTTTGAGATATAGCAAATATAATAATTGGTTTACAGTAATGTCCTATTCAATGCCGATTACATGTAATCTTGATTACGTGATCAGATTCCACAAATTAAATACTTGTAATTAAATTATATGATGTTTTTAAAAACTTGTAATCAGATTACAGTTAGTTTTTGTTATTCTCACAATGGCAATAAATGATTCATAATTCATTGATTCTCCATACTAAGCAGATAAACAAATACAATGTTGTTAAAAATCTTTTTTTAGTAAGTGTTCATTTTAATTGGACGTTTTTATGATTTAATTACTTATTGGCTTTTCATTACACTCATGAACCCCCTTCAGTTACATCCCAAAACCCAGTTTGGGAAACCCAGATGGTATGTAATATTAAATGCGCTTCATGTTATCGAAGCGCATTTTAATATTACATATCATGTAATATTATCATGATATTCATTATACATAATATGCATATACATATATTCATAATATGTATATTATCATTATACATATTATCATGTTTTGTTATGATAACAAAGAATGAAATCTTCTCTCTTGGTGTTTTTTTATCAATATGGTGTAAGATAATGCTATTCATATCGATAAACGAGTTAGGTCAAAGGCCATCTTATCAAAAAGTAGTCCGATTATGTCACCATAAAGGTGTAATGTAATGGATTATGTTACTAACTATAATTTTTGTCTTGTAATTTGGAATCGGTAACCGAAAACAATTTGTAAATAATCTACCCAGCACTGCTCCTAAATTCGAAAAAAATAAGTGGCATCAATGCACTTTTAAAAATTTTATTAGAGATTACAGAAGGAATAATTCCTACCTTTCCTTTTAGTTTTCTGGTCATGCCAATTCTCCGCGCAGGGGAGGACTGGAAAGAGGAACAGGAGTTTCAATTAAAATTTAATGACAAAGAAAGAAAGCAAGCGAGAAAGAAAGAACTCATACAATACCTGTCTCGGTCGGATCCGAGTGGACCCTGCACTTTCATGGTGGGACTACAGATATAAACATAAAAAAACAAAAAAAATAATTGATAATAAATGTACAAAAGCATTGTTAAAAAAAAACAAAACTTCGGCACAGTGGTTAGCACTGTCACCTCTCAGCAAAGGTCGAGTCCCGGCTGAGCCAGTAGGCCACAATCCAAAAACATGCAGTATGGGTGAATTGGAGGTTAAATCATCTGTAGGTGTGTAAATGTGTGTGTGTGAACACCAAGCCCGCATGTAATGGAAAGGATTGAGGAAAGACCTGGTGTCCGACCCGAAAATCCTCACCAAGAAAATTCATGACCCTTAGAATCACCAAGAGTCAAATACGACTGATATGGGAATGAATGATTTCAAACACAAGTCTTTATTCATAGACACTGTGATCATGACATAATTATTACATCATATATTACATATATCATTTCACATAAATAACCCTTATGTGATAAATGATCAAGGGCAAAGCTTTACACTGAACGTCCCTATTAGCCTGTCATCTCTGCTGTTCTCTGTACTTCCTTATTATTAGCAATAAGGAAACCTCATGACAGTGACCCACAATCATGGGTTTTTCTGTGACAGAATACATGTCTAGTGCGTAGCGAGTAAAGACGCCTTAATCTTACTGAAAAGGAAATAAAGGAACATGTGGCCCTGGAAAAGAAACTAGTGGTTGTGGCTATTACCTGTGATATTGTGAATATATTGTGTATATATACCAGCAATGCCAGCAATCCCCATGATAAAAACGGCAAATAAATCAATAAATCATATTAAGTGATGCTTCTTGTAAATGTAAAAATGCAGAAAGTTTTCTGTGATGGGGTTAGGGTTAGGAGATAAAATATACAGTTTGTACAGTATAAAAATCCATATGTCTATGGAATGTCCCCATAAAACACGGAAACCCATGTTTGTGTGTCAGTGTGTGTTTTAACATCAAGAGTTTAGGTTAAAATGTACCAATTTTAATCACCTTTTGGCATTTTTGCAGTTTCTAATAGCTCAAAATAATCCTGTAGTGTGATAAAGTACAGTATTTTGTAGAAGTACGAATATTATCACTCAATTAAATGAACGGTAATTAGAAAAGTATTATAACATTATTATTTTTTTTTTTACATTTGTTTTAAATATAGCACTGATGTGTAAACTAATAAATGCATACTTAAGATGTGAGATCAGGCTTAATGTTTTAAAAATACTACTACTAATTTATGAAGATAACAATAAAAAAAAGATTTTTAAACAGCCATGCATTTTACTAACCTCTTTAGGAGGAAGAAGTAGATTTTCCCCCTGTGTGGATGCCCCATCTTGGACTGGTACCATATTTTACGGCTGTTTTTGACCTCCACTCCTTTACATGAGATACACCTCACACGGTTATTCAGATCTCTGAAACACAAGCAATGCAATTAGGATGTCGACCGCTTTTCTTTAGTGCTCTATCAAAGAGTCAGCCGCTTAAATGGACAAAAATCTTGAGTCTTCACACAAACGTCTCATGTTTAGCAGTGTTTCATTTAGGGTGCGGAAGTTGCCGTTTCCTGTTAAAGGTCGGACCTGCAACTGAACTGTTTCTTCATACAGCAGAAACTGCTACCACGTCTTCTCCTCTTGTTGTTCTGTCACTCCATCTTCCTTCCTATCTCACCATGCAGATCTCTATGCCACTCACTCTTCATCTTTACATATTTAGTCTCTATTTAAACAAACAGGATGCTCTGCTCTCATATTTTCCATGGTTTGACATTCTGTCACCCGTCTGTAGCTGTAGCACACCAACTTCACACCATTTGACGTGAATGGTCCTTGCAGTGTGTGATCCCTTCTGCTGAATATTAGCAGATAACATTCAGTAGTATTGGAGAACACTACTGATTTGCATTAGGAGAGGAAAAAGCTTCAGCATCGCAAAGCAACAAAGGTGTTGAATCTAACATGTACCAAACTGTCTTTTAGGAAGAATCGGTGGGAGAATGTGTTTTTCAAAATAAAGACAGTGCTCATTAATCTGAGAATATCATGACTAGATTATATGTAGATTTGCATCCTAAAAGCAATTGTAAATTAAAGGGAAGAAAGGGGGAAAATAAGCAGTTTTTTTCAAGTTATTCCAGTCTCTACTGATAGCTATAACTGGCAAAAACACACAAATAGTTTAGAACAAAAACCATCTGCATTATCTACACTGAAGGGAACAAATGCTTCATTATTTTCCAAGGGAGGCATTATCGCATAAATTTGTTTTGTTAAGCATAATTTTGCATACAGATAGCATGCTATATCAGAGTTAGGCTCAGTTATCTGCAGGACAAATTGTGATGTTAGAGTTAGTGTTAGTCACTAATATGATTTATGAAAAAAAATTACCACAAAAACACATTGTCCCTTCCTTCATTTACAGTTGTAAATCTCCAATATAATAATAATATAATCTCACTTCCACAGTGGTTGTAGATTGCACTGCGGTGCGGAGAGTTATAGCGACATCATGTGGTCATTATGCAGAACTTCTGGAGTTGAGAAAGATGCGAATTTGTACCCTGGCCTTGACAACACTATACAAAACACAAATACAGTTAAAGATAAAAGCAGGAACAAATGTTTGACAGTTTATTTATTTATAAAATTTAATTAAAGTTAAAAATCTTTAGTAAACGCTAAAGCAAAACTATACATTTCATGTTTATCTCTCCATCCTGAATGTGGTATCGTTACAGTAGGTTGCTTTGCATATACTGTATGCATGTTGTAGTCGTACTAAAATTCATATTGCATGTTGTCTTGTTCACTGTGCTGGATTTCACGTTTGGAGCAATTCAATATATATATTCCTGATTTAATAAAAATGTAGAAACTGGAAAGGCAGATTCATGTCCATCGCATTGCTCTCTTTACGCCACGCGCCGCTGGTGTAGTGGTATCATGCAAGATTCCCATTCTTGCGACCCGGGTTCGATTCCCGGGCGGCGCACAATTTATTAATCCTTTAATTAAATTTCAAATATTGCCTAACATCGTCCCACTCAGCAATAATATTAAAGAGGCTCTTGATAAAGTGCAATGTAAACTTCAGAATTTGCCACCTGCTTGCTGATTATAGTCTATTTTCTTTTGACATTTATAATAATGCATTATTATTATTATTATTATTATTATTATTTATGTCCCGCTTGTTTTTTCCGAGGTCTTGTTCACGAATACAAACCGTCGGTGTCTTTTCTCGTGAAAAGCGCAAGCATTTTATTGGTTGGATGGCTCTAACTTACTGAATCAATACCGGCGTTGAACAAGTCAGACTCGGTATTTTGAATCTTAACGAGACCGAGCGGCACTGATTGAAATGAGTTTGTTATGAGATTATGACTGATGACCATGCACATTTGAGTTAATTACATTATGAGTCAACATTTTTAACGAAAGACTATTGCTAGATGGTCTTAGCAGAATTTTAATAAAAGTTTAACCGTGTTCGATTGGATCGGCTGTTTTGTAACGAATCGGTTGAGTGAATGGTTCAATCAACGAGTCACTCTTAATGGTTCATCACATCACCTCATCATCATAGCGTATTTCTGAACGATTCTGAATGAATCTATTGCAGTGAAGCAAGCAATGGGATTTAAAAGAAAAGATTCGCGTTACTGGGATGAATCAGATTCTGGTTGCCACCATCAAATATCATTTATGGTCTATTGTTGCTAAATGTAAAATCTTAATTTAAGACGACCTTTCATATTCAGACACAGACTCTTCCTCTTCAGCCATCATCGACAAATAATCTCTCCACGGAAACTAAAGTAAACAAGTAGGTGGGACGTTACTGTTAAAACTTGCAGCGTTGTATTGCAGCATTTTGGCTAACTTTACCGTCTTACATTTCTTTTGTTTGGATAAAACCCGTATCTTAAATGTAAAACATGGTAACGTTAGCGTGTAGGGTGTCATTTTGGAACTGAAGTGCAAGTGCTCCTGTTGTTGCTCGGCAACAAGCGTCGTAAGTAAGTTTGCTTCAAGTGTTTATGAGGGTGTAACTGAAGTTTGAGGCAGTTTTGTGGATCGATTCATTTATAAATTCCTTAGCTGCTACCTATTTCCTGTTTCAAAACCCACACATTTTAATGAATCTGCACATTTCTAGACTATCAAGATGTCTGAAGTCAAATGTTTAAGGAGAGAAGCTGGCGACTGGTCTTGTAAAAAAAATGGTGAGGATTTCAACATTTGTGGTCGCTGTCAGACGTGTGTCCTCTCTCAGAAACTGCACCACTACACCCAGTGGGTGAATAAGACTGGAGGAACATCTCAGAGGAGGTTTCTCACTGGTATCCTAGTGCGGTGCCACAATCTTCAAATCCTGGAGCATCTTCAGAGTGTTTTACAAGTGACATCAGGGAAAGATTTCACTTATTCCAGGTCCAGAGCCTTGCCCGGCAAACCCGAGGAGACCATATGGAGGATGGATGGAGCTATGGACACAAAACTGCATGGAATGGGCATATTGGAAACCTGGGAATGGTTTAGTAAGAGCCCAGACTCGACAAAGTCCAAGTATGTGCTGGGGCTCTTGTCTTTATGTGACACCCCTCTTTTGCACATGTTGGCAAATTTGGTTCATATCCTGATTGTTTGGGAGAAACACAAATTTCTTCAATTCAGCAATGCTGGTAAGAATGCACATCACCAACAATGATCATAATAAAAAGCATCACAATGATCACATTTAAACAAAAAGCATTTTTAGTAAATGGCACTTATATAATACATTAGTCTGTCAATGCTTGTAGATGAAGAACCACAATAATCTTCAGCTCTGTTAACAGTTCTTATCAAATACATGGATGGTTTTTAAGGGACAGTTCACCCAAAAATGAAAATTCTGTCATAATTTACTCCCTCTCAAGTTGTTCACCACTACTTGTTCACAACTTCTTCCGCAGAACACAAAAAAAGATATTTTGAAGAATGAGAGTAACCAAAAACAGTTTGGTTACTGACAAATTTTAAAATATCTTCTTTTGTGTTCAGTAGAAGAAAGAAATTCAGTGACTAAATAATGACTGAATTTTCATTTTTGAGTGAAATATCCCTTTAAACATCATCTTGCCTGATTATAGATATTTTTGCAGATCTCTCAGTTGAAGAGTCACGCATCTCCTGCCATTCAGATGACCATCCGGATCTAGATCTTCTCATCAAAGCATGTACTTCATATGAGCCAGCTGATCTCCCTCGAGAAGCTCACCAGGGCAGTCAGACAGATGTCTTAAGGCCGGAGCATTCAGAACTGAGTAAGTAGTGAGCTCTTTGCATAAGTGATTGGATTTTTTTGTTAAAAAGTAAATATTGTCATATTTATAATTGAAACCAGGCCATGATTCTGCATCTCATAATATAATACCGTTCAAAAGGTCGGTCAAAGTTTTGAAAGTTTTTGAAGTCTCTTATCCTCAACAAGGCTGCATATTAGATCAATGATACAGCAAAAACAGGAATATTGTGAAATATTGTTCTAATCTGAAGCTGAATTTTCACATGATCCTTCAGAAATCTTTGGTGCTCAAGAAACATTTCTATTAATGTTATAAATAGTGCTGTTTAACCCTGAGGTTCTCTTCGATAACTTTTGATTGAAAAATTTACATTTTGAAAATTTTAAAACCTTAGTTTCATCGCATCGGGATGGTATGAACCGGACTGGCACTTTGTATATGAACACACAAAAATTGAGGGCAGGTTTTGAAAAGTCTAAGTGGTCGTAAAAAAAGAAAAAAGTCACACTTGTGGTCTTCATGGTCAAATGACTGGCATATGAAATTAAATAAATAGGAAATAGGCACAAATTTCGAGTTCAAGGAAATAGGCACATTCAAGTTACATTTCAGGGGTTCAGTTTCTTTTGACCGTGAAGACCACAAGTGTGACTCCCAAATGAGGAGCACCTTGACTTTTTCCATAAATTATTGGATATTTTATATTTATTTAAGAAGTGAATTCAATTAAAAGTACATTTATATTTGTAAGTGTTTGAATTTATTCAAGTCACCCATTTATTTTATAGTAAAGGATGCCAAATCTCTCAAGAGTATCTGTCATGAGGTTGAGCTGGACATGCATTTAGACCCCTTGAACAAAAGAAAAGGGAGAGATGACTCGGATAATTCTGATGATCCTGATCCTGCCCTCACCGTCGTCCCCAGGTCTTCAAAATCTCTGTCAGGGGTCAGCCGTCATAAAGATTTTATCCGAAGTCTGCCAGTCGACATTGCAAAGATAATTTTGGGTAAGTCTAGTTTTCCCACTTGTCTATGAAGAGTTGACTGTTTAAACTTAACGAGAGAATTAAGTATAAGCGGATTAGTTTTAGACTTTATTCTAACATGAGTTCTGCATGTAGTCACTGTTCCCAGCAATAAAGAAGTCAAACAAAATAAATAGGCTAACTTCTTTTTTTTTTTTCAAAACAGAAACAATGGCCTCCCTTTCTTTCTTTTTTTTCTTTCCCGGGTGTCATAAGTTGAGCTTGACTGGTTCTTTTGAATTCAGATGCTTTGTTTCACTTGTTGTTATGCACTGTATGAGTGCATGCTTAGTTCATGACGTTTGTAAGCATCACCGTGTTGTTCTTTTCAGACCTGTGAAATAGTCTTGTCTTGTGCTGCTATGGAGACAACTTTATTGGCTGTGGACAAGAGGGTTAGGTTGACAGTCATGGCAACCAATTTCTTTTCAAGAGACCAAACATACAAGTCGTATATGCTCTGGCAGTTAATTGAAGATTATATGGGTTCACTCCTCCCGAAATGACATTTAGGCAACTTCACTTAATCATTATCACTATAAACCTAAAAATATACCTAAAAATATACCTGACATACCTAAAATATTCACTTATTCAGGCATAATATATATCTTTTTTATTATTATTATTATTATTAATATTTTTGTCATTTACACTTCTAGGGCTTTTGGATAAGGCCTCACTGGACAACTGCAAGTGTGTGTCCAAGCACTGGCAATGGCTTACTGATGAGATCTTAACTGAGGTGGAAGTAAAGAAGAATGTTGAGAAACAGGCCATGATTTTGCAAGTAATACTAAAATACAAATCTATCTATCGATCGATCGATCGATCGAAACTAATGCATGGTTTCGATTCCCAGGGAACACAGTCTTCTGATTAATTCTATAGGCCTACCTTCAATGCATTATACGTAGCTTAGGAAAAAACCTACTAATATTGTGAATGTGTTCATTTGGTTACTTTAATAATAGTCTGTCTGTGTTTTTGTCACATGAAAGTAGATCATATAACTTTATTCTAAATGTTACAGTTCTCATCATTTTTATGCATTTTCAGGGTAACTCAGCAACTAAGGTCAACCCGGTTTATGCTAAGATCTGTGAAGTTTTAGTGCCCATCAGTGAAGGGCACAAGCAGTTTCAGCATGGAGAATATTTTCCCAAACATAAGCTGGTAAAAAAGCCCCCTTTGCACTCTGCATATACATATGTAAGTTATTTCATGAAACTTTAAATGGCGCTGGCAGATCCTTACTGTAAGTCAATCACATCGTATTATATAGGGCACAGCTTATTTGGCCATGCCAAACACTCCAAGAGTTGTCATGACAGAAATGTATATTTTTTAATCTTCATTATAAACTCTACTTAGATTTGACTCTTGGTGTTTTTAGACACAAGAACAGGATTTGGATTCTATCTACAAAGGCTTTATAACTAAGACAGTCCAAATGGAAGAACGCAACGTGTACTGTGGAGTGTATAACATCTCGGTCCTGTTGGAAAGGTAGAATTTCTGAAGATAATGTTTTGGAGAATATTCTACAATACATTTTTTTAAATATATAGCTGTATTTAATATAGATAATTCTTATATATTATATCAACGTTTTAGAACTTCCTGTCATTTTCTCCGTATAGAGACGACCCAAGTAGAGTGATTCATTATGCTGGCGGGCAGTTTGTGGCGGTTGGTTCCAGGGACCGTACTATCAGGTTCCTGCATGTTGCGTCACCCAAAGAGGTTCCTTTAGTGATCCAAGGACATGCAGGTAGTGTAAGAGCAGTTCTGATGTGTGAAGAGAGAGACCTGGTTATCAGCGCCAGCTATGACCTCAGTATCAGGTTAGTCAAACTTTATGGTCGTTTAGCAAACTATAGTCATAGACAGCAGTAAAGAATGTTGTGCTTTATTTCCGTACTCCTTTCAAAGGTGCTGGAACCTGAAGACAGGTGTATGTACAATGATTTTTCATGGACATTTTGGCACTGTAAACTGCCTGGATTTGTATGGAGATAGACTGGTGTCTGGAGCCAAAGACTGTAGAATTAAAGGTAGGAGGTTGTGACCTGTAATATACCTGAAGGCCCATTCACACTAAGGATGATAACTATAAAACCAAAAATAATTAAAAAAAAAAAAACTTTAATAATCGTTTTAACGAGCATTGGGAAGTCCACACCACAACTACAGTATAACAATAAAGGATACAAAAGTAACTACTGTTCACAACTTTAATGATGCTAACAACATCATTATCCTTATAATTATCTTTATAATCCTTGTTCGTGATGTGAACTGGCCTTTATAAGGGTCTGGATCTATACATTTCAATCTTAATTTATTTATTTTTTTATTTTTAAGGCTTGAAAAGATTATTGGAAGAAGGAAAATAGACAATTGCATATTTATGTACAGAAAATTGAAGGGGATAAAAGTTAAATAAAATAGTCTGCAAGATTTTTTGTATGTTTTTGAAAGAAGTCTGTTATGCTATATTTATTTGATCAAAAACACATAAGCAGTAATACTGTGAACTATTCTTACAATTTAAAATTTTTCTGTTTTACTACATTTTAAAATTAATTTTCTTCAGTGTCGAATGATCCCCCAGAAATTGTAATGTGTTGATTTGCTGCTCAAGAAACATTTCTAATTATTATCAACATTGAAAACAATTGTGCTTCTAAATATTTGTTAAACTTTTTTTCAGGATTTTTTGATTAAGACAAACTTTAAAAAAACAGCATTTATTTAAAAAGTTATTTCGTAATATTATACATTTTATTCCATTCACATTCACTAGTCATTACTAAAAGTAATAATATCTCCAAAAAAAAAAAAAAAAAATCTGTTGAACGGTAGTGTGTATTTTCTGCGTGCTGCTACATCCCTACACTGCCATTAGTGAATGTGTGTTATTCTGGCCCAAATGATGCACAATTGCCACTCTGGCACTCTACACCAATAGGCCAAAGCCAATAGTTTGTAAAAGTGTTTGTCTATGTGTGTATTGATCACAGTGTGGAACCTACTGACGGGGAAGTGTGTTGAGAATCTGAAGTTTAAACACCTTAAACCAATCACGTGTGTGAAGAGTAATGAAACTCTGGTGGTCAGTAGCTGTGCTGGAGGTCAGATCAGAGTATGGAGCATGGAGACCGCATCACTTATAAGGGTGAGCTGCTGCTGCTGTACTCACTGTGTGAAGTTTTGAAAATGTGACCTAAATATTGATGTATCCTAGAAATTATGTAAAAAAAACAAACAAACTGAATACTCTCTTCTTGTTACAGCAAATCAGTGGTCACCAGGGTGCAGTGCTGTGCTTGTGCTTCGATCAGTGGCATATCCTCTCTGGGGGTTCAGATGGGGAGGTCAAGGCATGGAGCACCAACTGTAGCTTCAAAAAATGCCTGAGGACCTTCCAGCATCCGAAGTGACAAAACCGATCAGTGACCGTGCAGCTGGTCATTCTAATCAATAACTTTTAATAGCATGATTGTGCACTTTCATAAATAATCTGATCTCTTGCCTATTCTCAATTATTTTCTTTAGAGAGGTGTTGACCATGTCTTTCCTGTTCCTGCGGCTCATTACAGGCTGCATGGACGGAAAGATCCGGATCTTCAACTTCTTAAATGGAGACTGCCTGAGAGTTATAAAGACAAACATTAAGCAATATCCTGTCCTTTCTCTACACACACACCACAACACGTGAGTTTACCCTGTATCTGGACATAATACTTAATATTATGAGCACAATTTAATGAGACTGTTCTTTTTTGTAATGCTATATTAACTGAAAAAGATTTTTGTCATGCTGTCAGTGTGGTCGTCAACACCAGAGGCGGTATTCTGATGCTCCAGTTCGCTGATGTTCACTGGGACTACTCTGCCAGTGCTTTTTTTAAGCGGTGCCAGATATCTTTTGAGAATGTGCCTCGGACTGCTGAGCGGACGACTCAAGGCAGTTCACCCAGCCGTTTCAAGAGCCTCTCAACCCCCAGCGTGAAGCATGCACGAGGTACCAGCTTTCCAAATGCCTTATAGACTAGTCAAATTTATATACAGAATGTCATTTCTAATCTGGACTCACAATGGATTATGATCATAGATTATGATACATGAAATTAATTGAAAAAATTAATGTTTTTAAAGGAGTAGTTCACTTTTCAAAACATTTTGGCTGATAATTTACTCACCCCCATGTCATCCAAGATGTCCATGTCTTTCTTTCTTCAGTCGAAAAGAAATTAAGGTTTTTGATGAAAACATTCCAGCATGTTTTTCTATATAATGGACTTCAGTGGGAACCAAATGGTTCAAGGTCCAAAAGACTCAAATGCTCGCCTTGATCTGTACTGCGATGCACATTCGTGAATCTCCTTTTCGAACTTGTTCATCAAAATGAACAAATCTTTTTTCCGAGTCAATTCGTTTGTTTGGTTCGTTGAATGATCCAAATGACTCGGAAGAAGATTCGTTCATTTTGATGAACGAGTTTGAACAGGAGAGTCACGAATGTGCATCGCAGTACAGAGCAAGGCGAGCATTTGAGCTTATAAAACTTAAACTTTGTTGCTTATTTATTAAATGAGCGATTGTTTCGCTTGATAAGACCCTTATTCATCGCCTGGAATCGTTTAAAGCCCTTTGAACAGTTTGCACTGAAACTGTCTTTTGGACCTTGAACCGTTTGGTTCCCAGTAAAGTGCATTATATAGAGAAAAATCCTGGAATGTTTTCATCAAAAACCTTCATTTCTTTTCGACTGAAGAAAAAAAGACATGGACATCTTGGATGACATGGGGGTAAGTAAATTATCAGCAAAAGTTTTTTTTTTTTTTTTTAAAGTAAACTACTCCTTAAACATTTCTGTATTTGGTACCTTCAGATGCACAGCAGGAGCCTACGAGGGCGGCGACGTGGAGACAGCTCCAGGCTCATCATCACAGGAGGACCTCCATCAACATGCAGTCTGAGTGCCTCACCAGGCCCCGATCTGTTCTCTCAGCAAGCAGGCCTGTCAGTGGATATAAGGACTTTCAAAACCGAGTCAGCCGCACACCAAACCCTGCCTCCACCAACTTGGGTAAGAGATCAGGCCAAATGATTCCATATGCAGGTGTTTTCTAGAACATAATGAGAAAATTATTGTTTAAGATGAAGGTTTATGCATGAAATATGAGAGTGGATTCCTTATTTAAAGATAAGAAGACTTATGGCACTAAACACTCAGTACTCGACCAGAGTGAGAAGGCAGCCCTAGACAGGGTGAGAAAGCGAGGTCCTCACCACCCGGTGACCCCTGACCTAGTTCTACTAAGGGCCAGCAGCTCCCAGCATAGCTTGTGCAGTGACAAGGCCAGGTCCAACATGGAGCTGAACGCAAGGGTGCGAGATGCCTGGGGACCTGATTTATCAAGAGAGACATCATTTCAAACCACCTCCAAAAGAACGTCTGAAATCCATGCTCCTTTCACTACTCACAGCGTTGACCTCAACCCTCAGGGCTCCTCAAAGTCCAGGCAGACCTGCTTGACACCTCATTCTCTTCCCAAACAATCCCTGAGATCCTTCAAAGTAATTCGGTCCGGCACAAACAAGGTTGACCCTGTGAATACGGCTTCCCCGGAAGATGGCGAGGCTCCACAGCGAGTATTTATGAGGCGAACTTCCATGCCCACACATTGCCATGAAGATTTTAAAATGACCAAAAAGTCCAGTTCATATCACGTCCCGCTAGACCCCTTCAGGGAGCATGGTGTCTTTCAGCTGAGGACGGATACGCAACTGGACGCTTTCATTCAGGAGTGTACCAGGCAGCAGCAGAGTCATAAACATGACAGGGGTGGCCAAAGTAAAGGTGTTTCCAAGCACAGCCATTGTCATCAGTAAAGGAAACTATGTTTCTTCAAGGTATGACACACTTTTGCTATTAGCCAACCAGACACAACTGAATTCTAAGGTTGATGTTTTACTCTTTAGAAGTAACATAATATAATAGCATAATAAAATATTTTAAAAGTATGTTAAATTTGATAAGTTGGCATTTCTTGGGGGAAAATCTTGTATTTTAGTACATCACAACTGGTCAAAGTAACTAACTAATACGCAGCTAGTTCCAAAACAAAGATTCCAGTTTAATCTGGAGTTTCAAACAGGATTCTCAGTCCAATCTGTGTGTTTTTTACTCGTATATTTTTTATGTTATAGTCTTTGACCTCACATATATTTTGATGGATAGATGTTGCATTATATCAATGCAGTTTGAGATTAAGTACGTCTTCCTTTTGTGGCTTTATTTTGTAAACATGTTTTGATGCTAGGGGGCAGCAAAGCACAAGCTAAACTGTGTCCCATGGAAATCATAAGTGATCCTCTCAGGGCGGAACGTTATGAACATTTATTATTTGAAATAGTTTTTAATCTTAATATTTTTTAAAGGATCTTTATACATTATAATCTTTTTACAATATAAAGTGCCTGTTTAAGAGTGTTTTATTTCAGGCAGTGTATCACCAGTTGTATTCATACAGTCACTCTGACTTTTGCCTTAGTAATGAGAGATGCTGACAAGAAGTCTTAACATAATTTGTTGAAGTTGGAGAGATAAAATAAATTAGATTTGCCACACACTGTGAGTAAAGAGATCTTTGGAAAAAAAATGTTTATATCTCCATCAGAACTATGTTGTTTTAAGTCTCTTTGTCTTTAGCTGATTCTTATTTGGGAGCTGTTCTGTTTAAAGATCGAAAGATTTGTTGAAAGTAGAGTTTATGTGGCAGTCTCAGGCAATGTAAAGCTGTCTGCGTCAAACAAATGTCTGTTGAGGTTCTCTAACTCTAAAGATTAGCAGTTAGCATTTTAGTGCTGCGTTTTATGCAAGTTACATCCAGTAGTCTTCATTTTGCTTTTGTAAAAATGCTAAACGGCAATCCAATCAAATAATGAATTATGTCAACACGAAATGAAAATTCCTGCTATCTATTTTCTAAATCCATATTATTGTGAAGACTGCTCTCTGGTGACATACTTAATGCCTACCCAGCAAACAAATTTAGGTTCTGGGAACGCTTGTTTTTGGTTCCCGGAACATTCCTAGAACTTTCCCTTAAGGTTAAGGGAACGTTCCCGGAACATTCTCCTTACGTTATAAAAATGGAACCTAAAAATAACCTGCATTGAACGTTCCTTGTTTGGTTCCCAAAAAAATTACCTCATGGGACCATTCGGGAAAGTTAGGGGAACGTTCTGTGTTTGCTGGGTAACTCCTCTGATCATTTAGTTTGCTTAAACCCCATTCCATTCTTACAATCGTCTGCATGCTCGCTTTCAGCCAACTGTCTCCATCCTATCAAAAATAGACAGATAGAACTGAGTTCCCGCTCTTCTTTTTGTTTTTTTCCGTTTTTGATAGTTTGATTCATTTGGGTGTCACAATATTAAAGAAAGGATCTGTTGGTATACTTCCATTTATTTCCACTTTAACGTAAAAGCCAAATGCCAATTTAAATGGATATGAATAAAATCACTTCTGATTTGTCAATGAAACACAGCAGCCATGAGGTTTCTATCTTTTTAGCAGTCGTACCCTAACCATCTTTCTCCCATTGAAAATGAATTAAGAACATCAACTTCCATTTATCTGGAAGTTCTGTAGTGTAAATGTTTCAAATAAATACTGATGAAATATGTTTAGCCTCCACCACAACACAGTGTTTTCTTTGGTAAGCCTTGGAATCAAGCATGGAACAAACATTTTGGATACGGTACTTTCAGGCACAATACTCGCTGGTGAGTGTCTTTTTCGTTGATTCACTTATTCAAAGCAAATGTGTGTGGCTAATGTCTAACTACAAAGTGATTTGGAGCAGAAACTAGTTACATGATACTTTTCAAAGTTGGACCTTTGATCCCACTAGTTGTTTGTCCAGCAGCTGTCGAAGGCCATCCTGACTAGTTCTTTCTACTTGCCACCTGCTTTCTACCGTTTGCTTCAGGGCATTTCTGAAGGGTGTGGATGAGGTTCCGTTCCAGGGAAGATTTGTTTGAGCATTCAACAGCTGTGCAGCAGTGCAGCGGAGGAAGCGAACGGCGAGTGAAAGCGTTGGAGAGTGAGGGGTGGGCTGTAAGTACGAGCAATCACCCCTCACCCCTGAAGTCCCCTCTCTCAGGAGCTCTCTTGTGCTAATTAGATTTAATCTGCAGAAAATTAGGCTTAACCGTATCCCTCTTTTCTCTCCATCCAGTGACTGTGTCTGAAATCGGGGGAGGAGAATGCACTCTTACAAGCCTTCTCAGTGGAGACCGAAATCCTGAAAACCCAGCATTGTTCCCCCAGGTAGCGGCCTTTTTGTCCAGGGTCACCGGCTCCATGGTGAGATAATGAGCATGAAATAAAAGCAAAGGTGAACAACAGACAGGCTTCATGCAGGAGTGCGCACATGCCTCCTGTTCCTGTCTGAGACCTGGGGTGGGACATATTGGGGCTGTTCGTCGGGGTGAGGAGGGTGGATGCATGCAGGAAAAAAAGCCTCTACTTTCTATAAACCATCTCAGATGTTAGTTGAAAAGCTGAACAATAGTCGGAATTGGTGCATATGAATGAACAGAAGGGCTTGTGATCTCCATTTGACTGAGAGCAGAGGGATTTAGTCATGATGGTCTGTCAAATCACATTTCTGCAAATGTGCTGCATAGATGGAGGTGGCAGTTGGAAGCACATGGCAGGCGGTTGCTCAGAGGTCCTGGTGGTTCATATTTTAACTCCTAAACCACAGTTTATTTGCATGGCATGTTGACTTTTGACAGAACTGTCCACATTCTGGATAGACATGACAGAATGAGGGTATTCAGTGCGACTACATTAATTAGGTCTGATTGTGAGGGAAAAAATGACGAGTTTATGCTTAGCTTTTAATTGAGCAAATCAAAAATGAATTAAAGTATTCGTTTCTTTTTTAAAAATCTGATCAAAGACTTTTCAATATTACTGTATATATATGTACTTCACTCATGAAATCTGGAGGGCACAGACTTCTTTATATGCAATCTACAAGCAATCACATCATTACCATTTGGCGATGGTTGATTTGCCTCTTAAGCCCGGAACACACCAAGAAGACGCCAACGAACTAGCGCTGATGAAAGGCAATTGTGTTGTCCCCTCTCGTCGAGGTAAAAAGCTGCACTTGAACACACCGAGAGAACTACAGGCGACTGTCAGCTAGAATGTGTGTTCTGCGCCTGCGTATAATGAGCCAACTGTCTATTTCTGCAGATATATTAGTCTATATTCGTCATTCAAAAAGGAAAACCAACGCTGCGGCTGCAGATACACATAATGTAAACAAAGCAGCGCGTGCTTACCTTTTTGAATATCAGTCCTGCTAAAGACTTTCTTTATTCCACTCCACTCATGTTATTATTGAAATATTCGCCAAGGAACACTCAGGTAAGAAGACGTAACATAAGAACAGCCTACTATCTTTACCGTTTTGGCTTCTTTGCTTGCTGTTTTGCTTTTATTCTCATGCACTGACTCTTTCACTAAGCTGAACAGCCAATCAGAGTTCTCTCTTTCCCCAACGGCCCGACGCCGATTCAACATGTTGAATCGGGCGAAATAAAGCCGACGAGGACTATTTTTAGCCAACGGCACGGAACCGTGCGTATCACACCGAGGAAACTTAGTTGGCCGACGCACAAAATCTGCCAGACGGCCGACCGTCGGCTTGGTGTGTTCCGGGCTTTACTCAACATTTAAATAGTCTGGTTCATTGTTTGCTGTAAGCTAGTCCAGAGTTCCTCTGAAACGCTCCACCTGCCTAGATTTGATACAGGATTTACATTTATATTTATTCATCTAGCTGACGCTTTTATCCAAAGCGACTTACAATTGCTATATATGTCAGAGGTCGCACGCCTCAGGCACGCATTGGTGTCTCGTAGTGGATTCGAACCCGGGTCTCTCACACTAAAGGCATGTGTCCTATCCACTGCACCATCACCACCCTTTACAATTTACAGCACCCTTTACACCATTTATGTATGTCTATTCAGCAGCTGCACATCTTACATGCTCATGGCAGTGTTTGTGTATCTGTAAGCAGTAGGAAGTTCATACTTGTTTTGCAGCTGCAATAATCAACAGGAGCAGCAGTAGCAGATCTAGTCTTATGCATCCAAGCTCATGATGCTGTTGTTAGCACTGTTAGGCATGCGTTATCGTTAGGCAAAATATTGAAAAATCAAATATTCAAGGGTCAGGAGAAAAGGGTCAGTGTAGTGCATGATGGTGGGGTTTCACATGTGGATGGTTATGTGACCTCGGATTCTGTGTGGGCCTTCATATTCAGTACGTAACATCAGCTACACAAATGCTTTTTGTGAGCCTCTTTGGTAAGAACATTTCTGCCAAGAAGACTGACATAAAGGTTAAGATTTATTTGAAAAGTTTGAAATGATTCATAGTGCAGTCCAGTGTTAGTTCTCCATCTAGAACATTCTCCACATTGTCACAACAAAGGAATCACCATTATAGGGAGAGGCTAAGCGTGAGTGTGCGTAATTCTCAACCTGGATGAGATGTGAAAGGAAACGCAGTAGAAACAGATGGTTTGGTTTTCTTTGTCAAAACTATGTTTCTCTTTATTTCCTAATAATATTTTCTATGGAGAGAAATGTGAAGCTAAATATCCAGTGGCTGAAGTAAATACTTTAGTCATTGACTAAATATCCTGTCAGGAGTATAATGTGTAACTCTATCTAAACCTAATGACATCACTTAAATACAAAAACAGTGGAACGGAGAAGCCACAGCTTTTCTTTTCTAAGACTGTAAAACCTAGCGAATTGCCTTGCCTGCATATAGAGCTACTTTCTATGAAAGGAAACTTTACAATTTCTAGTACTGTTGCAAAAGTGCGACAGGAATGAGTTCTAAAATCCCAAAATAAATAAGCATTTTTGCAATTCCAGGTCCATTATCCCAATAAGTTTTTGATTTAAATATCTGAAATAAGGTCTGTGGTTAGCACAAGCTTAAGATATTTTCATGTTTTATTCGACAAAACAGTAATCGGTAATACCCCAGTAATATTTTTATAAGCTTTTATGGTCTTAAAGAAGGCGGTCGCTAACAAGGTTAGCCTAACTTTTGCTTTTTACTTCTGTGATTTAGGCTTTATTTGTGAAGATCCTCTACTAAAAACGGTTAAGAATAAAAACTTGATGTCCCAGAGAGCAGTGTTTTCAGTTAGCTAAAACTAACCATTTTCATTAAGGGAAATGAAAGGGAAATAAAAATAAAGCTAAAAAAAGACCCACTAAATATTATGAGTTCACAAACAATACTAAAATACCATGTCACAAAGTTTATTTTCCTGCAAAAATTCAAAAGCCAATGGGTTTTTTTTTCTTTTTGTTGAGGGAACCATGGGGATTTAACTTCTAAATTGGCCTACAAAAATGTGTCGGTCCTGCAACACTCTTGAATGCATTGCCTTTAAAAGTTATGGGTTTGCCAAAAAGTTATCTTAAAAGCAGCCTAAGTATATACATAGTCCCTATGATGCCTCAAATGCTGCCTATGGTTTTGAAAAAGAGCCATAATGTAGCTGAGTAAACTTTGGTAGACTATCTGCAGCAACCTACTTATAGGAACTCTCATGTTTCTAGAAGAAGCAGATAGAAGCTGGATCAGTTAGCCGTACTGATAAGGACTGAAACGTCAGCTAAACTTGGGTGGGCAATTATTTCTAATTCCAGAGCCGTACTATTGGACTAATTACCTCCCATCTCATTCATATAGTTAGCCTGATTGCTCAGTGATTGGTTTTTATCAATGGCAGACATTGTGTGGTTTTGGTAACTTTAACTTGTTCAAAGAGTCTGTGATTAGGTCATCCTGGTGGAAAGAAAAGTGTGGATCAAAGAATGCTTTTGGATGGGGTGCTGATTTATTTCTACTCGACAGATTGTTATTTTCAAGTGTCAGTCTTTGTTTTCGGTGATGGCTCCCTGAAGTGCTCAGGTTACCGACTTATGACAGAACTGAGAGTTTGGTGGTTTGGAATCGGCTGTAGGTGGCGCCCTTGATCCACACATCCTTAATGAAAATTTCTCTTTGCTGCTGCCGCTTAGAAATGATTTACCAGTCTCGTGCAACAGCGTGTCATTATTTCCACATAAATACGCCGTTTTACTTTGTCAGCTCCCAGTCACTTTAGTACCTCTACCATACAGCCTGACATTTATTCAACCATATGAATCCAGATTTCCTCTTAAACAGGAGCATGGCAGATATTTGTCTTTCATGAGCTGTTCATTTTCTTTTTTATGTATTTAAGTCTGTAAGTCTTTGGTTGTTTTGTTAATTGTTCGGGTTATTTATTTTATAAAATGATTAGGCAATAGATTTCATGGCAGCTTCAGATATTAGGACAATGTTGTAGCAACCCATGAGTTTAAGACAAGCACCCTATTCAAGAAGATAATATTATTGGTCTTATTCTCAAAGGAGACATTGGTGTTTTAAAAGGCTCTCAGTTCTGGTGGACCATAGTGACCCAGACGTGTACAGCCGAAAGTGATGATTGTTATAATTTGCCTGTTTTCAAAGGCATAAATACGGAGACGTGAGAGTCAAAGGTGAACTGCATAAAACTTCCTGATCAGAGGGGGGCAATGGAGGGAGGCCGTCTCAAACAAGTAGCCAATTCACACAGGAAAGATTTCCATAAGCAAGCTTTACTCTTTTTTTCCTACTTTTGACTCCGAGTCGAAATGAATGGCAGTCTAATGTGAGCAGGCTCCGACTGTCAGTCTAAGCTACAGGATAGATGATGAGTGTTCTGGAATTTGTGTATTCAGGGCATTTCCTGTTATTTACTAAATGTTTAGTCAAATAGTGCTGCAGTTTTTTTATGTGCTACTTTCATGAATTAAAGTATAGCTGACAAATAAAGGCCTATTCACAGCAACTCAGAGGGAAATTGTATTGCTCTTTTGATGCTCTTTCATAGCTCAAGATTGGTTTCTCTGTTTATACGATCTTGTTCTGTTCGTTTAATTTATTTGTTATTGTTCATTGTTGTGTGGAGTTGATTCTATCTATCTATCTATCTATCTATCTATCTATCTATCTATCTATCTATCTATCTATCTATCTATCTATCTATCTATCTGTCTGTCTGTCTGTCTGTCTGTCTGTCTGTCTGTCTGTCTGTCTGTCTGTCTGTCTGTCTGTCTGTCTGTCTGTCTGTCTGTCTGTCTGTCTGTCTACTGTACCTATCTATATATCTGTCTATCTATCTATCTATCTATCTATCTATCTATCTATCTATCTATCTATCTATCTATCTATCTATCTATCTATCTATCTATCTATCTATCTATCTATCTATCTATCTATCTATCTATCTATCTATCTATCTATCTATCTATCTATCTCTGTCTGTGACATCACTGGTATAAATTATATTTTAAAACATATTAAAATAGAAACCAGTTATTTTGAATTGTAATATATTACAATGTTAATGTTTTCACAGTATTTATCAAATAAATGCAATGAATCTACCCAAATTTCTAAAGTTGTGTACAGTATCTCATTGCTGTGTAGGAGAAACAATTGAGACGTTAAAGAAAACTTGTTTTTTTTTCCACAAAATTCAGACTTGTGAAAAAGCCTAGGGCTTACTGCAGGAACAATTGTCTCGTATTACATATTATGTTTGTTTGTACCTCAAAAAAAAAAAGTAGCACCTTAAGAACAATGGGTTGCCCCGGCTTATTTCTGCACCGTCACTTTTTCAGGGCTGTTTTTGTAAGTCGTGGTAATCGGTGGGATTTGTCCACTAACAAAGACAAAGCGGTCACTGAGCAAAATAGTTAATGAAGAGTGCTATTAGAGACGTCCTAAGGGCCCGACTCCAGAACTTCATCTTGCTTTAACAAGCAATTTGCCATTACTTGCCGGAGATGTTACTCTTCCTTGGCCCTTAAAGGCACGGGAAACAGAACAACATGTGATGTCATTTAGAAAGATGCACAAAGTAGTTTAGAAAGACGTACAAAAACATTCCCATGCTCTCACACACACACATACTTTTAAGGATTGTTATCAGGAGAGCAAGTTACATCGCCTCACTTTTGTGTCAGGAGCTATCAGATTTAAATCCAAGTTGTGTGTTTAAACTAGATTTAACCTGGTATAATAATTTCAGGCTGTAAGATTTGACTTGGGTTCAGTAGAGCTAGTCAATGCTAAAATATATTAACTGATAAAATCTGCACATTAACCCCATTAAAATGCAATCAGCTTCAAGAACAAACTTCAAATGGATACTATTTTGATATATATGATTTCATATAAACATTGAGTGAAACTTCAACACACTGTAATGGCTATATCAATTACGTTACTTTCCATTACTCAAATATGTTTCATGGTTCAGAAGATCAATTATGTTTAGGTTATTAATGTTCTGGCTGGATCTAGGAAGTCATTGATGAATGATTTCATCGTTTACTCTAAATGTCAGTTAACTTGTTGTTCATTTTTCAGGACCGGTTACCCTGTCTGTGACGCCCTCCCCTGATGTGACAGAGTGACACTGTTTAATGTTAAGTCACAACTTCAATGGCCTCTCCACACAGGGGCCCATTGTTCTCTTTGACTGACTTCACTGTTCACCAGTGATCCTTTTCACATAAACTCAAGTGCCACATCAAAAATATGGACCATGAGAATGATTTGTGTTTTGAATTAAGTTATTACAAGAGCTCTATTGTCGATTGTTGCAATGTAGGATACAATTATGCCAGGACCAGATGTTCGAGAGCCTGTTTTGTGATCACCTCCACCAATCAGGGTGAAGACTTGAAGGTGTTGCAGTTCAAGAAGAGGGTGATGTTGCTTCTGTTGAGAATGGATTCAAGTAAGCCAATGCATATAAATTGTAGAGCCAAACACTTTTAGGACAGGATAAGCAGAATTTGCACATAAAATTGTGATCATAAGAAAACTTTTTTCTTTGAAAAATGTTGAACTTTGGTAGTCAACTCTTCATTAAGCTCTTATGTTATCTAGTGTAAGTCAACAGAACAGTTCTTTATGCTTCTGTTACTGTGAATGCTTTAGTTACGATTGACACTTTGGGGTTAGTAAGATATTTTTTCAAAACAAGGACATATTGAATGAATCAAAGGTGACTGTTAAGATATGGATAGTGTTTCAAAAGATTTATATTTCAAATAAATGTTCTTTCGAACTACCTATTCATCAAAGTTTTCACAAAAATAGTAAGCATCACCAAATCAGCATATTAGAATGATTTCTGATGGATCGTGTGACACTGAAGACAGTAATAATGCTGAAAATTCAGCTTTGTAATCACATGAATAAATTACTTTTAAAATATATATTCATAGAAATGGTTGGATATATAATAATAACATAACATTTCAGCCCGTTCTCATCCCAAGGTGTCATATACTGACGCTTTTGCCAATGTGTATACATCCAACGCACATGGCACCCTTTAGTGTCAATATGATATGCAGATATATATGGGGCAGAAGGCGCCTCCTAGTGGTCTAACCCTAACCCAACCCCAGACCCAAACCTACCCATAACCGAAGCATGTTATATTGACGCTAAAGGGTGCCATGTTGGATGTCTACGCATTGGCAAAAGCGTCAGTATATGACGCCTTGGGGTGAGAATGCATTGGGATTTTATAGATTAGACTGCAAACTAGCAAAATCTTGAAGCAGTGAACAGCAGCAACCGTTGCTAAAGTAGGATTGGTCAGAAATGATTCTAAGATGGGTCTTTGCAAAGGGTCAGTTGCAATCCAAAACAAATATTTTTTTTTTTTTTTTTTCATGGACATAACACTGTGATTGGGTGGGCTTGATTGAGTGTCACGTGAAGGTCCCTGGGGTAGTTCCACTTGATTTAAGGGATTGTTGAAGTTTCTGTTGCCTTGTATTTGAGGTTTTCCTGCTTTACTAACTCTCTATGATGTTTATTAGTTGTGTGGCTTGAGACTGAGAACTATATAAATCATTTTTCAGTACTACACACTTATAAATATACTTAATGCATTAGGTTTTCACATTTTAAACATTCATTGGCTTTCACATTGTGGATAGAAACATGCGGTTAGCAAAAGGTTTTATTTTCCCAGGACCAAGCTGCTGGACACTCACACAGTTACGCTGAACCCACTATTAGGGCTAAAGTGTGAGAAAATGAACCCCGGCACTGTTCCCTGAGCAGTGACCCTGAGTCGACAGCTCAGAAAGCTGTGCACCGACATGTGGCATGATGGGTATTGTGCTTGTCATCTTCCCAGTCACAAACACCCCTTAAAGTGCACACATACAGATGCACTCAGAAAGTCAGCTGTTAAAACACTTGAAATTACGCCGATGATTGTTTCCGTGTGGTGCTGGTGGTCTAAAGGTGCCAAGTGGAATGAGTCAGGTCTGTTAGGGAGCTGCGGTGAATGGCAAGGATTTCTTAGACTACTGACATTCCTCTCCACTGCGGTATTCACAACCTTCACTGTAATAATCCTCGCTGTTCGTCAGGTGTTTTAAATTCATCCCCAGTGATGTGTAATGGACACGTCCGATGGGGAGGGGGAAAGTAGCTCCGTTAGGTGCTGGGGCTGTGAGATACGTCTACTAAAATTCTGGAAAATTCTTCAATAGTGACTACATGAAACACATTGAAACAGTTTGTGGCAGCTGTGTGAAAAATGTAAACACTCTGTCTTATAAAATCTTAACGAAGTTGAGATTTGTGGACGACAGAATAGGTATTGAACAAACCTTCCATTTCGTTCAGTAATGTGGGCTTGATGAGAAGTTTAGGAAAGAGTAGAGCAGGACGACTACAAACTTAAAATCTGACTTATCCAAAGAGCGACATGGCATTTTTTTGAAAATCAGACCCATGTTTTTATGCCTTGCAATTTTATACATTTGGTTTTCAATGCACAAAAAACTTCAACTTAAATAATTTATTTAGTTCAGATAACTTATTATTTTGAGTTTCTGATGATTAACTCAATCTCCTTCATTGTATTAACTCAATTTTTTAATTTTAAGGCAACCAGGTTACTTACTTTTTTAAGTTAAACCAACGATATTTTTTAAAGTGTGTCTTTAATTTTTTAATTTTGTACATAAAAAAGTTGCAAATTGCTTTACTTTTTTTAAAGCAATGCAGAGCATGTTGTCATAACTTATGACCATATAATTGTTTTTTATTATGTTTCTTTGTAATGTAAATGTCACCAAAGTAGCGTTATCTCAGTTTTGTTGAAAATGATGTTTGATGTTGCTGTGAAAGCATTACTGTATTTATTTTTTAAATTAGTAATTTACCAGTCACGGTTACATACGTCTCTATTTTCTGACTCTTATTTTTTATTTGTTGTAAAATTCTTTTGTCTTGAATTGCTTATAAATTCACTACAAATTATTTACTGGAGGTATTTTGGAAGAAAATTATATTTTTGATTCTTACAAGAATAAACCCTGATACTCATCCCTTTTATTTGCTTCTCATAAGATACTTGACTATACTAATAAACATTTGACTACTTAAAGTTTTAAGACTGAGCCTTATGGGTGGGATTTGGTTTGATGGATCATTCAAAGAGATTGTTGGATGTTCACGAGCATTCCAGTCTCACGATCCAGAAAACTGGTCTCCATTGTCGTAAAAAAAAATCATAAGAGCTGGCCAAAACCAGAATGATGTTCCCACACACAACAACTAGCATTTGTCATGTTGTCTATACAACAGAGCCCGACCAGACTTTCAACACAACTCCACACAGCTGCAAACACACACTCGGCCATCTTATTCTTTTGTCTTCCTATAAAAAGTGCTTTAGTCCACTCATCTCTGACCATCTGAGGAGCTGTTTTGACCAGCTGCCTTTGATGTGGTAACATCCAGATCCACTTTATTCTGAAGTTTGTACGTGTTACCCATGTCCTGTATGATTGGGTGTTTGTGTCATGCACTTTTAATGGAGTCTGTGGGAAGGTAAACATGGGATAGAGGTTGCTTTGATTTTCTTAGTACTAACCAAATAGTTTGGAAAAGAAAATGGAGGTCAGTTTCTACGTTTGCTCCTCTCAGATTTTAATGTTCTGTGAAAGGACTTTTTGTTTTCTGTAACAGCAAAAAGCCGTTCGTTTATATAGCTACGTCAAAGTCATTTTTTATTTTTAAAATGTATGTTAAAACGTGGTGTTTTGCATCCTTTGTTTTCTTAGTTCCTCTTCTCATTCATAGTAATTGCATGGTAGAACATAACCAGTATATCATTTTTAAAAATTCTCATTTTGTGTTCCACAGGAGAAAGAAAGTCCGGTTTGAGATGGCATGAGGCTGAGTAACCAGCGACCGGATTTTACGTGAACTATCCTTTGAAGGGTAAGAATGATTTATCAATAGTTCGCAGTATTCTGGTGGAGATTGGGAGTGTGACATTTCATTCTGTGACTTTTCTTCAATTACTCTTGTTGTGTTTGTACAAGATGGCTGAATTAGACTAATGGTATGCAGTTAGAATGCTGAATCATAGAGAGTTTGTACTAGTGTCTGGGACATACTGTGCATCTGTGAACTCTCTTTACTCAAATCCTCTTACTCTCCACTTTCTCGTCCCCTGCTGTGTGTACAGAGACAAACTCATATTCCTGTCTCTGTTATGTGCTTGCCTTCTGCATTGACACTAGCCCTGTATGAGGGCATTATCAGCTGATATATTCAAAAAAACATGGATGAAGGGAGAGATCAGACATCTTTGAAAGTTGCAGCCGAGGCCTCATGCAGCTGCATACACTCGAAGGAGTTCAGAACATCTGGCTTTCACACCAAACCTGATAGTTATGTCTCTAAATTCTGATTAGATTCGCTCCATTCAAAGTCGACTCAACTGCGATTGCACAATAAACATTGACATGCCAAATACTAATTAAATGAACTAAGTTAATTGGTGAAATAATTTTTAATTTGATTATTATTATCAGTGTAACTGTATACTGACAAAAATTACAGCATGGTTTATTGTCTTATTAAATGCTTTCATTTGTGACTTCGGTATTTCTGAGAGAAAATTAAGTTTTGGATGCAGTTAATAAAACATCTGCAAAAATATCATACAGTATATTGATACATGTTCTAATAAATAAATATTTGTTATTATAATACAAAAAAATAAGTTTTGGATGCAGTTAATAAAAATCATCTGCAAAAATAACATATAATATAGTGATACATATTCTAATAATTAAATATTTATTTTTATGATACAAAAGTGAAGTTTTGGATGCAGTTAATTAAAAGCATCTGCAACAATATCATACAGTATATTGATACATATTCAAATAAATAAATATTTGTTATTATAATACAAAAATGAAGTTTTGGATGCAGTTAATAAAAACATCTGCAAAAATATCATACTTATATTGATACATATTCTAATAAACAAATATTTATTATTACAATACAAAAATGAAGTTTTGGATGCAGTTAATGAACACATCTGCAAAAATATCATACAGTATATTGATACATATTCTAATAAATAAATATTTATTATTATAATATAAAAAATAACTTTTGGATGCAGTTAATAAAAACATCTGCAAAAATATCATACTTTTATTGATACATATTCTAATAAATAAATATTTATTATTATAATACAAAAATGAAGTTTTGGATGCAGTTAATAAACACATCTGCAAAAATGTCACACAGTATATTGATGCATATTCTAATAAACAAATATTTATTATTACAATACAAAAGTTAAGTTTTGGTTGCAGTTAATCAAAACATCTGCAAAAATATCATACAGTATATTGATACATATTCTAATAAATAAATATTTATCATTATAATACAAAAAATATTCATATGCATATTCATATTTTATCCCAGATGCAATGGGTTCTACCAATAAACAGCTTTAAGATGTGTCTAAAATTCTACATATTTAATAGCACATCATTTAAGGGACAATTTTGACCTTAACTGATACAATTCTTTTCTTCTCAATTTCTGGAACACAAAAACCGCTATTTTCTCCCTTGATGCCTTGTTCACAGATTCATATCTCTTTTAACATTGTTTATCTTGGTTTTGAAGCGGCGAAGTGGGCAAAACCTTCCCAAGACCCACAAATCACTGGTGACTTTTTCCTCAATTTTCTCCGCTCTGAGCAAATGTTTTTGCGGCTGCGTCCGTTTGGCTGTCAGTTCGCTCTGACGTGCCTGTTTTATTGGACTCTCCCCGGTCGCCTATAACGTTTCTAATGAAACATATTTTAGAGTTTCACCTCGCAACATCTGTTAATAGCTGCGCAGAAATTAATTAAAAGGCTGAAGTGAGAGTTAAAAAACTAGAGATAATAAAACAGTATCACTGGCCACCTTGGGCTCATATAAACAGCATTGTTTGGAGTGTTTATGTAGCCACAATTCCACAAGATTGGAAAGTAATTGATCCCTCAGCATCTTGACCGCATTCGGGCCGGCATGTAAATGGGTAGCTGGAGTGTTAACAAAACTCTTTTTGGCAATAGTCTGAGTACTTATGCCAGAATGACAGAGAGGCTATCTACAAGTTAACTAGGGCAAATAGCAGAGTTCTGCCAGTGGAATATGCCACGGCGGCTGAAGAATATCAGTTGCAATCTGCTGAGTGGGCTGGTAATGGAGGGCTCGGGTCCTCGATCTTGACAATTCTGCTAAGAGCCCAGTGCGGTTGATGCCTGAGAAAATGTGCCCCAGTAACCAGATCTGATTCGATAAGTCAGAAATGTCAGGCTCCCACATGCGCGCTGACATATGTGATGTGGAGAAGTCAGAAAGGATCTTTTGAAAGTCCATTTTCTGCCCAAGACAATATATTCTATATCAGGAGAATTCATCCGAGTGGATATCTTGGGATTTGTGCATATCGAGGAATGATTACATCTCATTTTTTGAAAGAGTGGTTTGATGGTCTGGTTGGCTTTGAATGGCAAGTGTTTTTAAAGGAGTGAGAGTATTAAGATGACAACTTAAACCAGTTTCCAAAGTAAAATGAAGCTGATTTTAACCCAGAACTCTGAAATAAGATATATGGGTTTTGCATCTCTATCTTGGAAAATATATCTGCACATTTTATATATAATCTTTAAATTCAGTTTGAATTCCATTGAACTCGGTAATGAGAGTCTCATGGTCGCAACCCAAATCTGCATGGTCGCAACTCCCACAAATGTCACACAGACAAGTTTTACAAGTTTTATTTTTGTCTCTATGAATAACAGAATTTGAATGTCATTTCAGATCTGGATTTTTGGATTTATTAATTTCCCAACTTTTGACTTTTGAGTGTTTCTTTTAAGCTTTACATAGCAAATTGTACAGGTAACATATCTTCAATTAAATATATTTGGCTTCTCTCTCTTTAGTTACACACACACACAAATATATCAAATGGATACATGTTGAGTAAGGACCGTTTACAACAAATCTAAGATTGTAGCTTGCAATAGTGATTTGCATTTTTTACAAATTGAAAACTTGAACTTTATAACCAGTCTGTATTCTACTTTTCAATTTTGTTTTAGATATTAATGGCATCACAAACAGGCAATATCTCTGCTTCCACAGTCACACTACATAAATGTGTCAAGCCATAATGATATCATCTCTTGTTTTATGAGAATGTTTGCCGGGAGCAAACCTTTACCACACCATGAAGTTCTTCAAGTTGTAAAAATGGAAATCAGAATGAGAGAGAAGTATAAGAGGACAGTGTTAGCAAATGGGTTATGGTTTCTTGCAAATGTCCATTTAAAGGGAAAAAGTGCCATGCGTCCAACCGCTGGTGGCTACAGTATGACGCACACTGCTGGCCATCACCCACAGCTCCGGTTGGTTAGACATTTAAGGGTTCATCATAAAAACACATCCTGTTGAGGTGCCTTAGATCCTGCGCCAATGCTCTGTATCTTAGCTAAAATATCAATGTGATCTTAGTCTTTTTATGCCTCAAAGTAATACTGGGTCATTGCTATAACTAATTTAGTTTTTCAAACAAATGATAAATACAGATAATCAAATAATGCATGCATATTTATATTTCAGAATGTCACTTTTAAACGTAAAAAAAGGGGGAGGGTATGTTGATCGAAGTTCTGCCGGAAAGATATACTGCTTAATAAAGTAAGATTAAATACATAAATTATATTTCAACATAATTTTACATTATTGTAGTTTTGTGTAATTTTCATGTTAGTATTTTTATTCATTTTGAGGAATACTGAATCTGCTTTTGTGCCAGAGAGATAAGTAACTGCATGCACACATTTAATCTAGAACTACGATAACCATCAAGTTAACACTCAACACCTCTTCACTTCTGATTTCTCTCAAAATGGAGACAGGAGAGCTTTCAGTAAAGAAAAGGGACAAAGTAAATTACATTACTGGTTTGAAAATGATTTTGATATTTTGTTTTAAATTTTAATGTAATGCATTACTTCACTAGTTACTTGAAAAGTAATCTGATTACTTAAAGGAGTAGGTCACTTTAAAAAAAAAAAAAAAAAACTTTTGCTGATAATTTACTCACCCCCATGTCATCCAAGATGTCCATGTCTTTTTTTCTTCAATTGAAATGAAATTAAGGTTTTTGATGAAAACATTCCGTGAAACCAAGTGGTTAAAGGTCCAAATGAGAGTTTCAGTGAAGCTTCAAAGGGCTTTAAACAACTACAGACGATGAATAAGTTGTTTAAAGCCCTTTGAAGCTACACTGAAACTCTCATTTGGACCTTGAACCGTTTGGTTCCCATTGAAGTCCATTATATGGAGAAAATCCTGGAATGTTTTCATCAAAAAGTTTAATTTCTTTTCAAATGAAGAAAGAAAGACATGGACATCTTGGATGACGTGGAGGTGAGTAAATTATCAGCAAATGTTTTTTTTTTTTTTTTAGTGAACTAATCCTTTAACTCGCCTTACTTGTAATGCGTTACCCCAACACTGGTAGTACAATTAACACTAAGATTGGTATATCTCACCGTTGTTCTGATCGCCATGTGTTTCCCCGAAATTGTGTCACCCTCAAAAAATGTTATGTTAAATGAATAAGATTTTGCTCATTAAGGGAATGTTAACATAACCTTTAGCATACAGAATATAACAGAGAGATCTTCCAATACAGACGTTGTGTGCATAATGACATCACCAGGAGCCAAAACTAACCTTTCAAGCTGTGCTTATAGTTTTAGCCCAAGCGCACTAATGAAATCAGTACATCATCATCAAATTGGAAAATATTAAAACGCAGACGAGAGAGAGGGGAGACGTTTTTATGCTGACATGTTTACATTATAATTGATCACCTTCTCTGGTTGGACACAGTCAGCAAGTAATAGCACAGAGAAGGCTGCCGACTTCTGCTTGGGAATAAAACAGTCGGCGACGGACTGCGCAATTAAAACATTGCAGCACGGGCTGGCCGCAAATGTTTCAGTAAAACTAATTGGATGTTTGACTTACCCAATTGTACTCTAAAGCCTCGTCTAAAGTAACAAATACCCCGGTCCCTCCGTGTACACTGTACTGTGTAATCTTACTGAAACCTCAGCTGCTGTTTTGGGACTCTAGGGGAATGTAATGTTTTATAAACAAGGTGGGAAAATGAAAACCAACTGGGAATAATCTCCATGGCTAATCAGCTCCAACTCGCCATCCCTTTTCAGGTCTCCTCTGGTAGCGACAACTTAAAAACAATGTGGTTTTGCCCGCCCAGGCCTTTCGAGGTCTGCCTTCAGCCTATTTAAACGCTATCTTGCGACCTGTGTGACTGCAATGGGCGGCTGAAAATAACTCCTAAGGAGACAAATAAAACGGCGAGATACGTTTGATATCAGATCTACCTCGTGCCCGCATTAAATCTGTCATCATCAAGGGCAAGCGGTGAGCTTTAAAAGGAAACTCTCACCCGATCCTTCTCGGATGATATTGTGCCGTGTCAGTGGGCTCTAAATAATGGTCTTTTCCAGTAAGAGAGCTGCGAATGCTGTTTGAATGAATCCAGAGCCTTTCAAAAAGAGATATTTCCACATGTGAGCAGCAGGCATGACTGGCTCATCTGGCACTGCCAGAGAGATTTGATCCGATACGATTGAACTGAACTCACGAGGGCTGTTCCTCCATCCGCTCGTCTTTCCTATAATGCTCCATTTTCGTATTCCAATGGTTCCGGTTGGGTAAATGAACCCAGACTAGAGAATATCTATCAAAATCCATGTTTCTTGGCAATGGTAGCTTTAACGTATCTGACCCGCTGCAGTACTGTTAAAGTATAACAATACCCCAACGCTCAGGAGCCGTAAAGGTCTAACCATGCTTGTTTTTCTTGGTCGGGAAAGTGAAATATCTCTGCATACCTTTTTAACGCCCTTTTCTCCCACGGCAACAATAACATACCATGGGCTAGCGGTTAGCATGTCTGAAGTCCCCTTTCAGGCTCTTTCTCTGTTTATGCCCCACAAGTGTCAGAATGTCCTGCCAGGCCTACTTCCTCTCATATCTGCTGACATTAGCTAGAGGTCTGCATTTATTTGTACAGCTTTTGGGATGGAATTGGAGTGGCTGCCAATATCCTCTATCCATTCCACGATCAACATAGCAGACATTTTATAGACATTCACCTGCAGAGAGCCATTCCGACACACTGGTGATTACGGCTTTATCAAAAAGTTTCGTGGACAGAACAAAGTTGTGCTGTGGAAATGATCCCATTGTTTAACACCCAAAATGGCTCTTCTCAATTTGTCTGCTTAAAGATAATTTCATTCAGGATATAGATTAATAATATTATTTTATATGTGTAGTTGAGTGAAAGGGGCTGCTGAGATTTTTTTTCTCCCAAAAAATGATTGGATATTAAACTATGTTTAATACTCACTTGTGTTCTACTGATGTATATGCATCACTGCTTAATCTTAGGGCTCATAATAG